>CM077155.1:147809059-148099416 GCA_039583875.1 Platanthera guangdongensis | reverse complement strand
ATTGTATACACGGGTTTCTCTCTTCTTGGTTTTCTCTTCTTCTATGCTTTTTTTTACTCTGAATATCTGGTGTTTACTCATTAGCTTCAAAAACTAGCACTTGGAACACATACTATATTTGCCCTCTACAACGCATGAGTTTTCAGCTCTAGGGCTTCACATCGAAGAGATAACCAAATCACAGTAAGACAAGCAAGCCCTCGTTGGAGGAACCGATCAATGGCGAAGCATCCTCCGCCCTCACCAATGTGAGGTTAGGGTTCTATGCGAGGAATAAGAGGCAGAGACTCCACAAAGAAAAAAAGTAGAGGAAGAAGGGAAGATCATATATTTTCTATGGGGATTGCTGGGGGATTCATGAGGGAGGCGCCTTGAGCTAAACCATGGGGATTATAATTCACTGAATTGATTTTAGCCTCAAATCCAATACCTTGTTGCGGACAGGTAGTTTTGACCGAGTAAATGGACAGTTATATATATATATTATATATATTATGTATATATATATTATATATATATATATATATATATATATGTATATATATATATATATATATATGTATAATATATATATATGTATATATATATATATATGTATATAATTATATATGTATATATATATATATATATGTATATATATATATATGTATATATGTATATATATATATATATATATATATATATATATATAATATATATTATGTGTATATATATATGTATATATTATATATATGTACGGGCTGTACGGATAAGTCATTTTGGGGGTCAAGATGGTCACCAATAAAAAAGTGATCAACACGAAAGTTGTAGATCTCGGCGAGACGAACAACTTTCATGTTGACCACTTTTTGATATGGAACCTTCTTGGTACTCGATTTGGGCCCCGAAATCGGGGGCGGCGGAACGTTTTACTGTAGCAGTTCCTCCGCCCCCAATTTCGGCCCAAATCGAGGTCCAAGACGGCTTCATATCAAAAGGTGGTCAGCATGAAAGTTGTTCGCCTCGCCGATATCTACAACTTTCGTGTTGATCACTTTTTATTGGTGACCATCTTGACCCCCAAAATGGCTTGCCCGTACGCCCGCACCTAATGTTTGCCCGCACAGTATACACCCCTATATATATTATATAATATATATATATATATATATATATATATATATATATATATTATATTATATAAGTGAATCTGTGTGCTTAAATGGCGGGGAGAGAGAAAGCGGAAGAGGCATTTTTGAAACGGAAAGGTGGTTGAATAATGGCGTGAATGTATCTCTCTCTCTCTTGATGATGTGGCGTTTTTCTATCTGCTGCCTATGCCTATAAATAGCCATGAAACTTCATGAAATAGATTATTGCGGAAGCATGCCAAGATAGAGCCGAAAAAAAAGGTGAACAGCAAAAAAAACTGCGGACTGACTTTTGAAGCGCGGAAGCCTAGGAGAAAAAGGGTTGCGGTCTTCTATTTCTAAGCGTCGGCACAAGAAGAGGTAGCAGGCGGAAGTTTAAGAAAGTTGCGTATTGCTTCATACAAACAACTTCTTGCGGACACCTCGAGCAGTAGGTGTGCTGCAAGCTGTTTTGTTGAGGGTGCGGACGTATAGTATCGCATGCAGAGGTTGTGATCAAGTTGAAAAGTTGAACAGTAACCACATACAAAGTTCTGGGAACTGAAGCTTTGGGTGATTATCAAAGGTTCGATCAGCGACGGGTGTGAACACCCCGACATCTGCGGATAAGAAGTGCTAGTGTGGAGTTGTAATATTCAAGTGTGGGTAGTGTTGAGGTGTTGAGTTGTAACTCAAGAAATTGTGTTTGTAGCCTTCTAATCTTTTGTTTGTTTTAATAAAAAAGTTATTTGCTCTGCTTTATTTTGTGTTGTGCCCACTGTAAACGTTTTCCAACAGTGGTATCAGAGGGAGGTTGCGAACCTGTTAGTAACTCAGAAGAGTTGAAGAGATCGCAACAATGGAGATGGTAAATGCTATGCCGGGTCAAGTTCCAAGTTGACGAAGACGAACTATGGGAACTGGAGCATCCAGATGAGAGTGCTGCTAGCATCAAAGAGCTTTGGGAGATAGTTGATGATGGGTATGAAGAGCAGACTACTGAGCAAGAGGCGGCGTTAACTAACGCACAAAGAACGGCACTGAGAGAGGCAAGGAAGAGAGACAAGAAGGCTTTGTTCTTGCTATACCAAGGGGTTGATGAAGCAACCTTGAGAAGATCTCTGATGCTCAGAATTTTCTAAGGAAGCATGGGAAACCTTGCAACGCTCGTTGCAAGAGCTGACAAGGCAAAGAAGTGAAGCTGCAATCTCTCCGAGCAGAGTATGAAGTTATGAAGATGCAAAATTCTGAGAAAGTGGTGACTATGTGACTCGTCTGCGAACGCTTGCAAACGAAATGAAGCGCAACGGAGAGACGATTGATGATGTGAGTTTCATGGAGAAACTTCTGCGATCGATGTCAAAGAAGTTCAACTAATAGTAGTGGCGATAGAAGAGTCGAAGGATCTCACTCAGATATCTGTTGATGATCTCATAGGCTCTCTGCAAGCCCATGAATACCGCATGCTACAATGAAGAGTCAAGTGGCTTAGATAAAGCACTTCAGACTCAGCTGAACTTTGAAGAGAGTTTAGAAGATGTGGTGGCAGCGAGGTCGAGGCTGTGCCAAGGCAGAGGACAGAGGAAGAAGAGGTGGAAGACATCAGAACTTCCAGAGAGAGGCAGAGCAACCTCAAGGTAGAGAGCAAGAAGGAAGAGGAAGAGGCGTGGAAGAGGCGTGGCAGAGGCCGTGGTGGAATGACCCAAGTCCAATGTTACAACAGTAACAGGTTTGGGCATACGAGTTATGACTGCAAACTTCCGAGGAGGAATGAGGAGACCAACCACTATGTTGAAGCAAGAAACACTGGTGGTGATCCAATGATGTTCTTAACTTACAGAGGAGCTGAAAGTGGTAAAAATAAAGTTTGGTACTTGGACACAGGAGCGAGCAACCATATGTGTGGTGAGAAGGAGTTGTTCGCTAACCTTGAACCAAGTGCTGGTGAGGTTAGCTTTGGTGATGCTTCAAAGATCTCAGTAGAAGGCAAAGGGTTGATAGTTGTCACTCTCAATGGCGTGAAGGTGCATCTCAATGATGTGTTCTATGTTCCTGGCCTGAAGAGTAACATCTTAAGTCTTGGACAGTTGGTGGAGAAAGGTTACTGCATTCAGTTGAAGGATGGTTTGTTGGCTATGAAGAACCAACAAGGAAAAGAGGTGGTGAAAGTAAAGATGACGACGAATCGTCTCTTTACGTTGAAGATGGATGCCGAGGAGACGGCATGCCTAGCAAGAACTGATGAGGAAGAAGAAGCCTGGTTATGGCACAATAGGATGGGTCACTTAGGCTTTAGTGGTCTGAAGCTTCTGTCACATGCAAAGATGGTGGAAGGATTGCCTAAGATCTTACCGCCACAGAAGATCTGTGAAGCTTGTATGAAGGGAAAGCAGAAGCGGCAGAGTTTTGAAGTAGGAAAGTCTCGTAGAGCATGGAGACAGCTTGAACTGGTTCATTCGGACATTGCCGGTCCGTTTGATATTGCCTCAGTTGGAGGAAGCAAATACTATATTACCTTCACTGATGACTTTAGTCGGAAGTGTTGGGTTTACTTCTTGAAGGAGAAGTCTGAGGTCTTTGACAAGTTCAAGGAGTTCAAGACAATGACAGAGAAGGAGAGTGGACAACCACTGAAGGTGCTCAGGACTGATAGAGGTGGGGAGTACACCTCTAAGTTATTTGATGCTTTCTGCAAAGAGCATAGGATTGCTCATCAGTTGACAGCCGCATACTCGCCTCAGCAGAATGGAGTTGCTGAGAGAAAGAACTTGACGATTTAGAACATGGCAAGGAGTATGATAAAAGGCAAGAAGTTACCGAAGATGTTCTGGGCTGAAGCAGTATAATGTGTTGTGTACTTGCTGAACAGATGTCCGACTAAGAGTGTGAAGTTCAATACTCCATATGAGGCATGGAGTGAATGGAAGCCAAGTGTGCAACACTTGAGAGTGTTTGGGTGTGTAGCTTATGCTCACATCCCTGATCAGAAGCGGAAGAAGCTTGATGACAAGAGCGAGAAGTGTATATTTGTAGGCTACACTCCGATGAGCAAAGCTTACAAGTTATACAATCCTGTGACAAAGAAGGTGATCATCTCAAGAGATGTCTTGTTTGTGGAAGATAGTTGTTGGAGTTGGGATGAGAAAGAGAGAAGCATCAAGGGTATGTTTTATGATGATGATGAAGAAGAAGGTGGTCATGAAGCTGAAGTTGAGGATGGTGGAGCTGAACCACCATCACCACCTAGCAGAGATTCAGGGGGAGCTTCGACTCCCTACTCTAGTGGAGTGAGCACCAACAGAAGCAATTCTGATAGAGCAAGCACCAGCAGGAGCATCTCTAATGGTTATCAACCTAGGATGAGAAGGTTGGAGGAGATCTACGAAGAGACGGAGTCAATTCATGCTAACTTTTCTTTATATTGTCTTTTAGCAGATTGTGAGCCATACTCGTATGATGAAGCTGCTCAAGAGAAGACTTGGAGGAAAGCAATGAATGAAGAGATGACATCCATCAAAAGGAATGATACTTGGGAGTTGGTCACTCTACCGGCAGGTCATATGCCCATTGGTGTGAAATGGGTATATAGAGTGAAGAAAAACAAGGATGGAGAAGTGGAGAAGCACAAGGCAAGACTCATCGCTAAAGGCTACCGACAAGTTCAAGGTGTGGACTACGACGAGGTGTTTGCTCCAGTGGCGCGGATAGACACTATCAGACTGATCATTGCACTAGCTGCTCAATATAAGTGGAAGATCTGTCAGATGGACGTCAAGTCCGCATTTCTTAATGGTTATCTGGAAGAAGATGTGTACGTCCAGCAGCCTCCTGGATATGAAGTGAAAGACCAAGAGAGGAAGGTCTACAAATTGAAGAAGGCGTTGTACGGGTTGAAGCAAGCGCCTCGTGTTTGGAATGAAAGAATTGATGGATACTTCCAGAAGAACGGGTACATGAAGAGCCCGTATGAGTATGCACTCTACACAAAGGTGGAAAAGAACGGTGATTTCATGGTCATGTGCTTGTATGTTGATGACATGATATTCACCGGCAACAACCCTCTTATGTTTGAAGAGTTTAAGAAGACAATGAAGAAGGAGTTCGAGATGACTGATCTAGGAGAACTCACTTACTTCTTGGGCATTGAGGTACAACAGAGTGAAGATGAGATCTTCATTTCTCAGAAGAGTACGCGGAGGAAATTATTAAGAAGTTCCTGATGGAGAATAGCAAGGCTATCTCTACTCCTGCTGATCCGGGAATTAAGTTGAGGAAGGATTCGAAGGAGGAAGCAGTTGAGTCTACGATGTTCAAGAGTCTAGTTGGAAGTTTACGCTACCTGACTTTCACTGGGCCTGATATCATGTATGCAGTTGGAGTTGTTAGTAGATATATGGAGGAGGCGAAGCAAGATCACTTCACAGCAGCGAAGAGAATCTTGAGGTATGTGAATTGGACGAGAGATCATGGTTTGATGTACTCAACTGCAGAGAAGTTGAAGCTGGTCGGGTACTCCGATAGTGATTACGGAGGAGATGTGAATGACCGGAAGAGCACTTCTGGATACGCTTTTCATATGGGAACGACTGTGTTCTCATGGTGTTTAAAGAAACAGGCAACGATCTCCTTGTCTACCTGCGAAGCTGAGTACATCGCAGCGACATCCTATACTTGTCAAGCAATTTGGTTGAGAAATCTCCTGTAGGAGTTGCACCATGCACATGATGGTCCCGTGACGGTGTATGTGGATAACATGTCTGCAATTCATCTAGCGAAGAATCCAGTGTTGCATGGGCGTAGCAAGCATATAGAGACGAAGTGTCACTTTCTTCGAGAGCATGTGCAGCAGAAGGTGGTGGAGTTAGTCTACTGCCCCACAAGAGAGCAGACGGCAGATATTTTTACAAAAGCGTTGAAGGCTGAGACATTCCTAAAATGCAAGAGCAAACTCGGCATGTGCTGCCGTGTTTGAGGGGGATATTGTTGGCGGAAATGTAGTTTTGACCGAGTAAATGGACAGATATATATATATATATATATATTATATATTATATTATATATATATATATATATATATATATATATATATATATATATTATATATAAGTGAAACGGTGTGCTTAAATGGCGGAGGTGTGAATGATGGGCCATGAATGGCGGAGGAGAGAGAAAGCGGAAGAGGCATTTTTGAAACGGAAAGGTGGTTGAATTAATGGCGTGAATGTATCTCTCTCTCTCTCTCTCTTGATGATGTGGCATTTTTATATTTGCTGTCTATGCCTATAAATAGCCGTGAAACTTCATGAAATAGAGTATTGCGGAAGCATGCCAAGATAGAGCCGAAAAAAAAGGGTGAACTGCAAAAACCTGCGGACTGATTTTGTGAAGCGCGGAAGCCTAGGAGAAAAAGGGTTGCGGTCTTCTATTTCTAACCGTCGGCAAAAGAAGTGGTAGCAGGCGGAAGTTTTAAGAATGTTGCGTATTGCTTCATACGAACAACTTCTTGCGGACACCTCGAGCAGTAGGTGTGCTGCAAGCTGTTTTGTTGAGGGTGCGGACGAATAGTAATCGCATGCAGAGGTGGCGATCAAGTTGAAAAGCTGAACAGTAACCACATACAAAGTTCTGGGAACTGAAGCTTTGGTGATTATCAAAGGTTCGATCAGCGACGGGTGTGAACACCCTCAAGATAGGCGTTCAACGACATCTGCGGATAACAAGTGCTAGTGTGGAGTTGTAATATTCAAGTGTGGGCAGTGTTGAGGTGTTGAGTTGTAACTCAAGAAATTGTGTTTGTAGCCTTCTAATCTTTTGTTTGTTTTAATAAAAAAGTTATTTGCTCTGCTTTATTTTGTGTTGTGCCCACAGTAAACGTTTCCAACATATATATCATGATGTCGACTTTCAATCATTGGTGTTAGAAATGTAACTATCTTTTTATATATATGCTCAATGGACCAAAAAGGTCTTACATATATAGGAGAATAGCAAGGGGAGAGATCCCATCTAGACAATGTGGGACTAAACTAAAAGGGCAATAAATGAATTAATAAATACAATATTTAACACGCCCTCTCAAATTCATGGTGGATCATGAACCGAGAGTTTGCTAATAAGATAACGGAATCTTGCAGTTGTGAGAGACTTGGTGAGGAAGTCTGCAACTTGTTCTTCAGAGGCAATGAACGGTAGAGAGATAGTGTTGGCGAGGAATTCCTGACGAGTAAAGGGACAATCGATCTCAATGTGTTTTGTCCGTTCATGGAACACCGGATTGGAGGCGATTTGAATGGCGCTTCGATTGTCACAGAATAAGGGAGTGGGTCCCGTTATCTGGACACCAAAATCGTGAAGAAGATGACGGAGCCAAACTATTTCAGCAGTGGTGGAAGCCATGGCACGATACTCAGCCTCTGTGCTGGAGCGCGCAATGGATTCCTGTTTCTTACTACGCCAGGAGATCAGAGAGTCGCCCAGGAAAATGCAGAACCCAGTAGTAGAGCGACGAGTGGTGGCATCCCCCGCCCAGTCAGCATCCGAAAATGCTCGGAGGGTGAGTGGCGAAGTGGCAGAGAGAAATAACGAGCGACCTACAGAGGCGCGAAGGTAGCGGAGTATCCGGAGGACCGCGACATAGTGAGCAGAGCGAGGAGCTTGAACAAATTGACTGACGAAGCTAACAACGTATGCAATGTCCGGTCTAGTCATGGTGAGATAGACTAGCATCCCGACAAGGCGCCGATAGCGGGAGACATCGGGCAGCGGTTCCCCATATGTTGGAAAGAGTTTCAGATGTAGCTCAATTGGGGTGTCAATAGTGCGGTTGTCAGTGAGAGCGGCCACAGAGAGAATATCCGAGATGTATTTTTGCTGAGAGACCAGAATCCCGCGTTTGGAGCGGGAAATCTCTAACCCAAGGAAGTAGCGAAGGGGGCCCATGTCCTTCATCTCGAACTGACTGCGGAGGTGTTTCTGAAGAGAGTTAATGGTGACGTGATCATCTCCAGTGATAATTATGTCGTCCACATACAAGAGCAGGATGACGCAACCCTGAGCGGAGGTGCGGGTAAACAAGGCATGATCAGTCTGGCGTTCAATAAAACCAGCCTTTAGAACCGCTGTGCGGAAGCGCTCAAACCAGGCATGAGGAGCCTGTTTGAGACCATAGAGGGCCCAACGGAGGTGGCAGACATGGCCAAGGGGAGCGGAGAGACCCGGGGGAGGTGCCATGTATACAACTTCAGTGAGATCGCCATGAAGAAAGGCATTGGTGACATCCATCTGATGGAGGGGCCAGTTGCGGGCAGCTGCGACCGTAAGTAAGGTGCGGACGGATGTCATCCGGGCAACCGGGGCAAAGGTTTCGTCATAATCGATGTCATGTTCCTGTGAAAACCCGCGAGCAACTAAGCGGGCTTTATGGCGCTCAATAGAACCGTCCGGACGAGTCTTAACTTTGAAAATCCATTTGCAGCTGATAGGAGTAACACCGGGAGGACACGGAACAAGATCCCAAGTGTGAGTCCTGCTAAAGGCTTGAAGTTCAAGCGCCATGGCTTGCTGCCATTCGAGTTTTCCAACTGCCTCTTGGTATGACTGGGGCTCCCGGTGTGCGTGGAGAGGGGTGAGGAAGGCCTGAAAGGCAGGGGAATAATAGGTAGCCGCGGTGAGAGTAGAAGGGGTGGACCGGTTAGAAGGGGGGTCGTAGCGAGCAGGTGGATGGCGATGGAGAGCAGGGTTACGTCGAGGAGGAGCAGGATCCACGGGTGCAGGGGCGGACGGAGCGTCAGATAGAGCCGTATCAGAAGCAGGAGCAGGAGGAGGGGGTGTGGGCGCCGGAGGAGGAGCTGATGTGGAAGGAGGGACCTCGGGCAGAGGACGAGGTGTGGATAAGGTAGGATTGGCAAGGTGAGTCCTGGGGCGAGTTGGTATAGAAGGAAGAAGCATAAGAGAAAGTGGTGGAGCAATGGAGGGTGGGGAGGTGAGGTGTGGCGGTGTGGAAGAGAAGAACATGTCATGTTCGACGAAGGAGACATGTCGAGAGATGCGAATGCGACGAGCCACCGGATCGTAACAACGATAGCCTTTGTGGTGGTGGCTAAGGCCGAGGTGAACACAACGAGTGGAGCGAGCGGAGAGTTTGTTACGTTCAGGAGGGGGAAGGAGAACGAAGCAGGTGCACCCAAATGTTCGGAGAGAGGCATATTGCGGTCGGCGGGAATGAAGGCGTTCATAAGGAGTGACGCCAGAGATGGCCGTGGAAGGAGTGATGTTGATGAGGTGAACAGCGGTGAGAACGGCTTCGGCCCAGAAGGAGTGAGGAGCGGAGGCAGAGATGAGGAGAGTACGAGCTATTTCGATGATGTGACGATGTTTTCGTTCAGCAACCCCATTTTGTTCATGGGTGTGCGGGCAAGATTGTTAGTGGAGGGTGCCATGCGAGTGGAGGATATCGCGCATGGTGGAGGAGAGAAACTCTGGAGCGCAATCAGAGCGAAAGATCTTAATGCGACGCTCAAACTGAGTGTGAAGCATAGCGGTGAACGTGCGATACACGTCGGGTATGTCAGAACGATTGCGAAGGAGATAAACCCAAGCACAACGGGAAAAATCATCAATAAAACTAACATAATAAAGATATCCAGAATGGGAAGCAAGTGGCGCGGGGCCCCAAATATCAGAGTGAACTAAATCAAAAGGGGCTGTCGTTTGAGAAGCACTACTTGTAAATGGTAGAGCAAGGTGCTTTGACAAACGGCAGCCGGTACAAACAGAGAGGGGGAAGGGGAGACACGACCCAAAGCTCCAGAGCGGATAACACTTCGGAGTCGATCGTAGACAGATGTACTAAACGTTTGTGTCACAAGTCGGCATCAGAGACAACAGATAGGGCCGAAGCGGAGGTGGGTGGGGGGGGGGGAACATGAAGATACTCCAGCTGATACAGGCCACCAGTCCTACGGCCCCGTCCAATCCTCTGAGCTGTCCGGGAATCCTGCACAACACAATCAGAAGAAGAGAATAAAACCATTAGACCGAGATCACAGAGGGAGCTGACAGAAATGAGGTTCATATGTAGCCGAGGGGCATGGTGGACGTTGGAGAGAGTAAGGCGTCCAGGAGGGGCAGAGGTCGGGGTGATGGAGCCAGATCGCAGAATAGGAAGAGAGCCCCCATCAGCAGTGGTGACCTGAAGGGAAGTGGGGGAGGAGGTGCAGTTGGTTAGGGTGCGGGATTCGGAGGTGAGGTGGCAGGAGGCCCCAGAGTCGAAATACCAAGGTGCATTCGGAGGAAGTCGAGCAGCAGCAGTACCAGAAGCAGCTGAGAGACTGTGTTCCACAGAGGAGCTGGCAGAGGAGGCAGATTGAAATAGCGGAGACCAGAGTATCAGCTCCTCTAATCGTTGCAGAGGATTGGTAGCAGCAGCAGCAGTGGGGTGAGAGCCGGGACCACGACTGCGTAAATCAACATTCGTAAATCCGTGAAGGTTGAAGGATGTGTCCTTTTCATACAACGACCTCATATCAAAGGTTTACTGAACATACTTCAAAATATCCTTTGCCTCTTCCAGATCATGAAACTTCTTAGGCTCCTGCATATAACGACTTACAAGACCGACCACAAATGAGACATTCGGTCTTGTAATCGTCAAGCAAATCAAACTTCCTGCCAGAACTCGAAAGGGCTTAGGATACAAGAGGACCTTAAATTCGTCCCGACGAAGATTCAACCCAACTTCAAGTACAATAAAGTTGTTCTTCTCATCCTACAAGATGAATATCTCCATGATTTGTTCTGCATATATATGCTTTATGGAACACAAGCAAACCACCTTTTTGTAGATTTAGAATGGAGAAATTATGGCGTAAAAGGGCAGAGGAAAACTTGTATTGTTTTAGCCAACAACTTACAAAACTCATACAGTTCCTTATTATTTATATTGTTTACATATGAGGCTATTTTAATACAATATTGTAGGGATACTAAGCTTTATCCTGATCAGACCCCACATGGAGGTAATCCCTTGATTCAATATGTTTTCTCTGCTTTAACTTGTAGTCTGTCTTATCAGGCAAGCTCCAAGATTAGGGCTAACATCCCCCTTTAAATCATGTGATCTGATTATGCCAGGTTTCTTTTGCAATGCGTCAAATCAATTTGAGACAATGGTTTAGTAATTAGATCTGCAATTTTTCTCAGATTTGCAGAATCCAAGTTTGATTTCATTTTTTGAACTATATAATTGTCAAAGAAAATGATGGCAAATGTCGATATGTTTGGTACGATCGTGAAATACTCAATTGTGTACAATTTATATAGTTGATTGACTATACATATACAGTATAATCAGGTTTGTGTTTTTGTTCTTCCTCCTTGTCTTCTTTTTCCTTTTCTTTATTCTTCTAATTCTTTTTGATTTGTTGTGTCACCTTCAACAAACGATTTAACCATATGGCTTCTGTGGCGGCATGTGAAATGGAAACATATTCTGCTTCAACGGATGAGATGGCTATAGATTTTTTGTCTTTTTGCACTTCAGGATATTGGTTTGGTACCCAGGAAAAATATATATCCACTTGTGCTACTCCGATCTTCAACATTGCCGCCCCAATTACTATCACTGAACACTTTTAGTGAGTTTTCTTTTTTCTTTCTGATATTTAATCTCCGGATCTTTGGTGAATTTTAAGTAGCGCAAAATTTGTTTTGCTTCGATGAGATGATTTTGAGTTGGATTGTGCATATATCGAGCCACAATTCCAACAGCATTATCAATATTTGGTCTTGATTGGGTTAGATATATCAAGAACCCTACTAAACTCTGATAAAATTCATCATTGGCTTTAGGTGAAGGATCATATTTGTACAATTTTTCATTTGTTACCATTGGTGTTATAACAATATGAGCTTGATTCATTGAGAATCTATTCAACAATCACTAGTATACTTAGTTGGATTGATAGGATTCCACTTGGTTGTTGAGAGATTTGTAAACCCAGAAATTAGCTCATCTTCCCCAAGTCAGTCATAGCATACTTATGCATCATGCTTTATTTAAACTAGAGGGGTGAACTTTGGCTAGTACCTATATAGATTAATGCTCCATTTGGGGAGACTTATTTTCACTGGTCAAGTGGTTACGACCACATGAACTGGACCATAATTAAGGTTCGGTTCATATGGTTGTAACCGCTTGACCGGTGAAATAAGTCCCCCCAAATGGAGCCTAAATCATCCACATATAGAGCAAGCATGAGAAAATTATTTTTGATTTCCCTTTTTAGATATAACGATGCTTTAGAGGGATATATAATAAAATCTTGTTCTTGTAGGAAGGAATCAATATGAGCATTCCAAGCTTGGGGAGCTTGTTTTAGCCCATATAAGGCTTTATTTAATCAATATACTTTAATGTCTTCTCTTTTAACAATGTATCCTTCTGGTTGATTAACATAAATCTCCTCTTTTATAGTTCCATTTAAGAAAGCTAATTTGATATCCAGCTGGTATATTGTTAACTTGATATGGCTAGAAAAGTTCTCACGATTTTTATACTTGTAATCGGGGCATATGTTTCTGTAAAGTCTTTGTCGGGAATTTGAGTAAAACTCTCCGCTACCAACCGGGAATTATATTTGTCTATTTCCCCATTCTCTTTATTTTGATTTTATAGATCCATTTTATCCCAATAATAACTTTATTTTATGATTTATCCACCAAATCCCATGTTTTATTTTGTTCTATCGTATATATTTCTTGGTTCGTAGCAGCTACCCATTGTGGTTACAGACAAGATTCAATATAACTGTGAGGTTCTTCAGTGAACATTAGAGCAACTTGTTCATCCTAGTAAAATTTTGAAATTTTCCTGTATTTCTTAGGAGTAGATGATGAATCTTCTTTAACTGCAATTTGTCTTGGTGTTTGTGTTTATGTTGAGCAGGACAGTGGATCATGATCAATTGTCCCATGACGATTATCCTCTTCTTCAACCGTTGATATCCACACTTGATTATGATCCTCCTTTCTATTCCAATCCCAAGATTTATTTTCTTTAATGATAACATCATGAGAGGTTATCAATTGTTTGGTCATGGAATTATAAAGTTTATATCCCTTTGATTTTGAACTGTAGGCATAACACACTTTTCACTTTTTTTATCTAATTTATCTATTGCTTCTTTGGTTACAAAAGCACATGCTACACATCCAAAAGTGTTTAAATGTGAGATATGAGGTTTTTGTCCATACCACATTTCATATGGAGTGCTAAGCTTAAGAGCTGTTGTTGGATCTCTATTTAAAAAATACACATCACAATTGACAACTTTTGCCCAAAAAGTCTTTGGTAGTTCTTTAGCTTATAACATGATTCTAGCCATCTCCACTGTGTGTTCTTCTTTCCACAACACCATTTTGCCGAGGAGTCGTCCTAGTGATGTGTTGCCTATGAATTCCATGGTTTAAACAAAAAATAGAAAACTTTTTTACTTAGGAACTCCCCACCTCTATCACTCCTTATGGCTTTGATTTTGTAAACATATTACTTTTCAATCAACAATTTGAAGTATAAGGAATACTGATATGCTTCTGTATTTTGCTCCATGAACTAAACTCATTGCATTCTAGGATAATCACCAACAATCAGTAAAAAAATACTTGTTACCTGCTAGTGATGGAGTTGAAGTCGGACCTGATAAATCCATATGAACCAATTCAAGAGGTTGTGTAGCTCTCTAAATAGATTATTTGGGAATGCTAGATGATGTTGTTTCCCAATTATACAATGTTCACATGTTTCTATAATATTTTTAAAAGAAGGAAGACCATGAACCAGAGACTTTGAGTTCAATTGAGACAAGCCACAGTAATTTAAATGTCCATATATTTAATGCTATAGAAGGGAATCTACTTCTTCATTCTCCATGCTTATGAAGGTAGTGTTGTAGTGCATGAGTAAAGGGAAAATTTTATTTACCCATTGGTATGGAATATATTAATTATTGTGTTGCTTTTTCAACTATTTGACAACAATTAACATCAAACACTACTTTATACCCATTTTCAATAAGTTGTCCAATGCTCAATAGATTTTGAGCCAATCGGGGAGCATACAACACGTCATAGATCACTTTTGGTATACTTTGTGTGCTACATACAACAATATTACTTTTCCTTCTATTTGCAAAGTTTTTTCATCTCCGATACAGACCTTTGCATGTTGAACTGGACTCAACTCAAGAAAACCCTATCAGCAATTGTGCATGTGATTGGAGCATCCACTATCAACAACCCATAGATCCTTCTTATCTTCTTCTGTTGCTGTAAAATACCTTATCAGGGTGATCAACATCTACCGGATTTATTTCGATGAAGTGATTTTTTTGTTTATTTTTGCTCTAACAATCTTTATCAAGATGATAAGTATTTTTACATCTACCGGATTCATTTCCGTCGAAGTTCCTCTTTCTTCGATATCCCGCAGGAAACTCGCCGATTCTTCCCTCCGTAGATCACTCCTCTCGTGTCCAGGGTGCTCGTCCAAGTCTCGGCGGGTTCGATCAACCAAAGTCGCGAGCGCCTTCCGGTTTTCCGTCGTCTCCGTCGATTCTCACCTTCTACGCTTTTGGGTAACCACTTCCTCACCCTTACAGTGACTTACTGTTAGTGTAGCTTCCCTCTTGATTTCTGATTAGGCGTAGTCTTGGGATTTCAGCTTTGCAATGGCTCCAAGGACAACCGCCGGCCTGGTCACTGGATGTGAGTTGGTTCGAACAGGGTTCTCACATGCTTCTGATGAATTCAGAAACATCATCATCATGCTTGAAGAGGCTGGACTCTCTTTTATACTGGAGCACCCCTGCAAAATCTTGGACAAGGAAGTGATGGAGTTCTTCGCAACCGCCAAACTCCGGAATGAAGACTCTCTCATCAAGAGTAAGGTTGCAGGTGCAAGGATCAAGATGTCTGCGAGCAAGCTGACCCAATACTTGCAGCTCACTAGTTCTGAGCACGAGGATTATCTGGAGGAACATGATAAAACCAGGACATTATTATTCTGTGGACTAGCTCGAGGAACCAGATCGATAAAGTGAAAGGAAATGAATGAGGAGGGGAAACTTCTGTCCGACATCATTGGGAAAATACTGATATGCAAACCCGACTCACATGACCACATCTCAGCTGACATGTTCAAGATCCTTGTGGCGATGGTCTGCAGAAAGAGATTCAACTGGGGGGCGTTGCTTTTTGAGAAGATTAAGGACACTCTCAGATCTCCAAGTTTTGGAAGAATCATCAGCCTATATCTCAATCAGTTAAACGGAGATAGGTTCGACATGAGTAAAGGAGTTCCATTGCATTATTTGAAGAAAATGGACTCCAGCGTATTTGACAGATGGGAGCGACGCATCGGGCAGGCTGCCATGGTAGAAGAACAAGAAGAATCTCCTGCCGAGGACAGAACTGTGGCTGATTCCTTGGCTATCCCCAGTGAAATTCCTGATGCACTGACTGCAGGAATTGAGGGGGAGCCTCTACCCGCTTCTGCTAATATCATATCTGGCATCTCTCTGATAGCTAGAGATGCAGTTGCGGCTCTGCACGAAGAAAGTGAAGCTGTGATGGAAAATGAGGCGGCCCTGAACGTGAATGATCTAGGAGCCGGAGGTAATGTAGAGGAAAATGATGAGGGAGGTTTGGAAGATGATGCAGCTGACAATGATTTCATGGATGATGAGGATGAGGAAGAAGGAAATGCGAGACAGGAAGTATTGGAGCCTCCGGACAACACTGAAGTTCCATCTGAAAAGCAAGCTCCTGAGATAGTTCCTGAGAAAATTAGTGCAACAGTGGAGGGGGAGTCCTCTCACCAGAGGCTGCTAAGTACTTTCGAGAAATCTACTGAGGCTGCAAGTATTCCCCCTTTAGAGACTGTGCTAGTGTCCAGCTCTACAAGTGAATCTGCTGAAGAGCAAGGCCAAGGAATACCTCAGGATCATCCACTACGCCCTGATCTAGCTAATCACACAGTGAATGTTATTCAAGGTATCGTGGATGAGCTCAAAGCATCTTTTGAGAAAGCACAAAATAAAATGTTAAAAAGAGTTCAAAAATCTGAGAATCTAATGCTCAAGAACGTTGTAGCAATCAATCACAAACTGGATTTGATGGAAAAGAAGTTTGAAGACAAGTATACAACAGCCGGCCAAGCTGTAACTCTTCTTATGGACGGATTGAAAAAGAACACAGATACTCTTGCAGTAGTGAATCAGAATGCTCATGTCGTAGCAAATAACATTCAAAAGTTTGATGCCAATATGGTGACTCTTAACAGCAATCAACAAGCCTTGATAACCGAGTTCTCCAAGACTACAAAGCACATTGATGAGTCACTGCATTCTTATGCAAACTCCATTGCTGTCGAAGCCAAAAAAGGGGAGAAAGAATATACAGCTAAGATGGCCGAGCTTCAGGAAATCATAATCAAAAATTTTGAACAGTCAAACATATATGTTTATGACAGTTGCTGGTGGATGCTCACACAAGCGTTAGGCGCCAATATCCCTGAAAATCCTGAGGGTAATCCTGCTCCTGAAAATAATACTGCGGCTGATGAGGGAGCAAGTGCTGAAGAAGTTCCCTTAAGTGAAGCTGATGCTCAAAGGGCTGCTAGGGCCACCTCCAAAGCAAAACTGATGGCCATGTTTGACCAAGGGGCCCTAGCAAAAGCTAGGGACAAGAGGAAATCTCAAGAAGGGACATCTAAGGAAACGCAAGCTGAAAAGAGAATCAGGTTGAAGGAGGATGAAGTGAGGAACGAAAGGCGGAGTCCGGTATCAAAGAGTATTATCTTGGACACGTTCTGGCTACAAGAAAAAGGGGAAATCAATCGGAACGACGTATACATCCAGCATGAGTGGGAGCTGCACAAGACATATGAAGCTAAACGGAACATCTTCTTCAGGACCAACACTGCGGCAGATAAAGCTCCTCCTCCCAGATACTATCCAAAGCCCAAGGAGTACGTTGAGAGGCAAAGAAAGAAGTTTCTGGCTAAAAAACACAAGGATGACCTAGCCAAAGAGCAATAGACAGAAATTTATAGCTTGTCATTTTCTTATGAACACATTCATCTTTTCTTATTGTTATATGAACAATCTTGGGAGTGTATATATATATATATATATATATATGAATTTATGATTGACTCAAGATTTGACCTGTTTGCCTCTATTTCCTTGTGCCGTATTTTTAAATTCTATATGCTGTATATATTATCTGGATGGTGGTATTCATCTTAGCTAGTAGGATTTTGGCTTCGTCAAATAGGGGGAGATTGTTGGGTAATGTATCCACAATTACCTGGATTTGAGGAAGCCACCTGTCAAGCTAAGATGAATTCACAATGTATTTGATAAAATCCTTCAAGTTGTGCTTGCAGTTATTCCACGCTAAGTACACACCAATGTCAGGGTGCAGTAGGTCAATATACACGGGTCTGCGCGACGTAATCTCTCATTGAGCAGATCAGTGTGTTGGCCTACGTGTACTCTCTCTATTGGAGTGTACTTATTTTCAAGTACAGGGTCGTGACAATGCAAGAGCAGACAAGGAGCAAGGATGGGTCAAAGAGCAGCTCATGGGTGGAAAGACGAAAAATTGTCTAAGTGTTAATCGACGAGAATCACCAAGTGATTCTCACCGAATCGTCGAGAATCACTGGCTGATTCTCGCCGTCTCTATCCGGATACATCTGAGCGTGCAATCAAGTCAACATCAACGAGAATCACCTTTGATTCTCGACGAATCAACGAGAATCACCTTTGATTCTCGCCGAATCGACGAGAATCACCTTCGATTCTCGCCGATTTTGACTTGGGCGAATTTCTGAGCTCGCTGGACCGGATCTAACGATAAGACTTTGCTTTGAACCGGGTTTGGGATTTCTTCTGGTGGGACCCACAACGGTCATAAAAGAGTATACTACTGTATAAATACTCACGTATTTTTGAACAGAAAAGCAGGGATTTTGAAAAACAAAAAGTTCGAGCCGCCGACGTGACCTAGGTCGTGAAATCCGCTCCGCCGACCGTCGCCGCTCGTGCCAGTAGATCGCCGGCCTTGATCGTGGTTGCTTCCAGATCTCCCGGCGATAGAAGCTCAGCCAAGCACATCGTCTCACGCGTCTAACCAGAGATCCTTTATCTCTTGATTTGTTGATCGGGAAAACCTTCCCCTTCCGAATCGATTGAGACGATCGATCCTAGTGTGACCGTTGGAAGACCTTGCTAGCTTTGCTACGAAGATTGAATCTCCAAAGTACAGCAGCCGCACACCGTTGTCGCCGCCGATCCCGAGAACCAAGCCGCCGCCCTTCTTGCCGCCGCCGGTTTCGGGGAGATTCTCTCCAAGTGAGATCTAGGGTTGTGGACTCTTCGTCGAATTCAAGAACACGTCATCGAACGAAGAGGGACACCTTAGTCTCCAAAAGTTGTTTGTATTTCTTGTACATTCTATTTTCATTTTTGTTGTAAAGGAACATTGGTTCCTAGTTGTAAGGGTTGGGAGCAACCCGTGGTGTGGGAGTGGTGACTCCTACGTGTGGAAGGGTTCCTTCCGTTAGTGCAAGGATTGGATTTCAATCCTGTTGGTGAAGTGACCGAGTCGTCCCTGGTTGGGAGATAGGTCGACGGGGGAAAGTGGATGTACCCAAATCGGGGAACCACTATAATTTGCTTGTGTCCTTTCTGTGCTGTGTTGTTTCGTTTTCTTGTGCAGGTACAATTTTAATTCCGCAAAAACGCTGCACGTCACCTATCCCCCCACATAGGTGAGGATAGTTGACACTAGGTGGACTTTCAATAGTGGCAAACAGAAGTGGTGGGTTGGGCCTCGCCTACCTCTAAACTGGTATCAGCACTACCAGTCAGACCTATCGTATGCCTCAATGTTGGTGCACTAAGAGGAGCTCCTACGTACTCTTGTCGGCTGAGGAACCAGACTTATTTGGCTAAGTGCTAAACCACACTTGCCGAGTCAATGTATTGGTGTCGGTGCGACGACCCTCCAATACCGCAGACCCACACCCTAATACTTATGCACATGCAACTTTTAGGTGTTTCCCACCGAGCCAAAGCTCCATGGACTATCCCATCCGTCATAAAATATCTACCAAGTCATTGGCTCGCCGGGCTAACCTGCCATCACCCAAACCATCGAGCCTACCGCTTATGAGACCCAACCTAACTCCCACAACACCGGGGAGTGTGAGTGTAAGTGTAATCCTAGAGTATTTCTAATTACTCTTGCATTCCATTAAGTCCTACGGCTTACGTTAACCTTGGACTGCCCAAGGCATTCCCTGTGAAGGGCTCTCGAGGGCATTAGGAACTACGATCGGCTGAAGCCCAAAGCTCCCTTTCGCAAGATACATATTATTATTGGTATCTACCCATGATAACCCCATTTAAAGTTATACCTAATCTAACCCTAGTGCATTTTGACACTTTTCTCTCTCCACAAGAAGGACGATGTTTCGTCAATCCCGAACACCATTTAACACCAGTCAACCCAATAATTCCACATCATGTCTCCTAAAGATGAAACTCATTTTCACTTCACCAAAGTCAGTAAACCATTAACCCCATCTCCTTATGTCCATTGTCTAGTTATCACAATTTCGCAGTTTTAGTATATGTAGACCAATCTAAGCTATATGATGTACATGACAGGAGGTACTCCAAATTTTCATCAAAAGGCCCTAAGATAATTATTATGAGTATATCATGATAAATTTAGCCTAAATCCAGAGACTTATAATTTTCCTAATTAATTTGGGATTTATTAAATTTTCCCCAAAGTTAGGCCATGGATGGTTTTGAACATGAAGTACTAGATTTCTTTAAGTTATGGCCTTCCCAAAAATTATGATCATTATATAATGCAAAAATAACAGAGAATACTAAGTTTCACAAACTTTCATAAAAGTATCAGCCTCTAAATAATTAATTTAAGGTAAATATAATAAATAGAATTTAAGTGAGAAGTACCTCAAAATATTATCTAAAAATTACACAAAAATTACCAGGGCTTTAATATGATCATAAATCATCATTGACTAAGTTTCATAATATTTTAAGTTAGTTTAACCATGATTTTATCAAAATCATCCATTGAGGCAAGATGAAGGTTATAACTACAAGTATGAGCTACTGTTTTCTAAACTTCATATAATAAATTCCAGAGGTCAATATCACTATAAGATTATTCCTACCAAAATCTCATGAAGATCCAAGATCATATGACGCTTCAATATTTTCACAAATTGTATACGCCTAAACTATCCCTAATTGGTTTAAGTTGTTTGCTTAAGTCTAAATGTCATCAAATTCCTTCCTAGGGCTAATTACCATCCTAGGATTACATGTCACACCATGTCCTTCACCAACCCCCAAGATTCAACCTTAGGGTTTGAACTAGGGTCCTAGGGTAAACCCACCCCAATCCATCTCCAACTCCATGAGGGGGTGTTTAAACCAACCTTGGGGCTCTGGCCAAGGTCCCAACCCCTTTGGGTGAGAATTGGCCCCTCCATGCCCCAAGCTCACCCTTGCCCTAAATAACCGCTTAAGGGCCACACTTTGGCCTCACCAAAACCTATTAAAATCAAACCCAATTGGGCTCATAATTTTATCAGAGTTATAATTTTACCCTAAGAGACAGCCACCAAAATTTTGGAGGGTTTAGCGGTCTTTAGACCCCTTAAATAATTCATATATGGATTATTAAATTTATACAAAAACTTAAGGAACATATCTCCCAAAAATTCACATTTTTGCATATGTTATAGATCCAGATATGAATGACTCATGCTCCAAATTTCAAGTTATTTGGAGATTAGGATTGATGGGGGCACCCCAAACAATCTCTGGTCAACCCTAAGTATATACCTCACCAAAATGAGTGCTGTGATCTAACCCGAACTCCAAATTGGTTCAAATCAATTTTAAAATAAACTAGACTCATAGACTACAAGTTTTATATTGAACACTTTTCTGAATAGACATCTAGGTATTTTAAATTTAAATTCCAAGGTAGGTGATTTTATGTCACAGAAAATACATAAATTAAAATTTAATATATTAGATCTAGCACATATCTTAAAGCAAATCGAACGGGCCCTAGCTTTCTTCTTCCTCCAGCCAACGGCCTTGATCTACCCGACCTGGAGCAAACTCCAAGCCTAATTTCTGGCCCTCCAGCCACCTCCCCGACCAACCACCGCCACTACCACCTCCGTTGAGGTGAGGGCTATTGGTCGGAGGTGGTTTGGCCGCCAGAGACGGCGGATTCCGGCGAACTCGATATTTCATTTTTGCGGAAAAACCAGTGTAAAAGTTCCACTGGATCGTGCCCAATTGAGCCCGATTCTCATCTCTAATGAATCCTAATATCTAGCCCACGAAGGAGTAGAGGCGGACCTGGTTTGCGGCTTGAATACGTGTGTTTTGCCTCCTCACCATTTCCAGCCACCGAACTTTGGCTCCTCTGCAACCTCTACACCAACCTCAATGGATTTGAAAAGTAATCGGGGGAAATGCATGTCCTTGCTCTGGTGAAGGTCCTTAAAGAAGGAATTTGGGAGAGAAGGCTTGTAACTTCCCAATTCATAAAAACTCCATTAATGATCATAAAACCAACTTTTCGGTTTAAGCCTAATTAAGGGGGCTGAGCCACCCCAATGGCAGGCCACCTCTCAAAAGCTTCTCCTCTCCCTCAGAGGAGTAAAATCCCCATAAAAGTGGGGATTATGGAGCCTCCACGGCCATAATGGCCATTAAGCCATAATTTTCTCTCTTCTCCAAATATGGGAAACTCCCATTCTCTCTCTCCTAGTCACCAATTCCAGAGAGGCTTAGTTCGTCAAATTTGCTCTGTTCAACGAACTCCGTTTGATGAATTTGCTCCATTCATCGACCCCATTTGATGAATATGCCCCATTCGACGAACTTTGAACCTAGTTCAACAAACTTGCTATGTTTGTCGAACTCCGTTCGATGAACCCTGAACCTAGTTCAGCAAATTTGCCCTATTCGTCGAACTTCGTTCGACGAACTCTGAACCTAGTTCAGCAAACTTGCTCCATTCATCGAACCCAGTTCGACGAATATGCTCCTAATTCCAAAGAGGCTCAATTCGACGAACTCAGTTCGACGAATATGCTCCGTTCGACGAATTATTTGCTGAGTTCGACGAATCCGACCTGTTCTAAAATTTCTCTAAGTAAAATGGCATTGAGTGCACTCAATGCACTCAATGCCCCGAGCCAGGATATTTCTCTAAGTAAAATGGCGTTGAGTGCACTCAACGCACATAATGCCAATCAGTACATGGAGTTGAGTGAACTCAACGCACTCAACTCCTCGAGCCAGGATATTTCTCTAAGTAAAATGACGTTGAGTGCACTCAACGCACTCAACATCAATCAGTCCATGGCGTTGAGTGAACTCAACGCCTCGAGCCAGGATATTTTTCTAATTAAAATGACATTGAGTGCACTCAACGCCAATCAGTCCATGGAGTTGAGTGAACTCAACGCACTCAACGCCTCGTGCCCAATATTTTCACCAAGTAAAATGGCGTTGAGTGCACTCAACGCACTCAATGCCAATCAGTCCATGGCGTTGAGTGCACTCAATGCACTCAACGCCCCGTGCCCAAATATTTTCTCTAAGTAAAATGGCTTTGAGTGCACTCAACCCCAATCAGTCCATGGCATTGAGTGCACTCAACGCCCCGTGCCCAAATATTTTCTAAGTAACTTCCTAATCTAAATCCATGCTTCCAGAACATAAGCCAATTCTCTTGGCTCAAAACACGTGTGAGGGGCCTAGCACGAAATTGTATATTACACCTTGGAGGTCACTTGACCCTTAGTTAGGGCACTTTGACATATGTAGGGCTAGAGTTGACCTGGGTCAACTTGGCCTCTTTGGTTGACCCCAATGGGTCCTTGGTGACTCAATGAACCTTCTAAAGGGCTAGGGATGTTGTGGTTGGGTCAAAGAGTCAATGCGAGGCCCTAAAGTCAAACCCTAGATTAGGTAATTGGAAAGTGTTATTTGTAGACCATGGTGATCTCACCTTCATACCTAGGTTCACTTGGTCTTCTTGGGCTTCCTAGGGTTTTGTCATGACCTAGTCATGATAAAACCACTCCTAGGGGTCTAGTTGTTTGAGGGTTGTTACAAATCCCAATACATAATAATAAAAATTTCGTCCCCGAAAATCAGGTTAGGCCTACGAGGTTTCAGGTACGAAAAGTAAAATATAATATCCCGAAAGGTTAAAGGGGATACCTGACATGAAAAGTTCCGGGTAATTTTGCTGCTTCAACTCCTGCGGCTCCCACATGTGCTCTTCTTGTCCATGATTCCTCCACAAGACCTTGACAAGTGGAACCTTCTTGCGACGCAAGACTCGTTCCCCAGTATCGTCTATCCGGATCGCCTCCAGGTGCACCGATCGATCAAAAGCTATAGGCCCATCTACAGTCATAATCTGTTGCTCCGGCCGAAGTAGAGCTCTCCCAAGGGAGGAGACGTGGAAGATGTCATGCAAACCCGCTAGCTCTGGCGGCAGCTCCAGTCTGTAATCCAAGGGACTGATCCGTTCCAGGATCCTGTAAGGACCCATATATTTTGGGCTGAGCTTCTTCCGACCACGCACCCACGATACTCTATGCATCGTTCGTTTCTTCAGAAACACCCGGTCTCCTACCTGAAACTCTACTTGATGATGTCGGGCATCGTAATACATGGCATGTCTGCTCTGGGCCTCCAACATCTTGTCTCAAATCAACCGCACCTGAGCATCTGTATCCTCGACGAACTCCGCCCCAAGTGCCTTCAGATCATCATCCTGGATCCAGGACAAAGGAGTCCTGCATCTCCGCCCGTATAAAGCCTCATAAGGGGTCATACCGATGCTGGATTGGTGGCTGTTGTTGTACGAGAATTCGATCAGCAGTAGCTGCCTCTCCCATGGCTCTCCGCAGTCCAATATGTAAAGACACAATAAATCCTCCAGTTTTCGATTAGTGCGCTCTGTCTGCCCATCCGTCTGAGGGTGGAAGGAGATTCTAAATGTCAACCGGGTCCATAGCGTTGAGTGCACTTAACACACTCAATGCCCCGTGCCCAAATATTTTCTAAGTAACTTCCTGATCTAAATAGATGCTTCTCAAACCTGAGCCAATTCTCTTGGCTCAAAATGCGTGCGAGGGGCCTAGCACGAAATGGGATGTTACACCTTGGAGGTCACTTGACCCTTAGTTAGGGCACTTTGACCTTTGTAGGGCTAGGGTTGACCCGGGTCAACTTGGCCTCTTTGGTTGACCCCAATGGGTCCTTGGTGACTAAATGAACCTTCTAAAAGGCTAGGGATGTTGTGGTGAGGTCAAAGAGTCAAGGTGAGGCCCTAAAGTCAAACCTAGGTTAGGTAATTGGAAAGTGTTATTTGCAGACCATGGTGATCTCACCATCATTCCTAGGTTCAATTGGTCTTCTTGGGCTTCCTAGGGTTTTTTCATGACCTAGTCATGACAAAACCACTCCTAGGGGTCTAGTTGTTTGAGGGATGTTACAGGACGCGCCAAGAGAAATATGGCAAAAAGTCCCATTTCGAACCCCCGGTCATGCCCTCTGGCTCGAAAGCTCCGGCTGGAGCAGTCTTTTCCGCCCCATTTATCCATACCTACTTCATTTTGGCTAATCCATGAATATGTGTTCATGTTAACTCTTTCCAATTTCAAAGAGCAAAATTTAGATAGTTTTGTATGTTAGCGAGTTCATAAGTTTTGTATTTCATAAGGAAAGCTACCACGAGGTTTTTGGGTATAGCTTGTCTTGTACAAAAAGCCCGATCGGATCGGGCTTGAACTGGGCCGGTCGGGCCCAGTCTTTTTGCCAACCGTGCTCGACACGGGTTTTTAGCCAATTGGGCTCAGCTCAGGCTTTTTGCCAACCGAGTCGGGCCGGGCTTGGGCTCCCCCTCAAAGAGAGGGCTCGATAAAGCCCTTCAGGGCAACCTGATTTCCCGGCGGGATTAAAATCCCAACAATTAGGCGGGGGAAATCCCGTCTGCCTAATTAATTAGGCGGGATTTCTTTAGAAATCCCGCCAATTAGGAGGGATTTTAATCTCACCTAAATAGGAGGGATTTTTGCCAGCCCGGGTGCCAAGCCTAGGCTAGCCTGACGCCCGGGCTTTGTCTGGCCCTGCCCAGCCCGGGCAATCGGCTGAAATGGGGACCCGGTAAGGCCCCCAAGCCCAGCCTTAGCCCGGGCCAGGCATAGTCGGGCTTTTACCGGGCCCGGACGAGCTTTTTGGGCCCGTGCTTTTCGTACAAGACTAGGTATAGTGGCGGCGTGCGTGCGCGGAAATCCCCCGCGCGGCGTGTGTGAGCGGAAATCCTCCCGCGCGGCATGTGTGTGTGGAGATTATCCCGCGCACCCATGAATTCCTACACGCACCAGAATCATCTCATATTGGGCATGCTAGAATCATCCTACGTTGCGAGCACGAGATTTCCCAAGGCCATCCCATGAGGCATTAAATGACCCGCGGGATTACCGGCCAATGGGGATTTCCCCATTGGATGGTAGGGGTGCTGACCAAGTCAACGCCCCTTTAGGTGCTGACTTGGTCAGTGCCCGACATGATCTCCCTGTTGGGGAGTGTTGTGCACTCCCCATCCGAGAGACATGGGGGCTAACTGCCACCCCTTCCCCGATGGGGTAATGCGACTGTTGTCGGGGGAATGTCGGTCATGCGATGGCCGCATCCTCCTCCCTTTGCGGATGTCGTGGCCTATCAAAACACAACCGCCTCCGCTGTTGTTTCCCAACCTCACTGACACCGTCGTCGTCATCTCCCAAAACCACGACCGCTGTCATCTCCCAACACCACGACCGCCATCATCTCCCAACACCGCAGCCGCAGCTGCCAACGCCTCTCAAAAACATGGCCGTCGCGGCCGCCGTTTCCCAACTTCACGGTCGCCATCGCCGTCTCCCAACACCACGGCCACCGCTGCCATCATCTCCCAACGCCGCGGACGCCACCATCGTCGTTGGCCTTCGCCATCGTCGTCAACCTCCACTGTACGGCCTTCATCACAGGCTGTGTTCATCATCAGCCGACCCCCATTGGCCAGATTCTTAGCCACCACTAATTCTTGACTGTCTGGTCTTCGCCGCCGGCCGAATTTTTTTCCGCCGCTAATTCTCCTCCATCTGATCACACTCCCACAATCGCCATCATCAGTTACGTTGGTAACCACCCACGTAATCACCCGCATGACATTCCGTAATGGGGAAAGTGTGTGGCCAAAAATAGAATTGATCTGCGTTTAATATAATTAATATAATAATATCCATAAATTATGTTTTGAATTGGGTTTGCAAATATTAAATTAGATGGTTACGGTCAACGGATAGCTGTGTAACCACCATTATCACCTCTAGGGCCTATAAATAGATCATAAGTCCCTCCTTCATTTCCATTCTCTCCTCGGTTGGAAAATCCTCCTAAGGGTCTTCTCTCTCCTTCCTCCTTCATCTTCATTTCCTTCTCCCCCTTTGAAGATCTTCAAGCACTCCTTGAAGATCTCCTTCGCTTTCGAAGCCTTCTTCGAAGATCTTCATCATCTCTTTTCTGCCCAGAAAAATCCTCCTACGGAATTTCCCTCTCCTCCTCCTATGGAATTTCTCTCTCCTCCTACAGAATTTCTCTCTCCTCCACATACGAACTTTCTCTCTCCTCCTACTTAATTTCTCTTCTCTTCCTTGAGCACTTCTGCACGTGCCGCCTCCTTACGCGCTCTCGAGCGCATATTTTCCTTGAGCGCCTTCGTGCGCACTGCCTCCTTGCACGCTTTCACGCACGTCTCTTCTTTCCGCGCCCACGCGTGCTCCGCATCCTTGCGCGCTCTCGCGCTTTCCGCCTCCTTGCGAGCTCTCACACACTCTGCCTCCTTGCGTGCTCTCACGAGCTCCGCCTCCTTGCTCTCTCTCGCGCACTCCGCCTCCTTGCACGCTCGGCCTCATACTGTGCTCTCGCTCTCGTCGCTCCCTTGCATACTCTCTTGTGCATCCCTTTCTTGTGTGTGTCCCTTCCTTACGCGCTCCATCGCATTGCCTGCTCTCGGGCTCGTCTCTTCTTAGGGTGCTCTTGCACGCAGCTCGTCCCTCCGCGCCCCTGCCCACGTCTCCTCCTTGCACGCTCTGCTTCCTTGTGTGCTTCCTCGCACCACCTCCTCGCACGCTCCCACGTACAACACATTCTTACACACGCTTTATGCGCTCTCTACCAGCATGCGCTCCACGCACTCTCTACCAGCAAGCGCTTCGTGCGTTCTCTTCCAGCAAGCGATCTGTGTTCTCTCAAACAATTATCACTATGTGCGCTCTCCATCTAGCACTCTGCGCACTATCCTCCACAAGCGCCTTGTATGCACTCTACTAACAAGCGCCCCGCAAGCTCAAGAACAAATGCTCCTTCCACTAATAAGAGAATCACACCAGGCTTCTCCAAAAGACAATCAGAGACAATACGTAAGGGATAAGGCACACTGAGCAATCCCCTGAGCTTCAAGCC
Organism: Platanthera guangdongensis; assembly: GCA_039583875.1. Lineage (NCBI taxonomy): Eukaryota > Viridiplantae > Streptophyta > Magnoliopsida > Asparagales > Orchidaceae > Platanthera > Platanthera guangdongensis. The sequence goes on along the minus strand of CM077155.1, from coordinate 148,071,647 downwards.
TTAGACATCAAAATGGGTGTAGCAAGTTGCTCTCGCCTCCAAGAACTATTAGAGGACTCCCAAATACAATGAGCTCATTGCTCCCCGTAGCACACAAAGAAATAATTAGCTCTGTGAGCGGTGGCCTATCACTCTCCAAGCTCTCTCTCTCACTCTCCCCAATAATTATAACGACAGGCGGTCAGTCGCCCTCGAGTTCTTGAAAAAGCCATGTAACAATGCTTATATCTAGTGGAGATTTAGTCGGCACAAATCCGACCACATGATTTTTCACCTCTTTCCGGGGTTTTCCACGTCAAAAATATTACCTTGTCAACATTTTTTCTTTGTGAATGTTTGCACGTTCGACCGCTCTCAGGTCAAGACGGTTCAATTTAGTCTGGTCTACCAATAAGGGACTCCAGCCTCTCCCCTAACAGAGTGTTCAGTGCTCCCAACAAGGGACTCTGGCCTCTCCCCTTACAAAGTGTTCGGTGCACCTAAAAAGGGGCTCCGGCCTGTCCCCTTACAGAGTCTTTTGTGCTCCCAACCAGGGACATCAACCTCTCCCCCTAATAGAGTATTCGTGCTCCCAACAAGGGACTCCAACCTCTCCCCTTACTGAGTGTTCGGTTCTCCCAATAAAGGACTCCAGACTCTCCCCTTACAAAGTGTTTGACTCACCCCAAAAGGAGATTTCGGCCTCTCCAAACGGCTGTTAGGGCCTGCCCCTCGCCGTCTCCAAGTGACCTTGCACCGCCCCAAATCAAAGGTACGCCCTTATCCCTCACAGTAGGTCATGACATCATTAGGTCCCGCCCCCTCGCGGTTGCCTTGGTCAAAGGTTGGTACTTCACTGTTACAATCAACAAACGGCTAGTAGGGTCTACCCCTTGTCGTCTTCAACTAACCTCTCACTTCCCCGGATCGAAGGTGCGCCCTTTTCCCTCGCTGTAGGTCACTACAATCAGCGACACCCCCCGGTCTGAATATCTTAATTTCTGTTTAGCCGGCAAATTAAGATGTCACCGGGTCTCGTTCTTCAACATACAACCAGTCAACGATGTCAATACGTCTGAAACTATCATACAAACTAAGCTCAATGCTGAAAAAAAACTTGCAAAGGCAATTCAGAGAGGTGTTCCAAAGCAACATATATATACTGTAAAAAGATGATACAAAATATAAGTACAAAAGTAAGACAAATACAAAGTCACGCACAAAGCAACGATCCTAGAACCCTCAAACTTGATCAACCTCAAAACATAGCTCAACGTCAGAGAAATCTACCACCAAAGGAGCGATACTGGACAACCTTCAAAATACCGCCAATAATATACAAAGTCACTACCAAGTGCAGGAATACAAAGTACAAAGGTACCAGATACAAGCATAAATACACAGCGCAAATGCGCAAAGGTTCAACAAAGATGAAGTTATAACTTGCCAATAACATTAACAACCAGGATCCGAGCCTAAACATACGATCTTAGACAGATTCTCTAAAGAGAGAAGCCGACTACATCGCAATGTCGCGTCTGCACTTCCAAGTTGAGAACCTTCACTTTAACCTTATAGGTATCTCATACTGTTTCATGCACATTACGCGCTACGCGCAAAGTACATATTGTGTTGTGCGCTCACACCGCACACATTGCACCCATTATGCACTGCTCACATTACGCATTATGCCCGTCATGCCTCGCACACATGCTGCATACATTGCGCCATGCACACACATAACAAACATAATGCACGTTACGTAATACGTGCGTAAAGTTCTAATGTACATCTGATGCGCACCATTCCAGGCACACAATACTCCTCTTACGCTTTCCACTCTCCACAACTCCCGTATGTTTTATTATGCACGCAAACTAAAGCAAGTGAGCACTTCGCTTAGTGGTTAGTCCACCTTCTGCACCTATGCCATGCTGATCACCTGCACCATCTTCACACACACAATCCAACAAATAAGTATCTGACCTTCTTCTGCTTCGACCATGAAGTTCAAGGACTTGGGGGCATCTGATGGGGTTCCCCCGAAGACTGGTTCAGTCAAACTGAAGGGAAACCCTGACCCGACCAGTGCAACCGCCAAGGGCACAAACAGACCACCATGTACAAGGTCCGTGCAGGGCATGCAGGGAAATTCCCTCGTGCGGTGTGCGCGCACAGAAATACTCCCTTGAGGCATGCACACATAGAGATTATCCCGCGCGCATAGGAATTCCTGCGCCCGCGAGAATCGTCTCGTACTGTGTGCGCGGGAAGCGTCCCCCGCTGCGAGTGCAGGAATCATCCTGTGCATGTGGGAATCATCCTGCGATGCACGTGTGGGATTTCCAATGGCCATCTCGCACGACATTAAATGTTGCGTGGGATTACCTGCCAATGGGGATTTTCCCCATTGGTTGATAGGGGCACTGAAGTCAGCGCCCCTTTAGGCGCTAACTTGGTCAACGCTCTACACGATCTCCCTATTGGAAAGTGTTGTGCACTCCCCCATCAGGGAGACATAGGGGCTAACTGCTACCCCTTCCCCGATTGGGTTGTGTGGCTGTTGACGGGGGACGCCGACCACGTGATGGTCGCGTGTCCCCCTCCCTTCGCAAACATCATCTCCGTCGCCTCTCGACACCACAGTCGCTGTCGCCGTCGTTTCCCAACTTCATGCACACTGTCGCTGTCGTCTCCCAACACCACGAACGCTGCCGCTACTGCCACTCCACTCCACACCACGACCGCCACCGCCGTCATTTCCCAACTTTACAGTCGTCGTCGTCATCTCCCAATACCACGGCCACCGCCGTTGCTGTCTTCCAACGCCACAGACGTCACAATCGTTGTCGGCCTTCACCCTCATCGCCAACCTAGCCCGCCGCTCGTCGACCTCCGCCATTATCGGTGACCTCATCCTCACCGTTCGGCTGACCTCCACCGTCCAGCCTTCGTCGCCAGCTAGTGTTTGTCATCAGATTGCCCCCGTCAGTCGTATTCTTTGCCACCACTAATCCTCCACCATCTGTACTTCGCCGCCGGCCGGAGTTTGTCACCGGCTAGCCCCGCCAGCTAAATTTTTGGCTGATGCTAATCCTCTACCATCCGATCACACTCTTGCAATCTCCGTCATCGGTTACATGGGTAACCACCCAAGTAACCGCCCGCATGACCTTCCGTTGTGGGGAAAGTGCGTGGCAAAAATTAGAACTGATCTACGTTTAATATAATTAATATAATAATATACATGTATTATGTTATGAATTCGGTCTGCAAATTTTAAATTATGTGGTTACGGTCAGCGGATAGCCGCGTAATTACTATTACCACCTCTGGGGCCTATAAATAGAGCCCAAATCCCTCCTTCATTTTCATTCTCTCCTCGACAAGAAAATCCTCTTACGGATCTTCTCTCTCCTTCCACATTCATCTTCTTCATTTCCCTTCTCCCCTTTTGAAGATCTTCACGCACTGCTTGAAGATCTCCTTCTTTTTTGAAGCCTCCATCGAAGATCTTCATTGTAACACCCCAAATCCCAAATTTGGGTTCAGGTTGGGCGACATGGCCCGGGACACGGTCGTGTCCCAGGACGTTTCCTGCTTGAGTTGAATAGCCTTTGGAGTGCTCGACGAAATGCACACGACGAAGTTTTCGAGAGGGAACACGCCCTGTGACACAGGCGTGTCCGAGGCGTGTTCGACGAACTTCACTCAAGTAGATGTGCTCGACGAATTCTCGAGAGAGAGGGCACACGGCCTGTGACACGGGCGTGTCACATGGCCGTGTCCTGCTCCGTGTCTACTCGAGTGGGTCTCGAGGGGGTGTCTCGAATAGGTCTCAAATGTCTCGAGTTCGGGCGGGACACGGGCGTGTCAGCCATGTAACACGGCCGTGTCCTGACCATTTACTCGAGTAGTTTTCTCGAGTAGGTCTCGAGTGGGTCTCGAGAGCTAGACACGGGCGTATCAGCCATATGACATGGGTGTGTCATGTTAAATTACTCGAGTGGTGCTCTCGAGCGGGTCTCGAGTGGGTCTCGAGAGCTAGACACGGGCGTGTCAGCCATGTGACACGGACGTGTCAGCCATGTGACACGGGCGTGTCACATGGCTGTGTCCTGTTCTGGATAAGTCAGTTTGTGCACCGCTTAAGGGACACGGCCTGTGACACAGGCGTATCACAGGGCGCGTCAAACCGTCACAGGGCGTGTCAAACCCGAAAGAGCCATTTCAGAGAATTTTGTAGTCGTTCATTTCCTTCCTTTGGGGATCTGATGGCCCAGGTTTCTCCTTGCTGCTTTAAGGCCGAAACTGAGAATATAAGTCTCATTTTAACTTGGTCATTCTCTTTCTAAAAGAGCTAGAGAGAAGGGAGAGCAAGGAGGAGGAGGAGAAGGGATCTGACCACTGGTAGAGCTTTAGAGTTCTGAACTAAGATTCGAGGCCAGATTTGTGGAGGCAAGGCCGCTGCGGTGCTTTCCAACCGACTAGATTTCCATGGCTCCAAAGAAGTCATCAAGGGTAACGATCTTCCTTCTTGGACATGTGAAGTCCTTCTTGTTGGCATGTGCATGTATTTCCCCCACCAGAGGGTGGATTGCAGAGGGATTTCTTTTGGGTTGATTCTTGGAATCCCCAATAGTCTTGCATATAGATCCGGAAATGTGCAGTACGGAATAGACATGCTGTGTGAAGCCCATCTGGACAGGTTGGTCTGGATTGATGATGTTTTCTTTTTCACACCGGAGAAGACTCAGCGTATCAATGTCTATGTTTGCAGATTTTGGTGGGTTGTGCCTGTGAAAGATAGCAGCAGGAAGTACTGGAGTGAAAGTCCAGGAAAATACCCGCTACGTGCTTGTACTGTATGTTATGACCTATAAGGTTAGGGCTAGGGATAGAAAGTGAGTTCTGTCGTTAATGTCGGATGAGACAGAATGTCCCTGATAGTGGCTGCTAGCCAACCTGCGATTGTGAAGCCAATCCCGAGGGGACAGTGTGGCTATTTGTGAGCTTGATAAGCTCTTAAAAAGGCCTCATGCCGAACGAAAAAAGGGGATGCCGACCCGCGTTAGTCTTTGCATTGAACTAATGGTTTGAGCAACGAACAAAGACTGAACTGTATCCGTGTTATCTGCCATGAGTTCCTGGGCGCCTAGAACTCGACAGAAGTCTTAGGCCTGTGCGCTACGATAGCATGGGGGCTATGGGCCAATCCCGTGTCGTTATAAGACTAATGTCTCCGGCTGCACGCCATGGAGCAAAATGCTCAAATTTGTCGTTGGGCTTCGGGCCTTGAATGGCGGTGGACGACTGGTTTATCCGGTACACCAAGACTGTGCCTTGAGTGCATAGATCGTCGGGCCGCGTGGCTGACGGTTGTGATGGATTGTTTGTGCGTGAGAGCATAGTGCGTGATATATCTATCTGCCTAAGAATTACTATGCCTGCAGGGAAGGAATACCACTACCCCGGGAAAGGGGTAGAGTTGTTATAAATTGGTCAGTTGACTGCTGACCATTGTCTTGTTTGCCACCGTTTGGTGGGCTGTCCTTGTACAGGTGCTGGAGAGCCAAGTGGGACACATAAGGGCTGAAGTCCCTGCTGCTGCTATTGCTAGCCCTTGAAGGATAAGCAAAGAATGTTGTTTTGTTCATGTGTGGCCGGCATGCACGCCGATGTTTGAAATCCACACTATTATAAAGAGTAACTGCAAGGGTATAAGGTCAAACGATGTTGTATTTGTGTACAATCCTTCGAGCGTTGATATATAAATGTGGTTGTTTATATACATAGTGGACATTCATGGTTGGGGTTCAATATTACTGTTAAAATCTTCTGCTAGCATGCTCTGTGTTAAGATGCGATTATGTATGGTATTAACCTGTAACTTCTCCGTCTGTTTTGTGGCATATGGTGTGGGGCCCTGACCGGACCTTCTATTATATGCTATATGAACGGATGGAGTGTTACATTCATCATCTCTTCTCCGCCCGGAAAATCCTCCTACGAAAGTTCTCTACTCCTTCTACAAAATTTCTCTCTCCTCCTCCTACAAAATTTCTCTCTCATCCACTTCTCTTCCTTTTGTGCTTCCGTGCACTCCACCTCCTTGCGCGCTCTCGAGCGCATCGCTTGCTTGTACGCCTTGCGTGCACCGCCTTTTTGAGCGCTCTCGAACACATTTCTTCCTTGTGCGCCTTCACGCGCAACGCCTCTTTGCACGCTCTCACACGTGTCTCTTCCTTGCTCGCCCCCTCGTGCTCTTCCTCCTTGTGCACTCTCGCACTCTCTGCCTCTTTGCGAGCTCTCATGCGTTTGGCCTCCGTGCACTCTCTCGTGCGCTCCGCCTCCTTGCGCGTTCTCGCACGCTCCACCTCATTACATGCACTCACGCGCTCCGCATCCTTGCACTCTCTCGCGCTTTCTGCCTCCTTGAGCACTCTCGCGCCCTCCGCCTCCTTGTGTGCGTCCCTTCCTTGCATGCTCTGTCTCCTTGCCTGCACTCGCACTCTTCGCTTCCTAGCGCGCTCCCGCGTGCACCTCTTCCCCTCGCGCCCCTACGCACGTCTCCTCCTTACGCGCTTCGCTTTCTTGCACGCTTCCTCATGCCACCTCTTAGCACGCTCTCGCCTGCTCCACCTACTTACATGCGCTCTGTGCGCTCTCCACCAGCACGCGCTCTGCGCGCTCTCTACTAGTAAGCGCTCTGCGCGCTCTCTGCCAACAAGCACTCTACATGCTCTCAACCACCTAGCGCTCTATGCACTCTCCTCCATCTAGCACTATGTGTCCTCTCCTCCAACAAGTGCCTTGCGCTCCCTCTTCCAGCAAGCGCCACACGAGCTCAAGAACAAGTGCTCCATCCACCGATAAGACAACCGCAACAGGCTTCTCCAAAAGACAATCAGAGACAAGACGCAGGGGATAATGTGCACTGAGCGTGCCCCGAAGCTTCAAGCCCCAAACATCAGAACAGGTGCAGCAAGCTGCTCCCGCCTCCAAGAACTATCAAAGGACTTCAAAATACAACGAGCACATCGCTCCCCGCAGCGCACAAAGAAATAATTTACTCTATGAGTGGTGGTCTGTCACCCTCCAAGCTCTCTCCCCCCCCCCCCAATATTTGTAACAAGAAGCGACATGTTTCCCTCGAGTTCTTGAAAAAGTCATGTAACATCGCTCAGGTCTAGTGGAGATTTGGTCGGCACAGATCCGACCACGTGATTTTTCACCTATTTTCGGGGTTTTTCACGTCAAAAAAATTACCTTGCAAGCCTTTCTTTCTTTGTGACTATTTGCACCTAAAATTTGTGTAGCGACACCTAAATGTTTATAACAATATTATTTTACAGCACAAATGTTGATGCTCATTTAACAGATTTGCGCCAAATTTTCTATATTTTAAGTTAACACTACTGATTTGTCAAAGAAACTAAGGTGACATTTGGTTAGGTTGATGGCCTGTGGTGCGGTTGGGCTGCACCTTGATTTTGGCAATAAGCTGCATTTGGCGCAGCTTATTTTAATAATGCAGTTTTGGTTTGCCCGCAGGTTTGTTAGCAGCTCCCATTCGCAGGTTTGTTTTGCTGCTTGCCGCAGACACAGGTTCTCCCAGCTGAGTTGGTTTGATCTTTCAAATTCATGTGTATCATGAAAACTACAAGTCACCAATGTTGAATCTCCAAGCCGCCGATGTTGACTTTCCAAGCGTCGATGTTGACTCTCCAAGCCTCCCATGTGTTTCACATATTAGGAAACTTCTAGAAAAGTAATCAAGGAAAATTAAATGTCTATATAAAGGGTTGAGATATGACTTGGATTGACATACCACTCGTTCTCATCTTGGAGAAAGTGGCATTTGAAAGTGGATTCATGGAGAAGAAGAAGGCGAGGCTGCGGCGGGCTGTAGTCAGTGTGGCAAGACTGTAGTGCGGCAAACAGCGTAGTGAGTAGCGGACTTACATGCGAGCTGGGCATTATTCCACGCTGACTTCTCTGGTGGCGGCGGTGGTGGTTGGTCATCTGATGACGACAAATGTTTCCCAGAGCGAACCTTGTGCGTACTTATAAAGATTGTTGTCCAAGATCATTGTGCACCAGCAGATTAAGCTAATCCATCTTATCTGCAGTGTACTTGTAATAGATTGGTATTTTTTGTTCTCTCTATTGATAGTTTTGATTAATTATCGTGCAATAAATTTTTCTCTTGATTAAATCGTGTTCTTCGTACTTTTACGATTATTGTGACTGTCCTGGGGATTCTGTGAAATCCTAATAAGTGGTATTAGAGGGAGGTTTGATAGACAATCGTGATTGGACATTCTATGAAAGTTCTGACTGTGGTGGTGAACGACTATGTCCTCTTCCCATCCTTTCGGATCTGGATTTTTAACAAATCAGGACTTCTAGTTTGCCGAGGAAAGTAATGGCAGAAAAGAATATAGTTTTGGAGAGATTTTTTGTGGGAAATTCTGCGGTGGTGAGAATTTTAGCCTATGACATATTCGAGTAAAATATATGTTGGTTCAGTAGAGTTTGATTCGAGTCTTGCGGGGGTGCGACAAATTTCCCCCGATAATAAAAGATGAGGACTAGAAAGATCTTGATGAAAGAGCCACGAGCACAATCAGGATGTGCGTTGCTGACCAGGTGCTCTTCAACATTTGGAATGAAGAGACGGTAGTCGGGATTTGGTAGAAGTTGGAGCGACTATACCGGGCGAAATCTGTGACAACAAGATTATTGATGAAGCAATGTCTCTATGCGCTGAAGATGCAGGAAGGTGACAACCTGCAGGAACACTTTAATATGTTCAATGGTCTTCTGAGTCAGTTGAATGTGATTGGATCAAAGGTAGAGGAAGAAGACAAAGCCCTCTTGCTTCTTACCTCGCTCCCGACGTCATACAAGCACATGGTGACTACGCTCCTGTATGGGAAGGATATAGTGGGGGTGGAAGAATTCGAGTCAGAGCTTTTATCTAGTCAGATGTTGAAGGACCCCACTCCTAGGGGTGACCAGATCTTGGTAGCACATGTATGTGGGAGGAGTTTCGATAAAGGATCGAGTGGTGTACGGGCTCAGTCGGCTTCGAAGAAGGCAGTGACCTATTTCCACTGCAGACAAGTTGGTTACATTAGGAGACATTATCCACAGCGTGCTGGGGGTTCTGGTACTTCAAGTGACATCCAGGATACGGGCATGGTGACATTGGACTTGGCAGGATATGATAACTTTTTTGCATCACTGAGAGTTAGGGTGACTCCGATAGCTAGAAGCTTGATTCCGGTGCATCGCAACACACTTGCTCAGATGCGTCGACGTTCAGTTCCTTTTTGGTGACGTCCAGACTGTTCATACTGGGTGACGACTCGAGATGCGTGGTAATGAGGATAGGGACGGTGGACTTGTAGATGCAGGATGGAGCTATACATAGGCTTGAGAGGGTGTATCTGGTTCCCAAGCTGTGTAAGAATCTAATATCGTTTGGTAGATTGGACATAGAAGGCTGCAGCTGGGCGTCCAAGCGTGGAGTTCTAATGGTGATACGAGGGCGCACCTTACTCATGCAACCTATACAACACGGTAAACTATATCGGCTGATGGGGACTACGATGCGAGGTGGTGAACCCATGATTTCTGCGACCGACAGTGTTGATAGTCGAGGTGGTGCAGGGGATCTTCCTTCTGGTAGTCTGACTAGGCGAGTTAGATTCAACAATCCAGTTGCGTTGAAATTCAGAGGTTGAGCCCGAGCAGAGATGAGTCGACTGGAGCAAGTCGGCTGACGCCTTAGGCTTTAAGGTGGTGCTATGTGCAGCATTGCTTCACGCAGTTTGGTGCTTTGTGCAGAAGCTCCGTGCAGTTCAGTGCTTTGTGCAGATGGTGCATGCCTCGTGCAAATGCTCAGTGCAGTTTTGTGTTTGATGCAAAATATGATATTTTTGAAATTCAAACCAAGATGGTGATTGCTGAGTTGGTTTGATCTTTCAAACCCATGTGTATCATGAAAACTACAAGCCGCCGATGTTGAATCTCCAAGTCGCCGATGTTGACTTTCCAAGGCATCGATGTTAACTCTCCAAGTCGTCCATGTGTTTCACATGCTAGGAAACTTCTAGGAAAGTGACCAAAGTAAATGAAGTGACTATATAAAGGGTTGAGATATGGCTTGATTGACATATCACCGGTTCTCATCTTGGAGAAAGAGGCCTTTGAAGGTGGATTCACGGAGAAAAAGAAGGCGAGGTTGCAGCGGGCTGCAGTGAATGTGGCAAGGCTGTAGTGGGGCAAGCAGCATAGTGAGCAGCTGGCTTACATGCGAGCTGTACATTATTCTGCGTTGACTTCTCTGGTGGCGGCGGTTGTGGTTGGTATTCTGACGACGACGAAGGTTTGCCGGAGTGAACCTTGTGCGTCCTTCTAAGGATTGCAGTCCAAGATCATTGTCCACCCATAGATTAAGCTAATCCATCTTTCTGCGGTGTACTTGTAACTGATTGGCATTTTTCATCTCCTCTATTTGTAGTTTTGATTAATTATTGTGCAATGAATTTTTCTCTGAATTATATCGTGTTCTTCGTACCCTTACGATTATTGTTACTGTCCTGTGGATTGTGTGAAATCCCAACAACTGGTATCAGAGAGAGGTTTGGTATACGATCATGATTGAACATTCTATGAAGGTTTTGACTGCGGTGGTGAACGACTAGGTCCTCTTCCCATCCTTTCAGATCTGGATTTTGAACAAATTAGGTTTTCTAGTTTGTCGAGGAAAGTCATGGCAGGAAAGAACGTAGTTTTGTAGAGATTTTTAGTAGAAAAATTCGATGGTGGTTTGATTCGAGTCTTGCGGGGGCGCGATAAATTGCCAGCAATAATAAAAGATGAGGACTGGAAAGATCTTGATGAAAGAGACACGAGCACAATCAGGATGTGCGCTACTGATCAGGTGCTCTTTAACATTGGGGCTGAAGAGACGGTAGTCGGGCTTTGGGAGAAGTTGGAGCGACTGTACCTGGCGAAATATGTGACAACAATATTATTGCTGAAGCAGCGTATCTATGCGCTAAAGATGCAGAAAGATGGCAACCTGTAGGAACAGTTCAATATGTACAATGGTTTTCTAAGTTAGTTGCATGTGATTGGCTCGAAGGTAGAGGAAAAATAGAAAGCCCTTTTGCTTCTTACCTCAGTACCGGCGTCATACAAGCACATGGTGACTACACTCCTGTATGAGAAGGATACGATGGGGGTGGAAGAAGTCACGTCGGCGCTTTTATCTATTCAGATGCTGAAGGACCCCACTCCTAGGGGTGACCAGATTTTGGTAGCACATGGACGAGGGAAAAATTTCGATAAAGGATCGAGTGGTGCACGAGCTCGGTCGGCTTCGAAGAAGGCAATGACGTGTTTCCACTGCAGACAAGTTGGTCACATTAAGAGACATTGTCCGCAGCGTGCTGAGAGTTCTGGTACTTCAAGTGACATCCAGGATGTGGGCATGGTGACATTGGACTTGACAGGAGATGATGACTTTTATTGCTTCACTGAGATTCAGGGTGACTCTGATAGCTGGATGCTTGATTTCGATGCATCGCAACATGCTTGCTCAGATGCATCGACATTCAATTCCATAGAGGTGACGTCTGGGTCATTCATATTGGGCGACGACTCGAAATGCGAGGTCACGGGGATAGGGACGGGGGACTTGCAGATACAGGATAGAGCTATATGTAGGCTTGAGAGGGTGTATCTGATGCCCAAGCTGTGTAAGAATCTAGTATCGTTGGGTAGATTGGACTCAGAAGGCTGCAACTGGGCGGCCAGGCATAGAGTTTTAACGGTGATACGAGGGCGCACCGTACTCATGCAAGCTATACAACACGGTAGACTATATCGGTTGATGGAGACTACGATGCGAGGTGGTGAGCCCATGATTTCTGCGACCGACAATGTTGATAGTCGAGGCGGTGCAAGGGATCGTCCTTCTGGTAGTCTGACTCGACGAGTCAGATTCAGCGATCCAGTTGTGTCGACATTCAGAGGTTGAGCCCGAGCAGGGATGAGTCGACTGGAGCAGGTCGGCTGACGCCTTAGACTTTGAGATGGTGCTACATGCAGCATTGCTTTGCGCAGTCTGGTGCTTTGTGTAGATGCTTAGTGCAGTTCAGTGCTTCGTGCAGATGGTGCATGCTTCGTTCAAATGCTCAGTGCAGTTTGGTGTTTGATACAAAATATGATATTTTTGAAATTCAAACCAAGGTGGTGATTGCTGATTTGGTTTGATCTTTCAAGCCCATGTGTATCATGAAAAATACAAGCCACCGATGTTGAATCTCCAAGCTGCCGATGTTGACTTTCCAAGTCGTCGATGTTGACTCTCCAAGCCGTCCATGTGTTTCACATGCTAGGAAACTTCTAGGAAAGTGACCAAGGTAAATGAAATGGCTATATAAAGAGTTGAGATATGACTTGGATTGACATATCACCGGTTCTCTTCTTGGAGAAAGAGGCTTTTGAAGGTGGATTCACGGAGAAGAAGAAAGCAAGTCTGCGGCGGGCTGCTGTGAGTGTGACAAGGCTATAGTGGAGCAAGCAGTGTAGTGAGCATCAGGCTTACCTGCGAGCTAGACATTATTCCGCGTTGACTTCACTGGTGGTGACGGTTGTGGTTGGTCGTCTGACGATGACGAATGCAAACCTTATGCGTCCTTCTAAAGATTGCAGTTCAAGATCATTGTCCACCCGCAGATTAAGTTAATCCATCTTATCTGCGGTGTACTTGTAACAAATTGATATTTTTCGTCTCATCTATTTATAATTTTGATTAATTATCGTGCAATGAATTTTTCTCTGGATTATATCATGTTCTTTGTATCATTACGATTATTGTGACTGTCCTGAAGATGGTGTGAAATCCCAAAACTCCCCCTCTGATACCCTAACCTTGCTTCTGCCTGTCCCGCGACTGGGCCCTAGGGTTTTCCTCGCCGTTTAGGTGGCTCTACTCCGCCTCTCCTACAGACGTCGATGCCCCAAACAACCGATAGAAACTCGCCCCGGAAACCCATGCTCACCGGTACTCTTCCGCTGAAATCCCATAATCTTCGAGATAAACCCTTCTCCTCGTCCGTTTCCTGCATTGGATGAAGTTCTCCCGCTAGGTAAACCTATATCGGTCTTTTTTTTCAGTTTTCGGTGCAGTTTTTCTTCAGATTTTAGGGCAGTTTTTTTTCGATTTTTTTCCCAAATTTCTTCATACTTTGATGCAGTTTTTGTTCAGATTTTTTTCAAATTTTGGTGCTGTTTTTTTCCATATTTGTGCAGTTTTCCTTCTACCTTTTCTTGCTGATTTTGCTGTTCTTGTTGATTTATACTGGTGTTTTATGTTCAGATTTAACTAATTTGTCGTAAGAAATTGTATTTGATTTGCAATATAGATTCAAATTTGTTCATGTTTTTGTTGTTTTTTGTTCAAATTTGTTATATGAATTAGATATTGACTGTAGTTACATTAGTAAAGCTTGTTCGGACTTTATAACGACGGTTTGCTGATATGTGCGTGTTATGTGTGTGCGGTGATTTGAGGACCTAATTTTATGAAAAAAAATTCACTCAAAATTTTATTTTATTTTCAAGCTATTTTTCCAAAATTTTGTTTTGAAAGCTCAATTACATCAAAATAATTTTTTATGAGAATTCCATTTTCAAGAAATAATATTTTTTTATGAGCAACTTTGGATCATAACTTTTCATCAGGCTAACCAGATAGAACTTAAATGTAGTTTCACTATTTCTATAGACTTCTTAGAACATATTATCTCCATTAGTAATTGTTCTATACGGGTATCGTTCCTTTCTTTGTGAGCGGATGAGATCTAATCTGTACAGTCTTAAATCTAACGTTTGCGATTTACAATAATAAAAAAATCAAAAGAAAACAAATAAAACCCATTTTTTAAAGCCAATTGGACGACTACTGCGCTACCGTGCTCCTTCCTCTGAAAGCAGGTATTACAGGAAATATTTTTTTTATCTCCATAGAGTATAACCTCATTCTGATAAAATTTCTGCAATTCTAAATTTGGCCGCGCCTACAATAGTTTGAAATCTTAAATCATTTCTGGGAATGTGAGTATTAATAAATGTTTTAAAAATCGGGTCGGACCGGTCGGTCCGACCGGTTGAACCGCCGACCGATCCTACGGACGGTCCTGTCTGGTTCCTAAAACCGTCCTGGCCAAGAACCGGGCAGGAACCGGAAAACCGGCCGGTTGAACAGGATAACCGGAAATCGGGCCGGTTTTTGGCTAACCGGGCGGTTAACAAAATCAGCATTAATTTTAGCCGTTTGTTAACCGCAACCTGTTATTGGCTAGTCGCACCCCAAAATCTCATAATTTTTCGCGTCTTTTCAAAATACACCTTGTACATGTAATATTAGGAAAAGTGCTCAACACAGAAGTTGTAGATCTCGTCAAGATCTACAACTTTCGTGTTGATCACTTTTCCTAAAAATGCATGTACAAGACATATTTTTGAAATATTCTCAGGTTTTGCGCCTTTCAGAAATACTCCTTGTACATGCAATTTCAGGAAAAGTGTTCAACACAAAAGTTGTAGATCTCGTCAAGATATACAACTTTTGTGTTAAACACTTTTACTAAAATTGCATGTACAAGACGTATTTTGAAAAAGTGTGAAAAGTTAGGAGATTTTGTGGTGCGACTAGCCAATAACGGGTTGCGGTTAACAATCACCTAATAAAGAAGTTAACAATCACTAATAAAAGTGTGAAAAGTTAGGAGATTTTGCTGTCATTAATGTCAAAACGATTCAACTTCGGTTCAATCGGTCAAACCGGTTAAACCTTGAAACTCTCTCAAGATCGGTTTTATGTCTGGTCCGATTCTCAAAACCTTGAGTATTATCGACGTTTTTTCAGAAATAAGCCGTAATTGCGGCACCACTTACAGAAATAACATTGTTATCTGGTATGACTTTTCAAAATGTAAAGCAAGTCCTTATTATACATCATATTACTATTCAAGTCATCACTACTGCAGAACAACATTGTTTATCAAAATTATTAGGCTTTGACTTTATTATCGAATATAAACCTGGCAAATTAAACAAAGCAGTTGATGCTCTTTTCCGCATTGCTGATCCAACCAACGAAGAAATTTTAGCAACTCTAAATGCCTTTTTTACCAAAATGCCATATTTTTGAAAATTTAGACCATTATTATATTTGGATGAGTTGGCTTGAAAAATAATATAAATATTTTACACGGAATTGAAATTTGATGTTGAAATTTAATATTGATGAATAATATGAAATTGAATATTGATGATTAATTTAAATTCTATTCTTTGTCTAATAAATAATATTGGTGAATATTATAGAATTCATCAATTTTTTATCCGAACATGAATTTTTCATCAATACGTTATTTTTTCACAAGACGGCAAACTTTTTTTGCTAGAGGGGTGTGGAAACCACCCGTCACCACACATCTTCCCAAAACCCCGAGGTGATGGTAAGGGGGGACGGAGGTACATAAACACCAAGGACCACCCGCTACAGGCAATGTGGGACTAATCCATCCACGGGATGGCGGGGATATTCCGCCACACGGGGGGCCCACCGGGGTCAACACCCAGACCTGGAACGCGATGGGGAAGCCCAAATATGCGGTCCCACACACCCAATCCCGCTGGACCTTGGTTCTCAACACACCCCCGCAGCGGGATGGCTCTGATACCAAGTTAGAACCCGCCAACCCATTAGTTCATCTCAAAACCCAGGTGTTGAGATGAAGGGTGGCGGGGTACATGAACACAAAGTGGAGAAGTCTGCGGGCGATGTGGATTAACCCCAACCACAGGATCGCGGGGATATTCCGCCACACAAGGGGGCCCACCGGGGTCAACACCCAGACCTGGAACGCGATGGGGAAAGCCCAAACATGCGGTCCCACACACACGTGTCCTGCTGGCTAATATAATCTCAACACACCCCCGCAGCAGGACAACCTGGCTCTGATACCAAGTTAGAACCCGCCAACCCATTAGTTCATCTCAAAACCCAGGTGCGATGGGAAAGCCCAAACATGCGGTCCCACACACACGCAATCCCGCTGGACCTTGGTTCTCAACACACCCCCGCAGCGGGATGGCTCTGATACCATGTGGAAACCACCCGTCACCACACATCTTCCCAAAACCCGAGGTTATGGTAAGGGGGGACGGAGGTACATAAAACACCAAGGACCACCCGCTACAGGCAATGTGGGACTAATCCATCCACGGGATGGCGGGGATATTCCGCCACACGGGGGGCCCACCGGGGTCAACACCCAGACCTGGAACGCGATGGGGAAGCCCAATATGCGGTCCCACACACACCCAATCCCGCTGGACCTTGGTTCTCAACACACCCCCGCAGCGGGATGGCTCTGATACCATGTGGAAACCACCCGTCACCACACATCTTCCCAAAACCCCGAGGTGATGGTAAGGGGGGACGGAGGTACATAAACACCAAGGACCACCCGCTACAGGCAATGTGGGACTAATCCATCCACGGATGGCGGGGATATTCCGCCACACGGGGGCCCACCGGGGTCAACACCCAGACCTGGAACGCGATGGGGAAGCCCAAATATGCGGTCCCACACACACCCAATCCCGCTGGACCTTGGTTCTCAACACACCCCCGCAGCGGGATGGCTCTGATACCATGTGGAAACCACCCGTCACCACACATCTTCCCAAAACCCGAGGTTATGGTAAGGGGGGACGGAGGTACATAAACACCAAGGACCACCCGCTACAGGCAATGTGGGACTAATCCATCCACGGGATGGCGGGGATATTCCGCCACACGGGGGGCCCACCGGGGTCAACACCCAGACCTGGAACGCGATGGGGAAAGCCCAAACATGCGGTCCCACACACACGTGTCCTGCTGGCTAATATAATCTCAACACACCCCCGCAGCAGGACATGGCTCTGATACCAAGTTAGAAACCCGCCAACCCATTAGTTCATCTCAAAACCCAGGTGCGATGGGGAAGCCCAAATATGCGGTCCCACACACACCCAATCCCGCTGGACCTTGGTTTCTCAACACACCCCCGCAGCGGGATGGCTCTGATACCAAGTTAGAACCCGCCAACCCATTAGTTCATCTCAAAACCCAGGTGTTGAGATGAAGGGTGGCGGGGTACATGAACACAAAGTGGAGAAGTCTGCGGGCGATGTGGGATTAACCCCAACCACAGGATCGCGGGGATATTCCGCCACACAAGGGGGCCCACCGGGGTCAACACCCAGACCTGGAACGCGATGGGGAAAGCCCAAACATGCGGTCCCACACACACGTGTCCTGCTGGCTAATATAATCTCAACACACCCCCGCAGCAGGACAACCTGGCTCTGATACCATGTGGAAACCACCCGTCACCACACATCTTCCCAAAACCCCGAGGTGATGGTAAGGGGGGACGGAGGTACATAAACACCAAGGACCACCCGCTACAGGCAATGTGGGACTAATCCATCCACGGGATGGCGGAGATATTCCGCCACACGGGGGGCCCACCGGGGTCAACACCCAGACCTGGAACGCGATGGGGAAGCCCAAATATGCGGTCCCACACACACCCAATCCCGCTGGACCTTGGTTCTCAACACACCCCCGCAGCGGGATGGCTCTGATACCAAGTTAGAACCGCCAACCCATTAGTTCATCTCAAAACCAGGTGTTGAGATGAAGGGTGGCGGGGTACATGAACACAAAGTGGAGAAGTCTGCGGGCGATGTGGGATTAACCCCAACCACAGGATCGCGGGGATATTCCGCCACACAAGGGGGCCCACCGGGGTCAACACCCAGACCTGGAACGCGATGGGGAAAGCCCAAACATGCGGTCCCACACACACGTGTCCTGCTGGCTAATATAATCTCAACAAGGGGGATTTTTTCGGCCGGGGGCGATTTTTTCGGACGGATGGATTTTTTTACCCCGGTGCGATTTTTCGCCCGGACGTGATTTTTTGCACTTGCGATTTTTTCGGTCGGGGGCGATTTTTTCTGTCGGGCGCAATTTTTTCGGACCGATGAATTTTTTCGCCCCGGTGCCATTTTTCGCCTGTGCGCGATTTTTTGCACTTGCGATTTTTTCGCTCGGCCGCTATTCGCCCAAGTGCGATATTTTTGCAACGACGCATTTTTTCTCTCATAAGCTATTTCTTCTCCCGGACTGATTTTTTAGCACAGACATGTATTTTTCGCCAAAAGTTGCTTTTTTTCAGACCAGATTTTTTCGTCCGGACGAATATTTTGCCTGAACGTCGTTTTTTTGCCCGAACAAGGAAAATGCGCGTCAGGGCGAACAACAAGCGCCCGAGCAAAAAAACGCGCGCCTGGGCAAAAACCGCGCTCCTGGGCGAAAAACGCCTGCCCAGGCAAAATACACGCCCCCGGGCGAAAAATGTGTGCCCCGAAGTAAAATGAGCGCCTGGGCGAAAAAAGCGTGTTCGGGCGATAAACGAGCCTCCAAGCGAAAAACGCGCGCCCGTGCGAAAAAACCGGCGCCCGGGCGAAAAAAAACGAGCCCGGGCGAAAAACGTGCTCCCGGGCTAAAAACGCGTGTCCAGGCGAAAATAACGCCCGCACGGGTGAAAAACCCCTGCCCAGGCTAAAACAACGCCCGCCCTGGGGAAAAAACGCCTGCCCAGGCGAAAAAAACGCCCTCCCAGGCGAAAAAAACGCCCTCCCGAGCGAAAAAAACGCCCGTCGGGCGAAAAATGCGCGCTCGGGCGAAATACGCGCGCCCGTGCGAAATATGCGTGCCCTCGAAGAAAAACGAGCGGCCGAGTAAAAATGCGCCCGGGCAAAAAAAGTGCGCCTGAGCGAAAAAATGCGCGCCCGGACGAAAAAATGTTCGGACGGGCGAAACATGCGCATCCGGGGGAAAACGCGGGCCTGAGCGAAAACGCGTGCCCTGGTGAAAAACGCGTGTCCGGGCGAATAACAAGCGCCTGGGTGAAAAAATGCGGGCTCGGGCGAAACACCAACAATGATCTCATGTGCCCGAGCTCCGGCGATGACAGACGGAAAGCTTCCTAAACGAACGAATTCTCCGCCCTCTCTCACACGATCTAGTTCGGCAGAAAGGAAGAAAAGTCCGAAAACCTAATTTTTAAAGGTTGAATGACTTATGTAGAGGAAGTTTTAAAATAATAAATAAAATTTATTATTATATTCTTATTTGTACACACAACTTGTTGCTTAGGAAGAAAGGGCCGACGTACCGCAACTCTTGAACTAATGTAACACAATTAAGTCACTATTATGCAAATTAAGCGATTAAATTAATTATTGAGAATTCAGGGACGTTACACTGCTACTTTTACAAGTGATGAGGTTTCCCAAGATAAGTTTGGTCGAATTGAAAATTTATTATCATGACCTCGGCCGGCTCGTTCATAAGGTTCCAACAGGGCCAATCTCGCAAAATTCCGAATCCATCTAGACTTCTAGAAGAATGTCGAATCACGCGTACGCACATATGCGCTAACCGCACCGCCCCACCTCTTTTGGTGGAGGAGGCGGTGTCAAAGTCAACCCCACCATAAAGAAAGTGGGGAAACAACCTCCACCCCCTTCATGGGGTGTGGCCAACCTGCACCCCCTAACCTAGGGGTGCAGTCAAGCTGCACCCCCGCTAGCCTAGGGGGTGCAGCCAAGCCGCAAACCGCACCCCCTAGCCTTGGGGGTGCTGTCAAGCCACACTGTCATATGTGGGGCGGTCAACCCGCACCACCCCTAGGGGTGCGACCAAGTCGCACCCCCTTATCGGGTGCGGTCAAAGCCACACCCCTTGGGTGCGGCTTGTGCCCAGCGCCAACTCTTCGAGACAGCCTTGGCCGCGCTCTCTTCAAGCATGCATGGGACTGGGTCCCCTAAGCTTACTAATGCAACGTCCGTCGGACGCCCCGTATTCATGGTGCTCGTCGAGAGTCTATAAGTTTGCAATTCGCGCACGCAACACGCTCACTATGTCGTCGCACTCACGACACACTCACTACATAACCACGCTCACGACATGCTTATAACGCCTCTGCATTCACCACGCAATGGCACCACACTCAATGCGCGCGCAAAAGTTAACCTTCTTAACTTCTCAGACTGTAGGCATCGTTCGTTGCCATTAAAGCCTCCAATGGAACTTCCCGAAGCTTCCAAACTGCCCGGGGGGTAAAATGGTCATACCCAAAAATAATGATCTGTGTGCTCCAGATCGACGAACGTGATTCGCCCGTCAGGTGGTTACGGTGGTTATAACGGCAAAATTATCGGGCTACCCATTTCCAAAGTTATAAAAGGAGCCCATAGCCCTCAATTGAAGATCACATTGCCTTCAGCGCGCAAGAGAGCTCCTTTAAAGAAATCCTTCAGAGATCTCCTTGGGTGCTTGAAGTTCTCCATCGGGACTTGAAGATCCGCACTCCCTTCAAAGATCTCTTTGAGACACTACGTGAAGATCTCTCTTTCCTCAAGAGTCAACTGGAGTGTCTCACTTCTCCTCCTCTAGTCAGTTTTTCAAGAGATGTCTTGTCACCCTTGAACTTTGTTCTTCTACATCTACTACTCTAACTAGAGGCGTCTTGTTTCTCTCGATCTCTCTACTTTCATATGTAATCAACCAAGATATAGTGGAATTTGATTGGCACCGATCCAAGCACGTGATTTTTTCCCCTTTCTGAGGCTTTTCCAAGCTAAAACCTTCTTGTGAGCCGTCTCACTCTACTTTGACTGTTTGCACGATCAACCACTCCCGAGCTAAGACGGACTATGTAACAGCCCAGAGAACATCACAGAGAAACAATATTCATTTGCATTAAAATGAATTAGAGAGCAGTACAAAATACCAACTATGTACATAATCAGTTAACTTGTTTTTGCATTAAGAGTACTGGGGATGAGACCCATTTTTTAAGATTAGGCGTGCACATAACCACACACTCATGATCTCCATCTTAAAAGTAGTGGGATCATGGAGTTGATCGCATGCGCGATCACCGTGCCCGATCCCCCGCACACCGATCGCATCACGCGTAGTGGGCAAACCGCCGCGAGCCCCACCTCGTCGGCAGCGGATGGCCCACCTCCTCCCCGGAGGCCAGCAACCCGCCATCTCTCGTCGCGCCAGCCCCGGCCGCGGTCAAGGGAGTGGCTGCCAGGGCCGCACCTCCCTCGCCCGTCGACCGCGACCAGACCGCCCCCTCCCTCGGCCGCCGGCGCGGCGCAGGGCACGGCTGCCCGGGCTGCCGACACGGCCAAGGGGGCGGCCGCCCGGGCCGTCCCCTCCCTCGGCCGCCGGCGCAAGCCAAGGGACTGGCTGTTTGGGCCTCCCTCGCCCTCGGCCGCCGGCGCGGCTGAGGGGGTGGTCGCTGGCGTGGCCGAGGGGACGGCCGCTCGGGCCGCCCCCTCCCTTGTCCGCCGGCGCGGGCCACGGGGGCGGTAACCCGGGCCGCCCCCTCCCTCGGCTGCTGGCGCGGTCGCCCGTGCCTCCCCCTCCCTCGGCCGACGGCGCAGCCCAGGGAGCGCCGCAGTCAGAGCCGCGCCCGCGGGCTCACCCGCTCGTGCCCGTGCGGGTGCGCCCTCACGTCGTCATGCACGCGTCCGAGCGCGCGCGTGGCCAATACCGCGCTAGCGCATGCGCGACCCCAAATACGCATCCACGCGCACCATCACGACTACAGATGCATCAGCTTCCTTCCCTAGGCATGTTCATCGCCTCTCCTCCACCATAATATATTCTAACATTTTTACCCGAGTTTGCAGGGCGCCACTACTCGCCATCTGAAGTCCATCACCGTTCATTATCGTAGCATCCATAAAAGATGAGCAAAAAAAAGAGATCCTTGTTTTTATTCGTCCGAAGCGGTCTCGTGAAACAAGGATATAGATAGCAATTAATGGCTATGAGACCCATTTTATAAGATTAGGTGTTCACATAACCACACACTCATGATCTCCACCTTAAAAGTAGGGGGATCATGGAGTTGAGCGCACGCGCGATCACTGCGCCCGATCCCCCGCGCACCGTTCCCATCACGCATAGTGGGCAAACCTCCGCCAGCCCCACCATGTCGGTGGCGGGCGGCCGACCTCCTCCCCGGCCACTGGCCGCCCGCCCTCTCTCGTCGCGCCATCCCCGACAACGACCGCCCGGGTCGCTCGACCCTCGGCCATCGACCGCGACAAAGGCTGGCGGCCGCCCGCGCACCCCCCCCCCCCCCCCCTCGGCCGCCGACGCGGCCACTGGGAAGGTCTCCCAGGCCGCCCCTCCCTCGGCCACCGGCGCGGCCAATGGGGCGGCTGTTGGATCGTGAGGTGCCCTTAGGGGGGGGGGTGAATAAGGGTTAACAATTTTTTCAATCTAAAGCAGAGTTTACTTGATAAAATAAGTGGAGAAATCAAAACTAATTTTTCATAAATGAAATCTAAACACTTAGAAATGCATATGAATAAAAATGACAGTATTTTATTTCAAAAACGATAAAGATGAATACAATATATTTCTTTGAAGCTAGACACTAAGGCTTATGAAAAATATGACAAACTTTTGATTTCGTCGGTCCTTCTACAAAAACCGGCAGGCTAAAGCGAATCTCTCCCTAGAGCTTGCTACTAGACTCTCCCTAGATCTAACCACGATCTAAACGTTACACACAAGGCAGTAATTACTCTCTAAGCCGCACAAGGACTTGGACGCCACACACAAGGTGGTGATTCTTTCCTAAGCCACGCAAGGACTCAGACGCCCACACAAGGTGGCAATTTCTTCTCTTAATTACAATGGAAATAAAGAACAAAACAAAACATAAACTTCAGAATTAAAAGTCCCTTTAAAAGAAGCGTTGAAGATACCGATGAATCCTTGCCAAGGTTGCTTCGAATGTCATGTACGAGCCGTCGATATTTCACGCTTGAACCTTCTTGGGAGAATGAAGTAATTATGAATGCTAGAGCTCTCTAGATCAGTTGTACGAGAAGGAACATTCCAAAATCTGTAATTCATAATCTCCACACAAAATGAGTTGATTTTATATTTTAGCGATATCGCTCAGCGACACTGGCTATCGTCAGCCAACTACATCTTCTTCGGATGCCACGTGTCCCACGTATTCTCAATTTTTGCATAACAGATCGATCACGACCAATCGTGGGATATCACCTGGAGATATCGATGTCGCGGGAGACATCGAGTGTAACTGCGTGTCGCGTGGAGGTAATGCTATAACTGTTCAGCCACTGTCGCCTGGTGGCGATACCCAATGTCGCCTGGCGATATCTCCTTAGCTCCTCTGTTCTGACCCGAATCAAATCACAAATGCTATTAGTGTTAGACCTATGATATATGCACATCATAAACACCATATGATCAAATACAACTGAGATTTGTTATTAGCAAACCAAGAAGCGTGGAACGCATGCTCCAACAATCTCCCCCTTTTGATAATAACAAATCCATTTAGAAAGAAATCATGAATGATTTATAAAGTGTTAGTAAATAAGAGTAGCAAGACTAAACATTTACATGTGCACAAAACTCCTCTTGGATGTAACACTCCCCATACATGTGTACTCCCCCTAAAGCTAAGCAGATATAACCAATGCATTTTATTTTTAATTTAAGAAGTTAGTTAATTTTAAAATTAAAATCAATCCTGATTATGAATAGTTTCTCATTAAATTCTCCCCCTTTTGGTATTGTCAAAAGAAATAGGAGAGTGATGCGAAAACAAAAATAGGAAAAATTGACAAATTAAGAAACAAGTATAGAACTGTGAAACAATGTATAGTAGTGAAGAGTGTGAGTGAACACTAACATTGTCAACTTTCAGCCATTTATATCATAGACACATACTCTAGTGAAGATAATATAGAATCATTTGCAGTCCAATTCTCATGAGAAGAAATTTTAGCTAAGGTCTCATACCAAGCTCTTGGAGCTTGCTTTAAACCATAAATAGCTTTATGCAATCTAAAGACATATGAAGGATAAGTTGGAGAGATAAAACTTGGAGGTTGTTCAACATAAACCTCTTCTTTAAGAACTCCATTCAGAAAGGCACTCTTGACATCCATTTGATAGACTTTAAACTTCTTGTATGCAGCATATGCAAGGAAAATCCTGATTGCTTCCAGCCTTACAACTGGTGCAAAAGTTTGGTCATAGTTAATTCCTTCCTCTTGCCTATAACCTTGAGCAACCAGCCTTGCCTTATTCCTGACTATAACACCTTGGGCATCAAGTTTGTTTCTGAATACCCACTTGGTTCCAATTACAGGATAGCCTTTAGGCCTTGGAACCAAGTCCCAAACTCTGCATCTCTCAAACTGATTGAGCTCCTCTTTCATTGCAATGATCTAGTGGGGATTTTGTTCTGCATCTTTAATTGATTGAGGCTCAACTTGAGAGATGAAATATGCATGCATCACATCTTGGTTGAGTTGATGCCTTGTTTGTACACCTACTGACATGCCTCCAATCACTTGAGACCTAGGGTGATCCCTTAGTATGACAAGATAAGTGGGTGGAGTTGGTTCAGCAACAGAATTTGGAGTTAATTCCTCTTGTGGAATAATGTCTGTTGTTGATGGAAGTTCCACTTCCAACAATTCTTCTTCACTGTCTTCATCATCTTGTGGAGGATGAGGTGATATAACCTCTTGTGTAAGGTTCAATTCACCCAATTTCTCACACAAGTGAGGTACATGCAAAATATCTGAGGTAGAAGAGTCCTTCTCCTTATAATACATGTTAGATTCATCAAAAGAAATATGTACAGATTCTTCCATTTTTAGGGTTGATTTATTAAAAACCCTATAAGCCTTGCTAACTTGGGAATATCCAAGAAAAATTCCCTCTGTAGCTTTGGCTTCAAATTTTCTAATGTGTTTCTTATTATTGTTGTGAATGAAACATCTACACTCAAAAACTCTAAAGTAATCAATTTTAGCTTTCTTCCCTTTGAGTAATTCATAGGAGGTCTTACCCTTAAGTTTGTGTATCAAACTTCTATTCAACACATAGTTTGTTGTGATCACAATCTCTTCCCAAAAGGATAGGTGCATGTATGCATATGTAAGCAATGTTCCTGTAGATTCAATGAGGGTTCTATTTTTCCTTTCTGCTACCCCATTTTGTTGAGGAGTTCTAGGAGCAGAGAAATAATGTATGATACCTTCCTCCTCACAGAATCTTTACATGGGAAGAGATTCAAACTCAGTACCATGATCCCTTCTAATCAATGCAACTGGAGTAGAATACTCAATCCTTATTCCCTTAAGAAAATCTGTAAGGACTTTAAAGTTATCTGACTTGTGTCTCAAGAAGAACACCCAAGAGAATCTAGAGAATTCATCTACAATAACTAGAGTGTAAGACTTCCCTCCGAAGCTTTATACAACAATGGGTCCAAAGAGATCCATATGTAGCAAGTACATAATCTTAGGTGAATCACTATTATTAATTGACTTAAAGCTAT
This sequence comes from Platanthera guangdongensis, assembly GCA_039583875.1. Classification (NCBI taxonomy): domain Eukaryota; kingdom Viridiplantae; phylum Streptophyta; class Magnoliopsida; order Asparagales; family Orchidaceae; genus Platanthera; species Platanthera guangdongensis. The sequence goes on along the minus strand of CM077155.1, from coordinate 148,046,094 downwards.
TTTTAGTTTGCTTGCCTTCTTGACAAGCCTTGCATAGGCTTTCCTTCTTGTAGGGGTCAGAAGGCAATCCTCTAACAAGGTTGTCCCTAGATAGCTTAGATATGTTCTTAAGGTTAACATGACCTAGTATCTTATGCCAAAGAACATTGTTATTACTAACTTGATTGAATAAGCATAGTTCTGAATTAGCAGAATTAAAGTTTACTAAGTATATATTCCCTTATCTACACCCTGTTAAAAGAGTTTGGTTATTTAAAGAAATAATACATTTTGAATTTGTAAAGTAAACCTGATAACCTGCATCACATAACTGACTTATGGATATTAGGTTATGTTGGAGACCATTCACATATGCCACTTTTCTGAATGTGACAGCTTCACTGTTGAAGTCTTCATAGCCTTCAGTTTGTCCAAAGCTGGAATCCCCAAAGATCACCTTTGGACCCAGCTTTTTCTTGAAATTGATCAGGCTGTCCTTGCATCCAGTCATGTGCTTTGAGCACCCACTATCCAGATACCACTTATTTTGAGTGATAGGATAGTTCTTCACCTGCAAGGAAATAAATTAGATGTTCTTGACCCAGGTCACCATGGGTCCTTGTTTCTTTTCATAAGAAAAGCTGGAAATGTAAGAATATTCAGGTTGACTTTTATACCCTAAGGGGTGAAATCTTCTAGGTGGAATGATCCACTAATTAAATTGATTATTGATTGTTCTTGGTTGGTTATAAGTTTTTGAATAATTAAAATTTTTGTTAAGTTGATCTGTGTTCAACGAATTCTGGTGAGTTCGTCAACCTGAGTTCGACGAATTGGGATGAATTCGTCGAACTGCACTCAGAGGATGATAGACGTCATTTTTTGAGCCCCAAAATCATCGATCTCTGGTCGACGAACCATACTGGTTTCGTCGATCATAGTTCAATGAATTATTATAATATAGATCTGCGTTCGGAGTCCATCGACTTGAGTTCGACGAGTTGTACATGTTTCGTCGATCGGAGTTCGACGAAAACTGTTGAACATTGTTCTGGTTATAATTTTTCTTATTCTTTCTTCTTCTCTTATTCTTATGTGTAATATCAGTTTGATTAAGATTGGTATCTTCCACTTTCTCCTTACCCTTTTCTGAAACAAATTTTATTAGGGTAGTTAATATGTTTTTTTGAATGAGTGGGGGTAGGCTTGATGAAGCACCTAAGCTCAGCTTGCCATTAAGTCTAGCATCTATTGTGCTAGTGATATCCATCAACTTGATGCTTCTCCCATTCAGGAATTCTTCAAGTTTCCTTGCTTCAGATAGTTCAGATTTTAAAGATAATTTGTTCACTTGCAAGGGTTAGTTCATCTTTTAATTTAGTATTTTCAGAAATCAAATTTTCTTGATTAGTCAGTCTTTCCCTAAGTATTTTGATTTCTTTTTCAGAGTTAATTAAGTCAATACAGATGATTTTAAATTCAATTTTGAAACTATCAGAACTATAATCAAAAGATGATAGTACCTGATCAGCTTCTGATTCTGAAGCCTCTTCATTATTAGATACTTCTTCATCATCTGATGGGCTGCTAGAGGCATTGATGGCCATGAGGTAAATTTCTCGGGCCTTTGCCTCTTCTTCCTCTTCACTGGAACTGGAAGATGTGGATTCATCTTCTATGTCACTCCAGGTATCAGCAACAAAACTCTTCTCCTTCCTTTTCTGATTGCTGGAGGAAGGCCTGCTGTATTGTTGTCGTCTGGAGTCCTTCTCTCTTCTTTTTTCTTTCTTCTGATTCTCTGGACACTCTGAGATAAAGTGTCCAGGTTTCCTTTATCCAAAACACACTACTTCTTTAGTAGGAGTTTTATCATACCTGGGCTTATCATCCTGCCTGGATGATTTTCTCCTGAAGTCTTTTCTTGCCATTTTGTAGAATCTCTTGGCAAAAAGACTCATTAGTTCTTCATTAACTGTTGAAGCTTCTGTCTCTTCAGCAGCCTTGAATACTATATTTTGCTCTTTTCTAGCTGGTGGAGGAGTCCTTTGCTCTGCAGCTTCTCTAGACTTTATCAGCTGCTCATAGGATTTGAGCGTTCCCAATAGGGATTCTGTGGAAATCTCATTTAAACTTCTGGCCTCCTTGATTAGCCAGATCCTGAAATCTCATGAGCTTGGGAAGCACATGAGGATCTTATCATTCACTTCAGTAATAGTGATGTCCTAGTCTAAAGTCTTCAGCTCATTGATTATTGAGCTTAATCTATTATACATGTCAACAACAGATTCTGACTCATCCTTCCTGAAGTTCTCATATTGGGATGTGAGCGTTGATCTTCTATCTTTCCTCTAATCAACAGAACCAGCTACCATCTGGTTAAGAGAGTCCCAAATAGCCTTGGTTGATGTGCATTCAGCCATCTTCTGGAAGATGTCATCAGACATAGTCTGAGCCAGAATATTCATGGCCTTTGCATCAGCAATCTTGGCCTTCTTTTGAGCATCTGTCCACTCAATTGGTGGAACAACATGTGTGCTTGATGTTGAAGTAGATGCAGTTGGTTGAGGAGGACCTATCAAAATAGAATTGTAGATGTCCTCATTAATGGAATTCATGTAAGGTTTAATTCATGCCTTCCAGGTGGCAAACTTATTCAAGTTGCACACTGGAGGTCTGGTGCTTGCATAATCTTTATTCTGTGTCATGCTGTGACAATAATCCTAAGAGAAATAAAAGATTAGATCTAACACAGGATCTTTTGGTTCAAGGGTTAGCTTGTACAACCAAAGAAACACTGCTCTGATGTTAATTGAAAGTGAGGGTTAGACCTAATATACTCTAGAGGAGGGTGAATAGAGTATCTGAAAACTATTTATTGTTTATAAAATTATCAGAGTAAAGCAACTAATATTCACAGTAAGCAAAAGAGCAACCTAAGATATCTTAACCTAACACAGCCACAGCAGAACTAAACTAATCTATCACAGGCACAGCAAGAGCAAAAAGAAAAGGGCAACCAGATGACACAAGAACTTTATAGTGGTTCCCCAACCTGGGTACATCGACTCTTCTACCACCTTGGTAGGAATCCACTACAGGTTTTGATCGGGTGACTGCCACTAATGAGCTTTTGATTAGGTGCTCAAAAACCAATGGAATAACTTTTGAAGGGAGTTAAACAACCCTTTGTACAAAGAGGGGGTAAGAGAGTTATGGTGTATTCTCTTTCTCAAAACAACTGAGAAGACAAGTGGATGGTGATGTTGTCAAAGCTCCCCCTGAGATATTGAATTGTTCAAGGAGATTGGAGCTTTGCTTCAGGGTGTAGGTCTTATATCTTCAGCCTTGATTTGAAAAGAAGATCCAAGAACTTCTTGACTGATAGAGGTTTGTTGTCCTTGAAGAATCCTGGAGTGAAGGTTGAAGAAGACTCTTGGTTTGGAATGAGTGTTCTTCTTCTTCTTCTTCAGCAATGTCAAGGTGAAAACCAGATTATTTTTTGTACAGAGAAGGATTAGAATGTTATTGCTATTGATCTTCTCTATGTGCCTTGTATTCTCTTTTTGGTCTGGACTATCTTGTTGTCGAAAAGAGAGAAAATCTCTTTTATATGATCAGACGAATTTTTCTCCTTTGAATTTTTGAATTCCTTTTGCATTAATTGTTGGTGGCTTGGAGAATGTAATACGGCTGGATAGAATATTTACATTAATGGATTTCCCCAACTGTCCTGTTGAAAACGTCAAGTAATAATCCTGATGAATACCATAATCAATGATGTTTCTAATGGTTATATTCAGAGAATATCAAGCATTAATTATTCAGGAATTACTGCAATAGAATAAGGATAAACAAAGGAAAAATCCAAGTCTGGATCTGCACAGAATTCATCGAGCAAAGATTAGATTTTGTCGACCTGAGTACAGAGTTTGTCGAGCTGAGAAATCTTGTTCGTCGACCAGATAATTCATGTTCGTCGACCTAAGCACCACGTTTGTCGACCTGAGAACAGCTGACTGCTTTTTGATAAAACTTGTCAATTCTGTGCTCTAAGTTCGTCGAGCTGATAACATAAATTCGTCGATTGGAGTTCAGAGAAGGGATTCTGGACTTGGAATGTTGAAGTTTAACTTCTAGAAATCGTTGACCTGAGCTCGAATATCGTCGAGCTCAACTCAGAGAATTTTCTCTGAGTTCGTAGAGCTGAGCACGAATTTTGTCGAGCTGAGTTCGACGAACGTCGAACTCACTTTCCTGAAACTTGATTTTTCTCTAAGTTTGGAGTCTTCTGCAGTCTTTTGTTGGCTGATCCATGCAATGTTAACTCTAAGAACATAGCCTAAACTTTAGGACATAGACATGACCCTGACTATACATATTGGGTCAATCATCCTAATTAGTGAACCTAGCCCAAATCAAACTAGGGATCCAACAATGTCATTGGAACCAAGTGGATCTATAAGAATAAACTTGATGAAAATGACATTATAACCAAGAACAAAGCTATACTGGTAGCTTAGGGGTACAGACAGGAAGAAGGTATTGACTTTGATCAAACCTTTGCCCCTACAGCAAGATTAAAAGACATCATACTTTTTCTTGCATATGTTGTATACCAAGGATTCAGAGTCTACCAAATGGACGTGAAGTCAGCTTTCTTGAATGGAGACTTGAAGGAAGAAGTCTATGTTGAACAACCTCAAGGTTATGTTATTTGTAACCATTCTAATTTTGTTTATAGACTTAGAAAAGCTTTGTTTAGGTTGAAACAAGCTCCTAGATCATAGAATGAGACCCTGTCAAGCTTCCTCATTGAGAACAAATTCTCAAGGGGCAAGATAGACACAACCTTATTTCTAAGGGATTCCAAGGGCAAGATCATCTTAGTTCAGATATATGTTGATGACATTATCTTTGTATCTATTGATGACAACCTTTGCAAAAAGTTTGTCAAACTTATACAAGGGAAGTTTAAGATGAGCAGTATGGGTGAACTTAAGTTCTTCCTTTGTTTCCAAGTAAAACAGACTGACAATGAATTATTTATATCCCAATCAAAGTTTACCAGGGAGTTAATTAAAACATTTAGAATGGAGAATGCCACCACCATGAAAACTCCCATGGGGTGAACTATGTCTTTAGACAAAGATGAGGTAGGGAAACCTATTAATCAAACTTTGTATACAGGGATAATTGACTCCCTTCTATACTTAACTGCTAGTAGGCCAGACATTATGTATGCAATATGTGTCTGTGCTAGATATCAGACATGCCCTAAAGAATCTCATTACTCTGTTGCTAAGAGAATTTTGAGATATCTGAAAGGAACACCAGATCTTGGCCTTTGATACCCTAAGAATAGGGATTTTGAACAAATAGGCTTTTCAGATGCAGACTTTGCAGACTGCAGAGAAGACAGGAAAAGCACATAAGGCTCCTATCAGTTTCTGGGAAAAAGACTAGTGTCATGGAGCAGCAAGAAATAAACAAGTGTTTCTATTTCTACTGCAAAATCAGAATATATAGCTGCAGGGAGCTGTTGTGTACAGTTGTTGTGAATACAGCATCAACTTCAGGATTATAACATTCAGTTAAGTAGAATTTCTTTATTATATGACTCTACTAGTGCAATCTATATAGTAAGGAATTCTGTCTCATATAGCAGGACTAAGCACATAGAGATTAGATATCACTTTATAAGAGAGCGTGTGGAATGTGAGGATATTAGTCTCGAGTTTATCCCAACAGACAAACACGTGGCTGATATCTTCACCAAGCCACTAGATGAAGCAAAGTTCAACACCTTCAAGTTTGAGTTGGGTATGTTAAACTTGGTGTAGCTTTAGTTGCTCGTTATGTTGTTCTGTTGTAAGAACTACATCATCTTGCAGGTTGTGAAGACTAGAAAATGGTATCAAGGCTGGAATGTCTAAAGTTTTGGTAGAAGATGCTCTTGTTGAGGGGGAGCAAGTTCAGCACTAGTTGATTATCTATAATTAGAAAAAGGGGAAGATAATCACAGATGGCCAACTTCTCCCTTTGTATGAAGAAGTCAAAAAGGGGAGAAGGTGTGACTAGGTGTCAATGTAGTAAAATTGGGGGAGCAGGTGTTGTTCTCATACAAGGGAAAAAGGTCAGTCTTGCAGCAACACAGGGGGAGTAGGTGATGATCACCATACTAGCAGAAAAATGGTAAGTGTGGTAACCCTTAACACTCTTGTGTTAATATGTTTTTGTATATTGTTGCTGCATGAGTTGGTGTATATCATTGATAAAGATTTTTTAAGTGGTGTTTTGACTTCTTCAAATAGGGGGAGATTGTTGGGTCCATTGATCCCAATGTCTCAGATTTGTAAGAAGTCAAACAAGTCAATGGTATACATATAGTTGTATTTGATGAATGTTGAAGTTCATGCATGTAGGTTAGTCTATGTCATATTAATTGGACAGGTGGTTCAAGTGACATTGACAGGTGAACTCAAAGAAGTTGACTGGAAAGGCAGGAAATTATCTAAGTATACAGGCATTGAGTGAAGCAAGCTCACTCAATGCTAGAAGAACTAGAAGCCAGTGACAGTATAGAAAAATGACTAAGTCCACAGGCGTTGAGTGAAGCCAGTTCACTCAACGCCATACAGCTAATAACATTAAGTGAAGTCAGGACAGTCAAAGCCCAGAAAGTTGCAGTGCAAAAAAATGACTAAGTCCACATGCATTGAGTGAAACTAGTTCACTCAATGTCATACAACTAACAGCGCTGAGAGAGGGCAGACAGTCAAAGCTTTAAGGTTTGGCAAGGCAGAAAAGTGGCTAAGTCCACAGCATTGAGTGAAGTAAACTCACTCGACGCCATATAGCCAAAAGCGTTGAGTCGTGCTTGATCACTCAATATCATGGTAGTTCTGTCAAAGCCAAAGCAAGTCTGTCAAAGAAATTCGACTAAGTCCAAAAGCATTGAGTGAAGCCAGTTCACTCAACGTCATGCTGATTCGGTCAAAGCCTTGGAAGAAAGACAGAAAATTCTGTCTAAGTACAATAGAGTTGAGGGAAATCAGCTCACTCAACTCCAAAGGGAGAAAGCGTTGAGTCATGCTGCTGCTGTTAATGCCAAAGGGAGAAAACGTTGAGTGTAGTCAACACACTCAATGCCTTCATGCAGAGCAGAATTTTTCTATTCCAAAATCATTGAGTGTAGTCAACACACTCAACACCTTCATGCAGAGCAGAATTTTTCTAAGTCCAGAATCGTTCAGTGAAGCCAGTTCACTCAACGCTCTCAACGACATAATTGCAGAAATGACTGAAGATCAAGCCAAGGCAAAAAGTGTTGAGTGAAGCTTATACACTCAACACTCTCAACGCCAAGGATGCAGAAAGGGCTGAAGATCAAGCTAAGGCAAAAAGTGTTGAGTGAAGCTTATACACTCAACCCTCTCAATGCATGGACAAGCCGAGGAGTTGACTAAGTTAAAAAGTGTTGAGTAGAGCTTACTCACTCAATGCCTAACAGAGCAGGAAATTTTTCAAGTCAAAATTCATTGAGTAAAGCTTGTTCACTCAACGCACTCAATGTCTGGGAACTTGTCTGAAATTTTCTAAGTCAAGAATGACTGACGTCAGCAAAGTCAACAAAAGTCAATAAAATTCCAAAATGATCATGGAAGAGCTGTAACTCATCACTAACGTCGCTGTCAGTCTCATGCTGTAAAACTAATGATATAATCAGTCGTTAAAGCAATGACATGTATCAATCATCTCGTTGGATGACAGGATTATAAATAGAGAAGGAGATCTGGATCGAGAGAAGTAACTAAGAGATCAATTCATTACGAAACAGAGGAGCGGGACTTTGTCTTCTTCCACCGTCATTGTTGCAGAAACAAGAAGACTGAATCGATGATTCTGAAGGGTTTCTGAGTTAGCCACAACAATCAACATCTGCTACAGCAGGATCAAAGGATTTCTTTGAGGAAGAAGAATCAGCCAAGGCCAGCCCTAGCTGAAGTTACTTCAAGATCCAAGTCGAGCCAAAATTAAAGATCAATCTATGGATCTGTGAAGAAGAGGTAGAGCATTTTATGATCTACAAAATAGGTTAGCTGATAGAAGACCTTTCTTCTCTCTCCTTCATCAGCAGAATCAGAATCAAGGTTCTAAGATTACTTCCAGGACAAGCAGCAAATTCTTGAAGAACATCAACCTTGTTACTGTGAAGAAGATAGAGCTGAGATTCACTTAGCTCAGGAAGCAATTGACTCACAGATTAATTTATTTTGAGTCAAATCAATATTTCTATTCAAATTCTGTAGGATCTGTTTAAGATCTGTATTGTAAGCCTAGTTTAAGAAGGCTGAGAGTTAGATCTGGTGAAGTCTATATTGTAAGCCTAAGTTATAAAGGGTGAGTGTGAGATCTAGTATAGATCTGAGTGGCAGGATCCAGTCTTGGATCTGTGTGTGGTTGGGCTGTTTTTCTCAGCCTGTATTGTTGGGCATTTGTGTCAGTGGTAGGTGATCAGGTGATTACTGAGTGGTTGGGCTGTGTTCCTGTGTTGTAAGTCTCATTGGAGACTGAGTGATCCTGTGGAATCGTGTTGTAATCTCTGAGGAGCCAAATTGTTTTAGAAGTGCCTTGTCTAATATTTTGTTAGAAAGGCGGAGGGACAGTGGATGTACCCATACACTGGGGAACCATTGTAAATATATGGTGTGTTGTGTGTGATTTTCTTGAAAGCTAGACTAATCATTCACAACAAGGCCTAACTCAGTTAAAGTCTTAAAAATCTAAAAAAAATAAAAATGACTTTAATAGCCTATTCAACCCCCCCCCCCCCCCTAGGTGATTAGCTACTCTTGTATTCAAATACTTTCAAGTAGGCTCATCACAAGGGGGCCTCCTCAATGAGGTCATCTCTTCGACTTGGGAAAGTTTGCAACTCCACAACAACATCACAGCTACTCCTCAAACAAACTTCCTTTTGTCAACCAATGTCGTGATTGCAACGCACTCAACATCAATTGTAAGACCACACTGGGATATACGCTTCTCTTCAATAAACAAAGTGATACTGAATATGCGGTTCGCCAACTCTTGAGGATCTATGAATCCCAGTATCGATGTGAAGTCTCGCTTTCGCCCTCTCTGATGTCAGAAACGATCAGGCAAGGAATTCCAGAGCTCGGGTAAGCCCCACGAGTTCCAAACATAGCCAAATAAAGTGTTCCCATGACGTCGATCTAAACAGCTCTCAAAATCAAGCCAACTCTTGTTGCTACGAATCTCGACATGATCGTCGCCATCAACACGAATGTCACACCAGTCTCTAAATATCTCCAAGGAGAACCTCGAGTCATGCTTCCTGAAGAAGGCCCCCAATCCCATAACACGGGTCATCCCTGTTGGAGTGAAATGAGATATCAGGACATCGCAGAACTTTAAGATATCAACAATCTCCTCGCATGGGGGAAGTAAAAGCCGGACTTGAGGGTCACCTCACAAACCGTCAACCAACCACTTGGAGGATTCTGAACACTCTCCTCAACGAGTGGTATTTTTACTTCAAGATCGACAGGTAACCCAAATCTCTTATACCAAACTGCGACCTGTTCAACGATAAACAACAAATGTAGCCGCAAGGGATTCATAGGCCACTTCGAAACCTGGAAATAAAAGGAGCAAAGGTTAGGCGAAGTCGATCAAGTACCGAGTGTTCAATTGAGTGCTTGATAACTGCAATCCCGGCACGGGAAGTTAAAAGTCATGCAAGAGAGCACAAATATGAGCGCGTATACACGTACACAATCTACACGCAAGTCGTTCATGACCAACGACCTCCCTACCCAAAGGGGGAGGGGGCAAACGCCCGTGCAGGAAAGGAGTGCGTAGTGCGCACCTGGCAACGCGCATGCGCTCACCAACGCACACACAGTAGTGCGCGTGCGCACCTACACACATGAAAGGTACACACCTCAGGTGCACGCACCTGTGCACCCATGTGCGTGCGCACCCATGTGTGTGGTGCGCGCGCATCCGTGCGTCCCAAGTGTGCGTGCTCGTGCGCCCCCTTGTGTGCGTGCCCTAACGACGGCCGGGGTTTGCACGCCCACGCGTCCCCTGGAGTGTGTTTGCCCCCGCGTACCCGGGGTGTGCTTCCACTCCAGAAGAGCAGGCGTGGCAGTGTGCGCTTCGGTTGACGTGTTCGTTCCGGTATCGGTAGGCCTTGTTCGCTGGCTTGATGCTTCTGGCCTCCCACGCCCGTGCGCCTTCTCCATTTTCTGCCTTCCTTACGACTTACATTCACTCGCAAAGAACTGCCTCCCGCCTTTTCTGGCACATCTCCATTCGCCATCACCATTGTTGCAGTCGAATGAATCCTTCGTATTAATAAGAAAAATCTCTGCACCTCTCACAAAAATGGTTTCTAACACCGAGGATTTCAGGGGGCAATTGATGGGGACAAGCCTATTTATGAATTATTGGGGTACGGTTAGCCCCCTCCCATGATCTCATCATCCTAAATGCATGTCATGGGGAAACCGCCGCTCTCGCAATCGGTAGGCGCAATCGCGCACGATCCGCGTATGATGGATCCTATTCCCCAAGCCGCCCGGGGCCGGCTCCTCTCTCCCACCGTTGGAAGACCGGCTCAAGCCGGCCCAGCTTCTGGTCGGCTGAGGGACCGCATCTTGTGGTCGTGCGTCCGCGGCCGTGATGCGCGGCAATCCCGTCGGCCAGCCCGGTCGACGGGATCCTTCCCTCCTGCGGCCACCATGGAAGATACCGGGTGCGGCCTACTGCGCCCTGCCGTCGGTCCGGGTGTGCTTGGTCTACCGCCACCCGCCCAGGCCAGCTTCGGCTGACGCGCCTTGTGGCCGACTCCTGGTGCCAACGCCACACCTGTTGGTCGGCATTGGGGTCGTGCCTGGTGGGCGCTGCTGGGGTCGGGCCTAGTGTGCCGCTCGAGTGCAGCTGGTCGGCCCTCTCTGGTCGGCCGGTGGCACCTCCGGCCGGCGCCGCGTCGGCGGCTCGCCACCTTTGACGGGGCCAGCCACCCTTGAGTTGGTGGCCGACCAGAGATAGTCGCATAACTACCGTAACCACCTCTTGTATGCTATAAAAGAAGTTTTATGTCTCCTCATTTCTTATCTTTTTTCTCCTCTGCTTTCTCCTCCTCATGCCAGAACTCTGTCGGACTCATTCTATGAGCCACTTTCGAGCCACTGCTGCTCCACCAAAAATCGGCTCAGTCCACAAGTGAGTAGCAAGAAGGAAATCCTACTACAGTAACTATTTGTTTGTTTGTCCGCAACACCCCGGAAAGTAACCTCACGCGGAGTAGCATGTTGCTCGCCGTGAGCCTAACTCCCTCTCTCATCTCCAAAGTGCAACGAGTTGCGGCCTAACGCCCCCGATTCTTCAAGCAAGCTGTAATCGAAAGCAGATAGTGGAGTTCAACCAACATAGATCTGGTCGCGTGATTTTTTACCCGGTTGAGGGGGTTTTCAATGTCAAAACATCATGTCCATGATCACTCCCTCATTGACTGTGTGCGCGGTCGACCGCTCTGTGGGCTAAGATGGTCTAAGTTAACCTGGTCCGATTGAAGCGTCGAATTTGACCGCAAAAATTTCTAATCTCATTAGTGATTTGTCATCAATATTTTAATTTTCCAAATATAGTTTAAGGTTTATAATAAGGTTCAATAAAACATAGCTACATTTCGAGAAGATAAGAGAAATTAAGTTCACTACAATCAAGTGCTGTGAGTGTTGATTTATACCAAGGTTCTGTTTGGCATGGCGATGGAGGCAATGAATCAGATGGTCATGACCTGTCATACCGCCCGAACTCACCTAAGAAACTCTATCCAGTTGTATGTTGCTCGTCAATGAATCGGATGGTCCTGTGAGAATTGGAATTAGTCTGAATTTCAATGTAGTTACTCGGCTGCATGTTGAATTTCTAGAATTGGAATTGATTTAGAATTTTTCTTTCTCATGGCTGCAAAATCGTGCAACGACAACAATTTGAAGTTGGATTCATGTGTCACTCGAGACGAAGTTATTGCAACAAAACCAAGTGGTGCACAAAATTATCATTTTACGATATCTCAAAAAATGTAAAAGTTGGCAAAAAAGAAGCAGAATACCAGAGAAACCAACCTCGTGTAGTGTACCAACAATTAATTATGATAAGTTTGGTGAAAACACATCATACAATGTAGAAAAACATGTCCAAGCGATGACGAGATCTATTGAAGAAGGAGAGATTGGGCGACGACGATGAGATCGGGCAACGGTGGCGAGATAGGACGACGACGACGTGAACAGGCGACGATGACGAGATCGGGGGATAATGACTAGATCGGGCGACGACGAGATCAGTGGCGAGATCGGGCGGCAGCGGCGAGATCGGGTGGCGGTGGCGAGATAGGGAGGAGGCATCGAAATCGGGTGGCGACGACGAGATCGGGCGACCGAGGCGAGATCGGGCGGCGGCATCGAGATCGGGCGACAACGAGATCGGGCACCGGCAGCGAGATCGTGCGGCAGCGGCGAGATCGGGCGGCGGCGGCGGCGAGATCAGGCGGCAGCGACGAGATCGGGCGGCGGCGGCGAGATCGGGCGGCGGCGGCGAGATCGGGCGGCGACGACGAGATCGGGTGGCGAGATCGGGCGGCGGCGACGAGATCGGGTGGCGAGATCAGGCGGCGGCGGCAAGATCGGGCGGTGGCGACGAGTTTGAGGGGGGCGGCAAGTTCGGGAGGTGGCAGAGAGATTGAGCGGCGACGGCAAGATCGGATGACAACAGTCATATTAAAAAACTGAATTTCATGAAATATCTGTCTTTACCCCTAAGAATTGGTCATACTACAAAATTAAATTCCATGAAATTGGATCAATTCCAATTCTGAGGGAATTCCTAACATCAAAATATTGGAATTTGAGTTATGTTGTCTCAATTACAATTGTCAATTCAAATTCCAGAGTCCCGAACAAGACATACAAATTTTTTACATGGAAAAACTTGATCCCTAATCTTCATTATATAAGGATAAAAAACATACAAAATTACCAAAATTTTCTTGATGGGGTCTCCTTAGAGCGCTGAACGCACCCTCGTGCATGAGATGCTGGTATCGAGAAATTCCTCATCATCGGGTGCAAATAGTAAAATTCTTCATCATGTTGTGCAAATAGTAAATTCCACATTAGTGGGGTGCAAAGAGTAAAATTCTCCATCATGAGGTGCAAATAGTAAAATATCTCATCATGAGGTGCAAATAGTAAAATTCCACATCATGGGGTGCAAATAGTTAATTCCCCATCAGTGGGGTGCAAATAGTAAAATTCATCATCATGGGGTGCAAATAGAAAACTCCCTAACATGGGGTGCAAATAACAAAAATTTTCATCATGGGGTGCAAATAGTAAAATTCCTTATCATGGGGTGGAAATAGTAAATTCCTCATCATTGGAGTGCAAAAAATAAAATTCTCCATCATGAGGTGCAAATTGTAAAATTCCTCATCATATGGTGCAATAGTAAAATTCCTCATCTTGGGTGGTATGTGTATCATAAAAAATATGCCTGACGGTCTACGTATAGTAAATAATATGGCTATGGTGTGCACATAATCATATCTGTCATATCACCACAAAACTATAGAAACAGGTGTGCACATATCACATAAATTGGTTACGGTGTGCACATAACACAAAATTGTTACGGTGTGTGGATAACCACATAACTACCGTAACCACCACTTATTAATGGAAATATCACCCTCAAAAAACTATAAATAGAACTCAGGACTTCCTTCATTTCCATCTTTTCTCTGTCCGAAAAATTTTCCTGCGGATTTTCTCTCTCCGCCTATGATTTTCTCTCTCCTCCTCATACAATTTTCTCTCTCCTCCTCTTTTCTTTGCGCGCTCCCACGCACGCCTCTTACTTGTGCAATCATGTGCACGCCTCTTCCTTGTGCGCTCTTTTTCGCACCTCTTCCTTGTGCGCTCTTGCACACGCCTCTTCTTTGTGCGCTCATGTTTGCACCTCTTCCTTACATGCACAAGCGTGCTTTTCTTCCTTGTGTGCCTCCTCCTCGTATGCTCTCGTGCACGCCACGTACTTACGCACCTTCTCGCGTACTACCTCCATGCGCTCTCTCTGTCAGCACGCGCTCCGTACGCTCTCCGCTAGCACACGCTTCGTGCTCTCTCCGCGGCAAGTGCTCCACACGCTCACCGCCAGTAAGCACTCTGCGCTCTCTCCGCTAGCAAGCGCCCTGCGCGCTATCCTCTAGTAAGCGCTCTGCGCGCTCTCCTCCAGCAAGCGTCCCGCGCGCTCTTTACCAGCAAGCTCACTGCAAGCTCTCCTCCGACAAGCGCTCCACACACTCTTTGCCAGCAAGCGCTCCGCGCGCTCTCCTCCAGCAAGCGCTCCGCACGCGCTCCGCCAGCAAGAACTCTACGCGCTCTCCTCCAACAAGTGCTCTGCGCGCCCTCCGCCAGCAAGCGTTATGCGCGTTCTCCTCCATCAAGCACTCGAGACGCCCTCCGCCAACAAGCGCTCTGCGCGCTCTCCTCCAGCAAGCGCTCTGCGCGCCCTCTGACATCACGCGCTCTGCACGATCTCCTCCAGCAAGCGCTCTGCACGCCCTCTGCCAGCAAGCGCTCCGCGCGATCTCCTGCAGCAAGTGCTCTGTACGCCCTCCTCCAGGAAGTGCTCCGCTCTCTCTCCACCAGCAAGCGCTTCGATCTCTCTCCGCCAGCAAGCGATCCGCGCGCCCTCTGCCAGCAAGTGCTCTGCGCGCTCTCCTCGTGCAAGCGCTCCCCGCGCCCTCCGCCAGCAAGCGCTCTGCGCGCCCTCCGTCAGCAAGCGCTCTGCACGCCCTCCTCCAGCAAGCGCTCTGTGCGCCCTCCGCCAGCAAGCACTTCACGCACTCTCTGCCAGTAAGCACTCCGCGGGCTCTCCTCCAGCAAGCGCTCTGCCTTCAAGACCGCTCCAAGTCCGCCTCTATGCACTCTACTATCAAGTCCGCTCCAAGCGCACCTCCGTGCGCTCTGTTGTCAAGTCTACTACAAGCGCACCTCTGTGTGCTCCGCCGTCAAGACCGTTTTAAGCGCACCTCTGCGTGCTCTGCCGTTAAGACCGCACCAAACACGCCCTTGTGCACTCCACTCTCATGACCACCATAAGAGCCCAACACCCTCAACTCAACAACAGACTCTCCAGTCAACAACAACAGGTGACAAGCCGCATAGGATAAAGAGCGTAGAACGCACCGCTTGAGTTTCTAAGCAACAGATACCAAGCAGTATGTAGCTCGCGCTTCCAAAAAATATTAAAGCACCCCAAAGTACAACGAGCGCATCACCCCCCCCCCCCCCCCCCCCGCGAAGCATATTAAGTGATACTTAGCTCCGCAAGTGGTGACATGTCACCCTCCGAGCTCTTCCCCCTTCTCTCTCAACAATTGTAACGAGAGGTCATCTGTCGCCCTCGATTTCTTCAATAAAGTTCTATACGACAACCAACAAATAATGGAGGTTTGACCGGCACAGATCCGACTATGTGGTTTTTCTCCCAGTTGATGGGTTTTCCACGTTAAAAAAATTGTCTTGTTAGCTTTTCTTTTTGTAACTGTTTGCACGCCCTATACTTATCCAATTCATACATCCCTACAAGACTAATGCATTCATTATGCAGGACACTATGCACATATACATGACACTTGTACGCATAATATGAAGCCTCGATGTTAAACGTATCTTCTCATTTATGTAGTAATAACTAGCACCTACGCATGTAAAGAGGATAGCTCATTGCAGCATCAAAAAAAGGTGCTTCCCTTGAATAACCCTTCGCTGTGATTTTCAAGTGATCCAATCGTCGTCGATGCCGCAGGTGACGTCGTGTGATCATTTCTTCCACTCAGGTTGCTTACAAAGGTGGATGAACATTGTTGCGGACTAACTCGGCGTCCCGGTCGGACCAGAATAAACTGGATCGTCTTAGCTCTCGGTATGGCCGAGCGCGCACACAGTCAATGAAAAGAGAGAGGTGACACAAGAGGTTTTAACGTGGACCCCTCAAATAGGTAAAAAACCATGTGATCGGATCTATGCTGGTCAAAGTCCACTATCAGGTTGCGGTTACAATATGTTTGGAGAATCGAGGGCGACAGGCCGCCCCTCGTTATAACTTGGAGGTGAGAGAAAATTTTGGACTCGCCATGGGCAACAGGCTGCACCGAGGGAGTGTTAGATGCTAACTTGGTGGCTGGTGCGCTTGAGCGCTAGTGATGGTCGTATTCTTCCTTTCTCTGCGCACTTGGGGACTTGGACGTTCCTCCGACTCATATGCGGCTTGAAGATGACCCGATGGAGGAGTTTGACGGAGCTCTGGCCTGAGGAAGAAGAAGACTCCGGGAACAAAAATGTGAGAAATGAGGAGGTCTGGGGCTCCTTTTATAGCCTCCCGGAGGTGGTTATGCCCCCCCCCCCCCCCCACACACACACACACTAACTTGGTGGTTTAGTGAGTGGTTACCTGTAGATCGGACAGCGACGGATGCTCAGTAATGATCGGATGGTGGCCGACCTGCAAGCAGCGGTGGTGGCTGACGGCGGTGGCCGGTGGAAGGCGGGCGTCGGTGTCGGCGGGCAGCGGTGTCGGCGGGCGGCCGCCGCCGCCGCCGGCCGCGGCGGCGATAGTTGACGGCGGCGGCCGGCGGCCGGCAGTAATTATTGAGTGGGAGGCCACCATGATCTCTCCTATTGTGGTGGAGATCACGGGGGAGTGGGTTGACCAGTCAAACCCATGATCTCCACAATATGAGGGATCATGGGGGAGATGGTTAAGTGTACACCCAAGCCTATAAATGGGGCTACATCCCCATCAATTGCCACCCAAATCCTCTGTTGTCGAAGGTTGGTACGAGCGAGTGAGCAAGGATTTTCTCCCATTCTCTTTGATTATGACGCCGTCCAGCGATAGGCCAGAAACGTCCGCGAGCGGCTCCCGGCGAGCCCAGGTAACGACATGTTAAAAGATATCTGCGATAGAGGGTGGACGACACGCCCACGATCGGACAGCGCCACGTCGGACAACGCAAGGGTACGCGAGGGGGCGCGCAGATCGAGTTTCGCGGGGCGCGCATCCGGCCTAGCGTGCGCGACCGTAGCGGGCTACGATGCGCATGCTATAGTGCACGCGCTGTTGAAGCCAAAATTTGACCTCAATAAAAGTTCGAAATCCGGGGCATAGCCAACACCTACTTGTCCCGAGCTCTGACCTCTGACTGGTTGTGAAGGACTAGAAACTGACCCAAAGCCTCAGCAGGGAGGTCCCACCGCTTATCTGGAAGATCTCTGAGAGCTTCCCCTCCAAATCCAAAAGCTGGGCTTGGAGCTCCTCAGAAAGCACAGGAAAACTCTTTTTTAATCCCGGAAAAAAGTGCTTCTGAAGAACCTCTATGGGTCTATTTATAGTTTTCTGAGTTTGAACTGCCAATAACCAAACTGAATCGACTTGAAATTACCAAAATACCCTTGGTTGGGTCTGTCAATAGCCAAACTTCGCTGTTCTGAGGGGTTATATGCAGACAACTGAGGGTAAAAGCGTAGAATCACCTAGGGCAAAAAAAGGTGAACCGCCTTCCAACTGAACACGCGCTCGGCGAGAGCACCGTCTCGCTGGCAAGAGCTTCCCCTCCAATGGGGCTCGTCTCGCCTAGCGAGGCTCTCGCCTGAGCGGTTGGGCCCTTTTCCCGGGTCCGTCTCGCCTGGGCCACTGGGGCCCTCTCGCCTGGCGAGCCGTCTCGCTTGGGAAGGCTCTCGCTTGTGCTGCTATGGCCCTCTCGCCTGGCGAACCGGCTTTATCCCGGCGAGTAACCCTCTTGCTGGAACCCACTCGCCAGTGAGTGGGCTTCTGTCAAAGAGTCCATCTTGCCTTGTCTTCCCCCCTCTTTGAGCCCAAACTGTTCTTTTGAGCCCGAGGTTGTACACAATCACCACTCTTTTCGAGATTATTTTAAGCTCGGAAAGAAAGTCCAACCGAGGCTCGTGTCATTAAAGCATATTTATGGGCGAATTTATGAGGGAATCTTTGGTGAGGCCCCACACCGGAGCCTATAAATATAGGATTCCTACTCCATATAGAAGATCCCCCCTTTCACACTTCTTCCTTCCTCGGCCACACTGCAATCATGTCTCACAGCCAGAGTTTCCATGAGCGCCTTGCGATGGTGTGCAAGCAGAATAAAGCCAACGTGGCCGCTTTGACCGAGGCTCTGGTTCGCACCCCTCCCTCCTTACCGTCCTCTTCGCCTCGCTAGAAGAAGGTAAAGACAGGCGGCCCTTTGATGTGCTCACGCTCGAGAGACGGTGTTGGGTCTTGTCTCGCCGCCTCGTTGGAGAGTTGACTTTTTTCAGAGCGCGAGTTGTCACTTCCCTCATCTTATTTACATGTGAGACCAACTGTCATAACCTCTTGTCTCGCCTCAGGGTACTCCCGGCGCGACTGGCTTTTAGTGATTTAACTCGTTCCCCTATTATTAGAGCGAGCCTTCTATCCCGTACAAGTGCCCACTCGCCGTAGGCGAGGCCATCCCCGAGGCCTCCAGCTAGGAGTGCCACCACTCGCACTGCTCCAACCTTTGCGTCTCATAATTTGTTTTTCATGAGTTTAAGTGGGATGTTCTTTAAGTAGGACTCCTCGACCACTCTGTCATCGAGTGAGCTTTTCATCCTACTAACTTGATGGGAGTCTGGGCAACGGGTCTACCGGGGACCGAAACATGCTTGGGGCGGTGCAAAAGTCTCCAAGAACCAAGAACCAACCCTCTCCCCCACAGGCGAGCCTCCGGACCTGCCAGCTAATGAGAGCCTGCGCAGCGGGTTTACCTGGGTCCGAGCCACGCTCGGGGGCCCTTACCCCCACAAGAGAGCCTTCAGACCTGCCAGCTAATGAAATTCTACGCAGCGGGTCTACCTAGGGCCGAGCCAGGCTCGGGGTAGTGCAAAAGTCTCCAAGAACCAAGAATCAATCCTCTCCCCCACAAGCGAGCCTTCAGACCTACCAGCTAATGAGAGCCTGCGCAACGGGCCTACCTGGGGCCGAGCCGTGCTCGGGGTCCCTTACCCCCACAGGCGAGCCTTCGGACCTGCCAGCTAATGAGAGCCTGCGCAGTGGGTCTACCTGGGGACGAGCCAGGCTCGGGATAGTGCAAAAGTCTCCAAAAACCAAGAACCAATCCTCTCCCCCACAGGCGAGCCTTCGGACCTGTCAGCTAATGACAGCCTGCACAGCGGGTCTACTTGGGGCCGAGCCATGCTTGGGGTCCCTTACCCCCACAGGCGAGCCTTCGGACCTGCTAGCTAATGAGAACCTGCGCAGCGGGTCTACCTAGGGCCGAGCCAGGCTTGGGTAGAGCAAAAGTCTCCAAGAACCAAGAACCAATCCTCTCCCCCACAGGAGAGCCTTCGGACCTGCCAGCTAATGAGAGCCTGTGCAGCGGGTCTACCTGGGTCTGAGTCGTGCTCGGGGTCCCTTACCCCCACAGACGAGCCCTCGGACCTGCCAGCTAATGAGAGTCTGCGCAACGGGTTTACCTAGGGCCGAGCCAGGGTCGGGGTAGTGTAAAAGTCTCCAAGAACCAAGAACCAATCCTCTCGGACACAGGCGAGCCTTCGGACCTGCCATCTAATGAGAGTCTGCACAGCGGGTCTACCTGGGGCCGAGCCACGCTCGGGGTCCCTTACCCCTACGGGCGAGCCTTCGGATCTACCAGCTAATGGGAGTCTGCGCAGCGGGTCTACCTGGGGTCAAGCCAGGCTCGGGGTAGTGCAAAAGTCTCCAAGAACCAAGAACCAATCTTCTCCCCCACATGCGAGCATTCGGACCTGCCAGCTAATGAGAGCCTGCACAACTGGTCTACCTAGGGCCGAGCCGCGCTCGGGGTAGTGCAAAAGCCTCATCTTCCTGTCGTTAGAATTTCACAGTAGATAAAAACAATAGTAATTTGAGGAATATATTACAATAAACTTGACTTTGAGTATACAATTTTTGCTCTCCCTTATCATGGGTTGAAGCGCTTCAAGTCGTCGTCTCTCCAGGTGTGGCTCATGGACTTACCCTCCACATCCTGGAGGTGGTAACCTCCTGTTCTCAGGACCCTCTCGACAATATAAGGCCCTTCCCAATTTGAGTTGAGCTTACCCACGGGGGCAGATCTCCCCGCAACATCAACTTTTTTCAGCACCGGATCTCCTTCCGTGAACTGTTTGATCCTGATATGCTTGTTAAAGTATTTTGTCATCCGTCGTTTGATCTCTTCCTGCCTGATAGCTGCGACATCGCGTAGCTCTTCCACCATATCCAATGAGAGGCGTAGCCCCCCTTTGTTTTCCAACCTCCAATCCTCATCCCCGTCACCCGCGGCTGCGACTCGTGGGGATTGAACCTCAAACTCCACTGGCAAGACTGCCTCACACCCATGGGAAAGTTTGAAAGGGGTCTCGCCAGTGGCCGTGTTCGGGGTTTTCCGCAAGGCCCGCAATACTGAGGGGAGCTGTTCCACCCAACTTCCCCTCAAGTTCTCCACCTTCTTCTTAAGTAGGTTCATGATGATCTTGTTGGCCGCCTCCACCTAGTCATTGCTCCTGGGGTGATGTACGGAGGCAAACCTAAGGTCTATCCCCAGCTGAGCGCAGAAGCCAATAAACTCTTTGTTGGCAAACTGGGGCCCATTGTCTGTTACTATCGCCTGGGGGAGCCCGTGCCTGCATATGATCTCCACCCAGACAAAATTCTGGATGACCTGTGAGGTGACCTTGACCAACGCTTTGACCTCTAGCCACTTTGAAAAGTAATCGATTATGACCAGGAGGAACCTCCTTTGCCCACTAGCCGGAGGGAAAGGCCCGAATAAATCCATCCCCCAGATGGCGAAAGGCCATGGTGTCGTAATGCTTCAGAGCCTTTGAGCGGGCAAGAGCTGGAGGGGGCGTACAGCTTCACTTCTGGCACCTCCTCGCAAACTCAGTTGCATCCTTCCTCAGGGTCTGCCAGAAATATCCTTGCCTCACCACCCTTGCTTCCAACGTCCTTCCCCCTGAGTGACTGTCGCACTCACCTGAATGCACTTCCTCCAGAATCCTCGGGATCTCCTCCTCGGTCACGCACCTTGCCAGGATCCCTGACAACATCTTCCGATGTAACCCCCTTCCAGCATTAGATAGTGGGTTGCCTTGTGCCTGAAGCTTTTGGCATCCTTGGTTCCCTCTGGAAGCTCATTAGTGGTTAGGAAGGCCATAAATGGATCCACCCACAAGGGTCGCCGATCCACCTCCATCAACTCTCCTTCCTCGATAGTCGGTCGAAATAGCTCAGTCAAGGTCCCCCCTCCCCGAGGTCCAAATTTAGCCAACTGATCGGCAATTATACTTTCTTTCCTTGGAACATGTTGGATCGAGAAAGTCTGGAACACTCCGATGATCTCCCTTACCTTAGATAAGTACTTCACAAAGGTGGGTTCTCGGGCTTCGAACTCTCCTCGGATCTGTGATGTCACCACCAGCGAGTCCGTAAAAGCCTCCACATCATGGATCTCAAGTTCCTTTTCCAAACGAAGGCCGGCTATCACGACCTCGTACTCCACCTGGTTGTTGGTCGCTGGAAAGTGCAAGACCACTACTTGTTCTATAGTGACCCCTTGAGGGCTTATCAATACCACCCCTGCTCCGAGGGAGTGCTTTCCCGAGACCCCATCGATCATCATCTTCCATGCCTCCTGCGGCCGCGGCTCCTCGGCCCCGACCTGAACAACGTAGTCTGCCAAGAAGTCAGCCACCGCCTGAGCCTTAATGGAGAGCCTTGGCACGAATGAGATATCAAACTCGCTCAATTCGATAGACCACTTGGCCAGCCTGCCTAAGTGCTCCACTCCTTCAAAAATCTTGCTGGTCTGTCACCACCCTGATTGAATGTGCTTGGAAGTACGACCGGAGCTTCCTGGCCGAAACGATCAAAGCATACCCCAGCTTTTCCAAGATGGGGTAGTGGTGCTCCGCCTTCTTCAGGATACTGCTAACATAGTAGATTGGTAAATACTTCTTCGCTCTTCCCTGACCAGGACAGAGCTCACGGACCCTGCTCCTACTCCGAGATACAAGGCTAGTTCCTCCCCCTCCTTTGGTATTTGAAGTAGAGGAGCCAGGGAGAGCTGCCTCTTCATCATTTGGAAAGCTTCTTCACATTCGACGGTCCATTCGAACCTTTGAGTACCCCACAACACTTTGAAAAACGATGAGCATTTTTCTCCCAACCTGGAGAGGAATCTGCTTAGCCCGGCCAGCTTGCCTGTCAAGCACTGGACTTCCTTAGCATTGTGTGGTGACTCTAGCTCTAGGATGGCCTTCACCTTATCTAGGTTAGGCTCCACCCCTACCAGGGTCAGAAGGTGCCCAATGAACTTCCCGCGGCTCTCCCCGAAGATGCACTTCAAGGGGTTCAGCCTCATCTTGAACTTCCTCAGGGTGGTGAACGTCTCCTCCAAGTCTCGAAGGTGTGAGTCCACACACTTGCTCTTGACCATCAGATCATCAACATAGACCTCCAGGTTCCTCCCCTTTTGACCTTGGAATACTCGATCCATCATGTGCTGGTATGTAGCCCCTGCATTTTTCAACCTAATGAGAATCATCTTATAGCTAAAACATCCCTCTCTCGTGATGAAGGAGACGTCCTTGACATCAGCAGTGTGCATTCGGATCTGATGGTAACCTGAAAAAGCATCCAAAAAACTCATAATAGAAAAACCAACGGCTGAATCAACCAGCGCGTCGATTCGAGGCATGGGGTAGCAATCCTTGGGGCATGATTTATTTAATAAGGAAAAATCGATACACATGCGCCACTTCCCTCCCCCTTTCTTTACCATTACCACGTTGGAGAACCAGCCTGGATACTGGATCTCCGAGATGAAGCCAGCCTCCAGAAGCTTCTTGACCTCCTCGCGGATGGGCTCCTCCAGCTTGGCAGCGATGACCCTCATCTTCTGGCGAATAGGGCGCATTCGGGGGTCTAAGTTCAGGCGATGGCAGACCACATCTGCATCGATGCCCGGCATGTTAGCCGTGCTTCAAGCAAAGATATTGACGTTGCTCTGGATGCAAGTCCTGACTCGCTCCTGGTCCTCGGGACTCAAGCCCCCGCTGATCTGCACCCTTTGCACCTGACCGGTGTTGGTGAAGACTTCCATCTCCACCACTTCCCCAGCCGGCTCTAGTCGCGACTGCTCCCAGTTGACTCTTACTCCCTCTTCCTGCCCAAACTCTTCCTCCCCTCCTGCTTCCTCGACCTCCATCGCCTCCCCCAGGCTCTCACGCTGCTGCTGCTAAACCTCCACGCCTCTCAGGGCCTCTCTCTCAACTCCTTCTCCTACTCCTTCCACCTGTCGACCCTCTTGCGGTTCCGACTCTTCGTCCCTCTGGACCTCATGCGCAGCTCCTCCTCTTTGCTCCTCCTCAATCTCCTCCCTCGCCTCCTCCAGGCTCTCTTCCTCAATCTCTTCCCTCGCCTCCTCCAGGCTCACCTCCTCCTCTCCGACAACCTCTTCCTGCTCCGCCATCTCCCTCTCTAGCTCTTCCGTCTCTGCCATCCAAGATATGGTGTTGATCGCCATTACGTAGCATTATCTCGCCACCTTCGGGTCCCCCTTGATCCTAACATGTACCCCTCCGTTGTTGAACTTAAGGCATTGATGAAATGAGGAGGGGACGTAGCAAAAGGCACTGATGAGGGGGCACCCAAAGATGACGTTATAGCTGCTAGGGGCGTCCACAATCACGAACCTGCAGTTCTGCGACATGCCCCCCAACTTCACATGCAGCCCTACCCCTCCTTCTACCTCCTTCCTTTCTCCTGAAAACCAAACAGCGGTCCATCTGAAGCTAAAACCCTTTTGGCCTTGACCTTCATCTCATCAAAGGCCTTCTTGAAGATCACATTCACGGAGCTCCCGTTGTCCACCAAGATCCTGGAGATCGTGAAGTTCTCGACTGCTGTCTGGATCATCAAGGCATCATAAAACGGGTCCTCATAATCCGACATATCTGCTGAAGAAAAGGTAATTTTTTCTTCCGGAGGGGGAGCCTGGGAGTTCGAGGCTACCCCCCTGAAAGATATTGTACCTAATCACCTAGAGGGGGGGGGTGAATAGGTGACTTAAATCTTTTTAACTTTTTAGGCAGAATTCAGATTCTAACACAGAATTATAACTACTTTTGAACAGCAATCAATCAGCAATCACAGCAAAACACATGCACACAGTGAACACCAGGTTTATAGTGGTTCCCCAAGGTTTGGGTACATCCACTTTCCCCCTTCGCCTATCTAGTAGTGTACTAGATTCGGCCAAACTCCTCCACTATCTCAGATCCTCAGATCTTACACTCAGAACCCCAAAACAGGTTCCTACAGCTCAGGCCCAAGGCCCTACAACTCAGTCTTCTCCAAAGACCTACACTCAGCTTTTTCACAAAGCCTACACTCAGCCACAGCAGGCCTACACTCAGCCACAACAGGCCTACACTCAGAGATACAAATCTCCTACACTCAGGCACACAGGCCCTACCACTCAGCATTTATAATTACATGCTTACAAACTCAGATCCCTAAGGATCCTACAAGATAATATTAATACAAAATGTAAACCCTACAACTCAGAGAGAAGAGAGAAGAGTTGTGAGTTTCTTGATGAGTTCTTGGAAGAACTCAGCTGAAATCAACCTGACTTGGCTTTCTTCAAAGCTTCTTGAATGTAGTACACAATAAGATTGATCTCCTCTGCAGTTGATCCTTGATCTCTGCTACTTAAGATTCAGAACAAAATCTAAACCCTTCTTCTCAGCCTGGTTCCAACGGCTGTCTTCTTGGATGGAGCTCTCTCTCTCCAACTACTTAGATCTTCACTGGATTCTTCAATGAATAGCTAGATCTTCTTTGAATTACTTGATGTGTTGATCTTGTGTTCAATCCCCTTATGTAGACAGTATAAGCCTATTTATCAGCCTTCTTCATGGTAACCGGCTGGTCCGGTTCATAACTGATTTCTGACAACTCTGACAGGTGCAGTAGACCGGCTGGAATGGCAGCTGTCAAGTCATCCAGTCAGTTCTTGAAAAATCTGTAACTGTCTGAAAGTGTCGAGACTGTCTGTCTTTAAGTGTCGACACTTATAGACCAAGTGTCGACACAAGTTGACTAAGTGTCGACACTAGCCTTCAAGGTGTTGACACAACTCCTTGTGTTGTAGATTTTATATCTCAACACAGCTTCTTCTTTATGTGTCGACACTGATAACGTGTGTCGACACAAGTCCTTGTTCTTCAGCATTTTGTTGAATTCTTGTAAGTGTCGACACAACTCTTTTGTGTCGACACATCTTCATGTGTTGAACTTGTTCAGTGTCGACACTTCTTCTTGGTGTCGACACATGCCTTTAGTGTTGATACTTGCTGAGTGTCGACACAGCTCCTTGTGTCGACACATTCTTCTTGTGTTGATACTTTAGCTGAGTGTCGACACATCTCCTTTGTGTCGACACTTGTACTTAGAATATTGTTGAACTTTGCTAAGTGTCGACACAGCTCCTTGTGTCGACACTTTCTTCAAGTGTTGAGTCTTCAGCTGAGTGTCGACACATTCTTTCTTGTGTCGACACTTTCTTCAAGTGTTGACTCTTCTGCTGTGTGTCGACACATTGCTCTGGGTGTCGACACTTATACTTAGACTCTGCTGACTTTTGCTGAGTGTCGACACAGCCTCCAAGTGTCGACACTTTCTGATGTAGACACAGTTCCTCTGGGTGTCGACACAACTGCTAAGTGTCGACACTGCTTCACTGCACTTTTCTTCATTGAGTGTCGACACAGCTCCTTGTGTCGACACTTTCTGTCCGGTGTCGACTCTGCATCCCTGGTGTCGACACAATTACTCCAAGTGTCGACACTGCTTGCCTGGGTGTCGACACAAGTCTTCTTAAGTGTCGACACTTTTCCTCTGGGTGTCGACACATGGACTTAGAATCTTTTCTGCTTTCCCTGCAAATACTTGACCTGCACAACTAAACTCAAAACACATCAAATACATTTTGATGTATATCATTGAGTAGGGTGAGGCTTCTTCAAATCAGGTACATTTAATCCAATGTACCCAACACCCCCCCCCCCCCTCAGAATATGGTCTGGAGGATCCCTTTACGAGTTGCCTCAATCCCAACTCCTCTGTGGATCACGCTGATCCCTCCCCGGGTCCCTATATCCACCCGGTCCTCGCACCTATCTTCTGTCTCCCCATGATGCACCTCCACGATCCTTATCGGCGGATCCTACCTCCCCAGCCCCTGGCTTCTCTCATCTCCAAGAACTTTGGGCAGGTGGTCGTCGCGTGACCCTCCTCCTGGTGGAAGTCACAGAAGAGCAACGCCACCCGACCCCCTCTTCCTTCTCCACCTCCTCTTCTTCTGGCTCCTCCCCGAGCTCCTCTTCTTCATCCTCTACCTCGGCTGACCTCCATTGCCTCTTGATGCTGCGGGAAGTGACCCCTTGGCCCCTGCCTCCACCCCGACTGATCAAACCTCCTCGGCTCGCGGAAGTTATATCTTCCCTGAAAACCTCCTCCTTGCTCCTGGGGGCGACCCTCCTGAGGCCTCCAACCTAACCGGTTGTTTAGCTCCCGGGGCCCCCGTCTTTGATGCGGTCCCTACTGCCCTGTCCTCGGGGCTCCTCCCTCCTTCTCACTTCTCTCTACTCCCTCTGCCTTCCTACTCCCGGCTCCTTCACGTCATCCTCCACCAATCTGGCCAGCTTCCTGGCAAAAGCCGGATTGGCCCTCTTGAAGTCTATCTCTTTCACCGCCCACTCCATGAGCTCCTCAAAAGAGAGGGGGCACTCTCTTTAGCTCCATGCTAAAGAATCACGGCCTCAGCCCCCGGGTAAAAGCGAGCATCAGTGCATACCCTGGGACCTTGATGACTAGTAATTTAGTCATCATTTTATCTTAATTTGTTATTTGATATTTAAATAAATTATTGTATTTATTCATTGTTTTTAAGAATTTTCATAAAATTTATATTTTATATTCAAAACATATATATTTTTATTTTTGTAGGAATGCGGCAGTCCTGGGGGGAAATTCTATGCAATATCCCGCTGTCACATCCATTCGAGTCGACTTCGCTCGATCACCAGCTTTGCATGCGTGGGGCACTCGACCACATCCACCCTCTTCAGCGCCACCATCGCTCACATCAACCTTCTTCGGTGCCACCACCGTTCTCGCCTCTTCCTCCTCTGGCCATCCATGCAAGATACTATATATATATATATATATATATATATATATATATATATATATATATATATGAATATATATACATATGTATGCATTATGCATTATATAAACTTACATATATATATATACATAAATATTATTACATATATATAAACCAGCACAACCTTCACCAAGCTCGGCCAGCACCGCCCTCAACAGCTCCGGCAACCAACTCCTCCTCCATGCTCGGCCAAGCACGACAAGCTCGACCGCCACCTCATCTCGGCCAACTCCACAACCACGGCAGCAAGGCCGGCCACCTCAACTCCTCCTCCATACAACTCAACGCCACCACCGTACTCGGCCACTTCAACATCCAATGCAATTTCTCCACCTCCTCCACTCGGCCTCCCACATACAGCAGCCCGAGCATCCTCCTACTCCTTGTAAAGGTATATTCAGACGAATAACGGGCTCGGGGGCTTTGCGCGTGGGAACCCTAGGTTTTTGCTTTATATAAATCTAGCTGGGGGCAACGGGGAGAGAGTTCCACTTTGACCCTCCTCCGGATGTTTCGAGCGCATCTTACATTCTCGAAAGTTTCTTCCCCGTCCTCCCCGTCGCGGAATTAGGGCTCGCCATCGCGCTCGATCGTGGAACCAGAGGGCTCGCCGTTGCATCTTCCCCGTCGCGGGACAAGGGCTTGCCGTCGTCGATCGCGTCTTCCCCGCCGCCGATCGCGTCTTCCCCGTCGTCGATCGCGTCTTCCCCGCCGCCTATCGCGTCTTCCCATCCGCCGATCACGTCTTCCCCGTCGTCGATCGCGTCTACCCCACCGCCGACGACGCTCGATAGCATCCTCACCGTCGCGGAATAAGGATATCCAGCCAACCTCTATGGCCAACAATCTTGCGGGTTGCGTGCTTCTCTGCCTTCGGTGCCTAGGGCAAGGGTCGATCAAGGTCTACATCGTCGCACCCATCCAACTTGGAACCGTCGACCTCCACTTCTTCCTCCGAGGCTGCCGACGTTCAGATCTGGGAGGAAGAACTGCCGCCTGTACAGATCCACCGCCATAGATCCAGAGCTATCTAGTGAAGCCGATCTAGTTTGCTCTTTAGTGGTAGTCGTGTCCTCTTCCGGCAGATTCAGTGTTATGGTTTGCAAGCAAGTGAAGGGATGAGGAACTCCAGCTTCTCCTCTCTAGTGCCCATGAACAAATTGGAGAAGTTCACAGCCACAGAGTTCAACGACTGGAAGTTGAACACCCAGTTCGGGATGAAATACCTGAACGTCTTCTACACCATCAAGACTACTCGTACTGACGTTGCTGGGACTGAAGATGAGGCACATTGGATCGAAGACGAGGACTTCTGTAGGGATTACCTGCTAAACTATCTCTCCTCCAGCCTGGCCAAGAACTACATCAAGATGCAGTCTATTAAAGAGATCTGGGAGGCACTGGAGGAGCATTTCAAGCAAGAGGAGGACCTCTCAAAGACTCATCTGGTGGACAAATTTCACTCCTTCAGCTTCGACGAGGAGAAAGTCATTCTCCCCCAGGTATCGGAATTTGAAAATTTAGTTGATTCATTGCATAGTGAGTCTATTAGTCTGCCCGATAGCTTTGTTGCGGACACGATTGTGTATAAGTTGCCCTCCTCGTGGTATAATTTCAAAACGGAAATGTACCGCAAAAAGATGCAGGTTGGTCTGAACGACCTCAAGCGTTTCATACGCATTGAGGACGAGAACAGGACGAAGCACTCCTTGGAAGCTGTTGGCAAGCAGAAGGTTGCTGCCAACATGATTTCAAGCTCTAAGCGTGCTCCTCCCCCTCACAAGACCAAAACGTCTCGTAGTAGCCCCTAGGTTGCAGGACCGAGTAGACCCTCTAAGAAATTAAAGGGTAAATGTTTTAACTGCAACAAGTGGGGACACTGCACATCTGACTGCAAGTTACCGAGGAAGGAGAAAACTAGAGCACCACAAGAAGGCAACCAGGCCCATCTGGTTAGCCAAGCTGAGCCATCCGACTTTGTTGCCATGGTCGGACACGTGTAGGCCAGCACAGAGTGGTTCCTGGATTCTGGGGCCACATGCCATGTTTGCAACAATGCTAATCTTTTGACAGAGATGAAGAATGCAAAGGAATCAGTGACTGTAGCAGATGGAGGAACAGCTGACGTATTGAAGGTGGGGAACGCAACTCTGATGCTCTCCTCAGGTAAGTCTTTAATTTTAAAGAACGCAAAATTTATTCCTTCTTTATATGTTAACTTAGTGTCTATAAGTTTATTGTGTGATGCTGGTATGTCAGTTAACTTCTATAGCGGTAGAGTGACTCTGTCAGTTAACTCTCACTACTTTGGATGTGCTTACATCCAAAATAGGATGTACCGTCTGAGTCTAGAAAATGATGTAGTGCAACAAGTTCAATTGAATTTAGTTAGCCATAGGACTCTACATGAGAGACTAGGACACATAAACTATAGGAAAATGTTCCAAGTAGCTAGAACTCACAAGATCACATTAGACACTAAGTCCCCACTTGAAAAATGTGAAGTGTGTGCTCAGACTAAGATCACTAGGAAACCTTTTGGTACGGTTACTAGGAGCACAACACCTCTTGAGCTTATACATTCCGATATTTGTGACTTTAAGAGTTTTGTCACTAGAGGTGGAAGGAAGTATATGATCACGTTCATAGATGACTACACAAAGTTTTGTCATATTTCGTTGCTTAAAACTAAAGACGAAGCGTTTGAAAAGTTTTGCCTTTTCAAAACCCGGGTAGAAAACTAATTAAGCATGAAAATAAAGAGATTTAGGAGTGATAGAGGAGGAGAATATATGTCCAGTGAGTTCAGATGCTTCCTTGCTTCACAGGGCATCATAGCAGAAACCACTGCTCATTACTCCCCCCAATCTAACGGCATAGCTGAGCGCAAGAATAGGACGTTAACATAGATGTTGAACTTTATGCTGCTCACTGCAAGCATGCCTTCCGCTTATTGGGGAGAAGCAGTCTTGACTGCAAATCACATTCTGAATAAAGTTCCTCGTGCTAAGTTAGAGGTTACACCCTACGAGATTTGGTTTAAGCGGCCCCCATCTTTAACTAGACTTAAGACCTGGGGCTGTATAGCCTATGTCAGGGTTCCTGACCCTAGACGGTCTAAGGTTGGACCTAGGACCAATAAATGTGTCTACTTAGGTTGTACTAAAGATAGTGTTGCAGATAGGTTTCTTGATATTTCTAATAATATCATAATAGAATCTAGGGATGCAGTGTTCTTCGAGGATAAATTCCTCAAAGATAAGAACTTAACGATCTCAGGTATGCAAGTAACTATTACTGAGGAGGATCCTGAATCAGTACCGAGCACCTCCTCTTCCGTTCCGGTAGATAACTCTGGCCTAGAGTCTAGGAGGACTTCAGTGAGAGAGAGAACCCCCAGAACCTTCGGTAGTGATTTCGTCACTTACCGCGTTGAGGCTAATCCATACACCTTTAAGGAAGCGATGAGATCAAGGGATTCCCTACTCTGGAAAGAAGCCATTGAGGATGAGATGAACTCTCTCCTTCAGAACGACACCTGGATGTTAGTTGATAAGCCAAAAGGGGCTAAAACTGTCGGGTGCAAGTGGGTTCTGAAAAAGAAGCTAAATCCCGATGGTAGCGTCGCTAAGTATAAAGCACGCATGGTGGCTAAAGGTTTCACACAAGTAAGCGGAGTAGACTATTTTGATGTATACTCACCCGTGTGTCACTTAGCAACCATTAGGGTTCTTCTTGCTATTTCGGCCATTGAGAACTTTATTGTTCATCAAATGGATGTTAAGACTGTGTTCTTGAACGGAGATCTGACCGAAGATATCTACATGAGTCAACCTGAAGGTTTCATTATAGACGGTCACGAAAATAAGGTCTGTAAGCTATTAAAATCGTTATATGGATTAAAACAAGCACCGAAATTATGACATGAGAAGTTTCACTATACTGTAAAGAATATGAGATTCATGTCGAGTCTCTCGGACAAATATCTTTACATACGTCATAGATCAGACAAAGTCGTTATAATATGCTTGTACGTGGATGATATACTTATTCTTGGATCTGATCAATCCGAAGTGGATGACGTAAAGTCAGGTCTAATTAAAAAATTTAGCGTGACAGACCTCGGTGTAGTTGACACTATACTAGGTATGCAAGTGAGCTTTGGGAAACATGGCATTTCCCTAAGTCAAAGCCACTACATCCAGTCCATGTTGGACACGTGGGGATACAGTGAACGTAAAGCGGCTGAGATACCATACGATTATTTTAACCATTTAAAGCTCAATGATGGAGCTGTGGTTCGACAGTTAGATTATTCTAAACTGCTTGGTAGCCTCATGTACGCTATGGTTTGTACGAGACCTGACATAGCCTTTACGGTCGGCATGTTAAGTAGGTTCACTAGCAATCCTGGCCAAGACCATTGAGATGCCCTTGATAGGCTGATGAGATACTTAAAGCACACCCGACAGTATGCTTTATGTTATAGTGGTCATCCTCCAGTTCTGGAAGGATATTCTGATGCATCTTGGTGCTCAGAAGTAAACGACAGCAAGTCCACTAGTGGATTCCTCTTCATACTAGGAGGAGCAGCTGTAGCCTGGAAGTCCAAGAGACAGTCGTGCATTGTACTCTCATCTATGGAATCCGAACTCTATGCTCTAGCCTCAGCTGGTGAAGAGGTATAGTGGATAAGAGATTTGCGGATGGACATTCCACTGTCAAGCCTGAAACTGAGTTCTGTTGCAGGTTACTGCGACAATCAGGCTACTAAAATGATTGTCGCGAACACTTTGTTTAATGACAAAAGAAGGCAACTTAGGATGAAACAGGCCTGGTTGACCTCTATCACAAGTCAAGAGATTATGACCCTGGTTGATGTGAGATCGAAAGATAATGTTGCAGACGCCTTGACTAAAGGATTAAATAGAGCTCTCACAATCAAAACATCGGGGGAAATGAGATTAAAGTTCATAGAAATATGAAACTTTCCTCCAACATTTATGTTTTGATACGTACGAGTTTATAGCTGCCAACATTCAAGCATCTAATAAGTAACAGACTGAAAACCACAAATAATCTTTTGATGAAAACCCAAGATGGTTGGATGCTGGTTAATCCACTTTTGATAACCTAACGTCCTCTCATTGTAAGTTGATTCAAGAATTATTCAACTGGAATTGAAAGTCATTGTGAATGTTAATCTAAACATTATTGGTCATAACATATTATTCCACATTTAATAATGTTGCACGTGATGTGTGCCCACATGTGTTGGTGAGGCACATAGTGATCTGTAATGAGTAAGGTAACATGACTAGTCCTAGTTAGACTGGATGAGATGTTGATAGAGTTACTTCACCGTTGCTAGAAGTGCTAAGCTCATTTAGTAAGAGCTAGTTTACTTTAAACATTACTGCATATGTTTGTGAATTCATACAGTCTGACTCATGAAATTCCTTGCAGGCTACGATGGAGATTATGGAGGAGAAGTAGACATGAACATGGATGACGATGATGTACTAGATGAGTAGAATCATCAAACGTTTAATTCATGTTTTGTTTTGTTTTGTAATAACTATTCAGACTATGTTTTTTGGGATAGAATCCGTGTGATGGTTTGTCGTTTAGGCAAAACCCTTTTATTTTGATTAATTAGTATGATCTGTCCTGAATATTTTGTTTAGTTTGAATTATTATTTTGTCTACTCTCCAGCACCCCGAAACGTTATCGTTATTTGTCACAAATATAGTAGGAGATTGTAAAGGTATATTCGGACGAATAACAGGCTCAGGGGCTTTGCACGTGGGAACCCTAGGTTTTTGCTCTATATAAATCTAGCTGGGGGCAACGGGGAGAGAGTTCCACTTTGACCCTCCTCCGGATGTTTCGAGCTCATCTTACACTCCAAACATTCAGCGTCGGCCACCACGTCAACAGCTCCGCCACCTTCGTCTATCACCATGATGCAAGCTCAGCCGGCCTCCTAGTTGCAACACCACTACAGCAACTCCACATGGCCACCTCCACCTTGTTGTGCATGAAGAAGCCGCTCCAGCCAACACCTCTAGCGCCACTTCAGCAGCTCAAATCTAGTCGGCCTCCTCCTCCACCATGGAGCTCGACCACCATCCCTCCAAGCATCAAGTGCAGCGCCACCACCGCGCAACCATACAACATACAGAAGCAAGCTCGGCCGCCATCCCATAAAACTCCGGCCAAGCCCGAGCTCCAGCTTCAGCAGATCCTCTGCCATGCAGTCGCAAGCAGCCAACCTGTTGTCTCCACGTCAGCAATACTCCTAACGCAGCGCCAGCCCAGCCTCCACAATCACTGCTCCTCCTCCATGGATCACATCAGCCTCTTCAATGTTGCCATTACACCCGGACAGCCACCGCAAGTAACGCCTCCAAAACCTCCGCCCAAGTCTCTCCTCCATGCAGCCACGTCATTGATCCATCCCGCCTCCTCCATGATAAATGCTGGATTTAATTCATTTCGGCCGTTACTGTAGCATGAACAATAACAGCGAATTAATTAAATCTAGCGGTTTCAAGTTCTTCGCATTTAAATAGCCATATTTTGGTCCTTTGGGAGCATTCCAGAGATAATTTAAAAAAGAGAAATTCATTTTTTCGTTTGACACAAAGTTGCTAGATTGTTCGGTTGGAGAAATTCATCCCGGGATCGCTCATAAGTTGTCGTTGTTTATCTTTGTTTTATTGTTGTTTTATAAACTTGTACGTCCCTTTTCTTATAAAATTTCGGATTTGAAAACTTTTAGACTCGCAAAATTTTATTACTTGTAATATCGTTTGTTTAATAGTAATAAATTTTTGTTCCTCTTTCACGTAAAATAATTTTCCTATTTCAATTTTGTCTTGTGTTACCTTTGTTCTTTTTTTCATGATATCGCATTTTTATATTAACGATCCGCTTATCGCCATGAATAACTAATTTGTATAGTGTCAGGTCGCGATGATCCGAGGATGATTTTCTGAATTGATTTTAGGCTCGTTTTTTTCTCTAATTGTTGAACGCTTACGATTTATCGTTGATCAATTCATTGATGCTATATATGTTATATAGTTTTCAAAATAGTTTTTGCTCTTTAGTTGGCCGAGAGACTTGTAAGGCGAATCGATCACTCATCGGTAAAAAGAGTAGAATGCAACCCTCGAGAGAGGACGACGTAACTCTTCCGAATTGGAATAAAATCCAATAGCGAGGTTCGCTACCTAAAGCAAGTCTTAGACGATGCGATTTGAGAATGAAAGTTCAGTCGATACACCTAAGCTTGGTTGAACCTAATCCTCGAAAGAGGGGTGTTCATGCTTCTGGAACCTCCACAATCAAAGCCTCTTCAACAAGAGAATTGCATTTCTATTTTCAGTCCGTTATTTTTGATTTTCGAGGTTATTCAAAGATCGGGCACTAGTTTTAATACATTGTTTTAATTTCGTTAACACTTCTAGCTTTTACTTTTCGCAACCCCAACTCCAATCTTTATTGATAAAATAATAATGATTTTCAAAGTAGGATTACTCGACCACCCCGAGTCTAATACGATCTTGGTTTTTATAAACTTATACCACTCCCGATACGGTACACTTGCCATTGTCGTTTGCGGATATAGTTTTGCAAGATCAAGTTTTTGGCAACAACACTTCATACTTAAGTTTTTGCTATTCCAGAGCAAAAGAATGAGAGTATTCATAACACATTAATAAAAATTTTAATTAAACTAGAACTTATTCAATCAAAAGAAAGTTAAAAATAAAATTTATGAATTTTCAAATTAAGTCCTAAATTATGTCTTAATTAAAAAAGAGTAAAAGATTTAGCCAAGATTTCTCAAGTAAACTAACTAGCTAGCAAGATCGGGTAATTTTGCAAACATAATTAGATTAGAATTAAATCAACTCTTTACTTAAAAGAGGCTTAAAAGAAAAATTCAAACTACTATTTATGCTCTCACAAAGTTCTAATTTAAATCTAAGACAATTTCATTGGCTGGCGGGTTTGAGAAAGCAAAAGATATGAAGAGGTCTTTGATTGGAGGTGATGAATTTTATCTTCTCACCTCATTATCTTTTTTTATATAGTATATGTAATACCAGAGAATGATAGACTATTATCCTATCATTTTTCATGACATATAAATATTTTTTTCTTTCTTCATATAAATTTTATTTTGGGGTTGCATATGTTTAGCAGAGAATAAAGAACTAACATCTCTTTATTCCTATGACATATGATCTAACAATAAAAAGAAAAATGCATATGTTTACCAAGGGATAATGAATTTTATCCTCTTATCCCCATGACATATGATCTAACAAAAAAAATAAAGGAAAAAAAAAGGCTAAACAAATTTCAGATTTAAGTTAAAACTTAGAGAGCAACTATAGTAAGTTGAGATTTCCTAAGCGTCTAGAACATAGAGTGAGAATAATTAAAATCTAAAGCTGTTAAATAAAGAACCACAAAATTGAGGCCAATTAAAATTAAAGAGAAAAAAGTACTAAAACAATTGCTCTAAATAAATTAAAATCATAAAATATTCCTTAAAGTTAAATCACATAAAAATTAAATCTAACAAACCATCATAAAGTAGAAGATTAGCAAATTAAAGATAGTAAAAATATTGATGAATAAAATCAAACAAGATTTTTGGAAATAACAAAAAGCTAAGCATGAGTTTATTAAACAAAAAAAATCTTTGAAATTAAATGACTCACCTCCACATTTAAAATCAAACATTGTCCTCAATGTTTAAAACTAAGTATGCAAGAGAAAAAGAAATATGATAAAACAAACAATATTAAAAAAAAATTTGAATTTATTTAAAAATATCATAAAGGAAGAGATAAGCAAGGGGTGCCTCCCAAAAGCGCTTTGTTTTTACAGTCTTTGAGCTAGACGGTTAAGGGTTAGCTAAATGGATATTTAAATTTAAAGTGTACATGTAACTCCCTTAATTCTCGCTGCGGGGTACATGCCAAAATTTGTTGCCTGGTGACTTCTCTGTTATATCCTCGATTCTTCTTTTGTTGTCCGTTAATATGAAAATGTATTTCCAAATTACCTATACATACCCGAAGTAATTTGGAAATTTGGAGATGAGCGGCAAATGGATCATCGAAGTTGCTTAATTGCAATGACACATCTACTGCATGAGAATCATTAGAATAAGAAGAATAAAAAATAAACGTGTCAGAAACAATTTCACAAGTAGTCTCTTGTGAAAGAAAAAAATTAAGTTCCGGTTGTTTACTTTCTAAAATTAAGTTGCTACTCGTAAAATCAAACGGAACACTAATGAGAATTAATTCAGGGGGCAATACATTTTCATGAATTAAATTTTTAAAAATAGTGGTTGATGTGTAATGAAATTCATGAATAAATTGAGTGGAATCAGGCGAAGATGGAGTGGAAACATGTTCCTCTTCGATTTCGTCAGGCGCCTCCATACTTATCGATCTTTTGTTCGAAAAGACTTCTTACTCATATGAATAATTATCTAAATTTGGAGCAAGAAAATCCGGCAAATTCCGAATATTAGAAAAATGAAATTTTTGTGGCGCAAAGGTGGAGGAATGTAAATCTTGAATAAATGAATTTTCTTCATTGCACCGAAGACTGTTCGGGTGATCACGCCACCATGAATAGTTAACATCGGTGAATTCAGTAGAGTTATGATTATCATTAGAAAAATCATTTTCATAGAAAATAGAGAAATTATTTTCAAAAGAATTATTATCTGCATAAGAATTTTGAAAACTATTTTCACAATTAAAGATCTGAAATTTTGGAGAACATGAAACATTTTCATAATTAAAATTTTTCTCAAAGGAAATACAAAAATTATTTTCATAACGATTATAAAAATTGTTTTCATAAGAAAAATTATTTTCGTAATTATTTTCACTTTTAAAATTTTGAGAAATAAGAGTTTGCACATAATAATCATTATGACAAAATTTTTTATTATATAGATTTTGAGAATAATTATTATAATCATATTCATTGGACATATTATTTTGAATATAATAATGCGAATAAAAACATTCCTCACTATAATTATTTTCACCACAAAAATAACAAATAATATTTAGTTTTCTTGCATCTTTCAATATATTTAATTTATTTTGAAGTTCGTCAAGAGTAGCCACTAATTGGGATAACATTTTTTTTAAAAAAAATGTTACTTAACTGAAAAAAAAATTGAATGAAAGATGGAGAATTGAATTGGGGTTGGTAAGAAAGAGAACGATAAAATTAATAACTATTTCTTTTTCAAATTATCGACCAATGGGTCCCCGACAACGACGTCAAAAACTTGATCGCGCAAACCTATACCACTCCCGATACGGTACACTTGTCGTTGCCGTTTGCAGATATAGTTTTGCGTGATCAGACCTCCTGGACCAGGAGGATCTCTTCCTGAAATCGGTCGACATAATGGCCCAACGTCTCGTCTTGTTTCTGCCTCACCGCAAACAGGCACTCTGCCTCCTTCTTAGGCTTCTTTGATGTCGAGAACCTCAACAGGAAACCTCGACGCAGATCCTCAAAACTGTAGATCAAACTTGTCGGCAACTGGTGGAACCAGTCCCGTGCCTTCTCCTTCAACGTGATGGCAAACAACCATCACTTGAAGGCATCCGTCATTTGCCTTATCGAAACAACATCTTCAAACCACTGCACGTGTTGTACATGGTCATCTTTCCCCTAGTAGTAGGACATGCCGGTCTCCCGGAACCCCTCCGACACCGGGGCCGAGATGATGAGCTCACTGAAAGGGCTCTCACCACCTGCCTGCCGAAAGGGCACGTCTCGTGGCCTCGGCTGGCTGGCCTGATCAGCGAGACCATGCCCAGGGAATAGCTCTCGCACTGCTGCCTCCCTCTCGCCAACTTCTGCCGGAACCTCCTTCTTGGTACGCTGACCTGGGAAGAGCTCTCGTGCGGCCACATCCCTGTCGCCAACCTCCGCCAGAACCTCCTTCCCAGGGAGCTGCCCAGGAGCGTTCTCGCCCAAGAGCGGGACCGCTTCTACCGGGACCTGAGGCGTTGCCCACTCGCTACTTGCCGAGAAGGCCAAGCTGATGGTCTGCAAGACCTCTCGCCTGAAGTCCTCCAGCATCTTCCTTATCGCCTCATCTCTCCGGGAGGGGGAACCTCCTGAACCAGATCCTTCACCTTCACCTCCTTCCATAGGACTAAACTCAAAACTTTCTTGTATCGGCTACCTTCCACGCTCACCGCACCAGAACTGTTGAAGCCAAAATTTGATCTCGACAAAAGTTCGAAATCAATGGCATAGCCAACACCTACTTGTCCCGAGATCTCACCTCCGACTGGTTGTGAAGGACTAGAAACCGACCCAAAGCCTCGGTAGAGAGGTCCCACCGCTTACCCGGAAGATCTCTGAGAGCTTCCCCTCCAAAGCCAAAACTGGGCTTGGAGCTTCTCAAAAGTTCGATACCTAGCTCCAACGACGCGCCTTGCTGAGAAACAGACGGGAGAGGCGTTGGGGTGTATTGGGCTGCAGCCCTGTAACGCGCCCGGTGGGCCGGTAGATAATTCGGTGGGTCGGAACGTTACATGAACCGCCTTCCAACTGAACCGGTGCTAGGCGAGAGCACCATCTCACGGGCGAGAGCTTCCCCTCCAATGGGGTTTGTCTCGCCTAGCGAGGCTCTCGCCTGAGCGGCTGGGCCCTTTTGCCGGGTCCGTCTCGCCTGGGAAGGCTCTCGCCTGGGCCGCTGGGCCCCTCTCGCCTGGCGAGCCATCTCACTTGGGATGGCTCTCACCTGAACCACTTGGACCCTCTCATCTTGCGAGCCGGCCTTATCCCGACGAGTCACCCTCTTCCTGGGACTCACTCGCCAGTGAGTGGGCTTTTGTCAAAGAGTCAATCTTGCCTTACCTTCCCCCCTCTTAGAGCCCGAGGTTGTACATGTGCTATGGTAGCGCGCGTTGTAGTGCGCTACAGTGCAGCGCGTGCACAGGTCGCGCACTACAGTGCTGGCACTGTAGCGCGTGTGCGCTATAGTGCTAGCGATGTAGCGTGCGGCGCGCGCGATGTTGCCAGTGGCGCGCGCAGTACACACCGCGCGCGCAGCGCCTAGCGGCATGCGTGCGCGCAGTCGTGCGCTTGCGTGCGCGCAATGCGCAACATTGAGCGTGCGCAACAGTGTGCGTGCACACTTGTGCTGTGTGTGCGCACATGTGCTCGTGCACCTACAAGGGGCCTGTAGGAGCTATACTTTACACGCTTGTGTGCACAGGTGCGCCTCTCGGTTTGCTGTGATGAGCCTACCCTATAATTTTTTTTCATTTTTTAGTTGTGTTCTTTATACTACAGCTGATTTTTTCTTTTCTGGCGATAGGGCTTGAAGCGTACTGAGATACCTCTGCGCCTGCATTCTTCTCTTACCGACGACCAAATTAGTGGTTGGAGGAAGAAGTTCGGGCTACCTGCTGATCTGGAAGTGAGAATTCTGTATGTCGAGGAGAGAGTGCAGAATCCCCCCCCCCAGGCTGGCTAATAGTCTGCGAGAGCACTTTAAGGTCTGGCTTCTGATTCCCGCCTTGTGAGGAAGTAATCGAGATCTTGAAATGTTGTGGGGGTGCCGATCTCCCAGTTCACCTCAGTAGGAGTAGTGCGCCTTATGGACATGGTTGTTTTCTTTCGTGAGCATGGAGGGAGACTTTCTCTGGAGTGCTTCCAAGAGTTGTGCGACATCCACTCTGATGGCGGGGAGCGCGTGGAGATTCAAAGCAACAAGAGCTGGCTCGATTTCGAGGCTCGGGTAGATCGTCATCACGGGAACACTCTTTTTGGCTACATTAGGAACCCTTGGGGCTTACCAGAGGTGTGGAATTCGCTTCCCGATCGTTGTCGCCGCCATAAGGGGAAAGAGCGGGAATTTTCCCCAGTGCTGTGGTTTTCGGAGCCCCGCAAGTTGGCCAATCTCTTGTTCAGCATTTTCTCATTTGTGGAGGAGAAGTGCTTGCTGCAGTGCTGCATTTCTCCCGTCTCTAGGCGGACTGCTAAGACGTCTTTGGGTGGTAGCCGGAAACGGAAGGCTGTCGTAGTTTCTCGAGGTGGCGGGAGCGCAGTGCCTTCTTCGTCTTCTCCGAGTGATGTTTCACTTATCAGTGGTCATGGCGGTTCGCCCCCCAAGGTGCATGTGCTTGGTTCATCTGCCCCCAGTCTTCTCTTATAGAGGTGACGACTCTGAGGCTATATTCTTCTTTGAAGGCAACAGATGAAGTGGTAAGCACTCTTGTTTATGTGAAATTTTCATTTTTCATCTCGTGATGCTAATTTTCATTTTCCTTTGTGCAGATTGAGACTCAGGCCCAGACTGTCGTTACTTGGAACGACCACTTTGTGGGGACGGGTATTTGGCCATTGAGGAGAAGCTCAGGTTGACGACGAGTTCACTTATCTCCGCAAGGGCGGAGCATGGCCGTGACATTTCACGATTCCGTCAGATAGGGTCCGGACTGAAGTCCGAGTTGGAGGATGCATGTGCGGCATTGGAAGTGGAGAAGGTACTGGTGGAGAGGACCACCCAGATGTTGAAGCATCCCATTAGGAAGCCACTGGTTTAGAGACTCGGCTTCGGGCTTCGAGGGCCCAAGTGGAGATGCTATCTTCTGAGAGCCGTATGTCAGAGCAGAAGGCCGCTGGACTTGCGGAGTACCTGCAGTCATTGGACTACATGAGAGACCGTAGCCTAGTCGTGGAGGAGGTGCGTGACGAGATCTGGTCCAAGGAGGTGGAGCCTCAAGTGGAAGATGCCCGTGAGTTAGCCCTCGGGCGTGGAGTGGCGAAGGCCTTCCGATTTGTCAGTTGGCACTTAGGATGTGACACCTCTGGCTTTAGTTTTGATGACGTTTCTGAGGATGAGCGCTCTGATGTCGATGTTGTTGATGAGTAGCAGTCTCTTGTATGTTTTTGTATTCCTCCTCCAGCTATTTGCGTCATGTGCTGTTTTTGCTTTGTAGTTGTAGTGGGCGCTCTTGTGCGTTGATCTATATGACATCGTTATTTTTTATGTCACTTAGTTGTTTTGTTTTTTCCTTTATCTCCTTTGAGTATTGTTTTTGTGAGTTTAGTTCGCAGGAGAGTGTGGATGAAGTATTTTGCATGAAGCAAATTTGCGACTTCGTTTGCACAGTTCTATTCTGCGGCTTAACTTACACGGTTCTAGCCCACGGCTTAGTTTGCACGGTTATAGCCCGCGGCTTGGTTTGCATGGTTCCAGCCCGTAGCTTAGTATGGACGGTTCTATTCAGCGGCTTAGTTTGCACGATGGTTGCTCGCGGCTTAGCCGTGAGGGGTGGGGGGGGTGGCAGGCCCCCACGAGGAGTTTGTTGAGAGAAGTGCATTGCACGAAGGCAGATGCTGCAAGAAGCGCGCTGTCCGAGGGCAGTTAATGTGGGGAGCGCGCTCCACGGAGGCAGTTACTGTAGGAAGCACGCTGCTCGAAGGCAGTTGATGTAAGGAGCGCGCTGCACGGTGGCAGTTACTGTAAGGAGCGCATTGCCCGGAGGCAGTTGTTGTGAGGAGCACGCTGCACGGAGGCAAGTTGTTGTAAGGAGCGCGCTGCCCGAAGGAAATTGTTGTGAGGAGCCCGCTACACGGAGGCAATTGCTGTGAGGAGCGCGCTGCACTGAGGCAGTTGTTGTAAGAAGCACGCTGCCCGAAGGCAGTTGCTGTAAGGAGCGCGATGCACTGAAGGCAGTTGCTGTGAGGAGCGCGTTGCACGGAGGCCGTTGCTCTGAGAGCGTGCTGTACAGAG
Organism: Platanthera guangdongensis; assembly: GCA_039583875.1. NCBI lineage: Eukaryota > Viridiplantae > Streptophyta > Magnoliopsida > Asparagales > Orchidaceae > Platanthera > Platanthera guangdongensis. The sequence goes on along the minus strand of CM077155.1, from coordinate 148,003,893 downwards.
GCAGTTGCTATCAGGAGCGCGCTGCCCGAAGACAGTTGCTGTGAGGAGCGCGATATACGGAGGCAGTTGTTGTTAGGAGCGCGCTGCACGGAGGTAGTTGCTGTAAGGAGCGCGCTGCATGGAGGCAGTTGATGTGGGGAGCGCGCTGCCCGAAGGAAGTTATTGTGAGTGTAAGTGGACGCCTTTGTACTTAGACGAAGTGAGTATGCCTTTCAAATTGCACAGATGATGCTCTCCTTCTATAAGCCAAAATAAGAAAGCTTTTAAAGTTATTCGAGTTATAGTCGTAAGACTGTTCTTATGGAAATTGTCATGAAGAATTTGTAAGAAAGTAAAACTGATAAACGCTATAATTTACTATGTTGGCTAGCCCTCGAAGGCCCAAGTGTTTATTACTATTTTTATGTATGGTCGACCTGTGTGCCGATGTATGTAAAATACATTTGTAAAGGAAACAGTTTGTAAGGCCTTAAGGCCAAACAATTTGTGTATTTATATGTCATTCCTATGTTTAGTTAGTGGACATTCCTGGTGTTAGGTTCTTATTACTTAAAATCTTCCGCTAGAATGTAACTCTGAGTTAGGATATATGAATATATTGGTTTCAGTGTGCAACTCCACTGACTGTCCGTGGAATATGGCGTGGGGCCCCGACCAGACCTTCTGTTATATTCTTTGTGACGGATGAGGGTGTTACAGAGCATACTTTCTATCAACCAAATACAAGCCAACATGAACAAATCATGTCAATACCATCATGAACATATCATGAACATCTCTAGATCATCAAGAGAAATAAAAGGGAAGTTTCTTAAGCTTTTATGACCAACTTAGCTCTGATACCAAGATTATAGCTCATCGAGAGGGGTACAACCACTCAGGAGGAATTCAAGATTAATAAGAACAAAAACAAGAACACAAGAATATATTAGAACACTCGAAGAACACCAATATTATCCAAGACTGAGATGTCTCAAACCATTACACCCCTTATTTATAGTTATTCTTTGAGGGGATAACTTACATCTCACGCTATTTCATCTTAAGAGATAAAATTCTTTACTTACAATACATGATATTCTTTTCTTGACTTCTCTGCAACACAACAAAATAACTTTATATCAAATTATACTTTATATCTTGTCTTAAGTGATAAGATATTTTCTTAACTTTTACGATATGCTAGAATAACATTATATCACATCATATTTTATATCTTAAGTGATAAGATTCCTTCTTGACTTCTACGACATGCTAGAATAACTTTATATAACAAAGTGTACTTAATAAAAGTGAAAAAGCAAAAAGTAAAGAAAACAGTTTTTAGGAAGCTTTGTTGGAATGTCTACTAAAACAACCTTCAAAACCTTTCTTAAGAAATTTTCGAAAAAGGTACTCATTTAAACAACTTGAAAATAGTTTTTGAGATTTGAATATAATATTCTTAATAAAAAGAGTTGAACCAAACAGAGCCGAATATATATTCGCATTCAAAACTGACTAATTGGCTGTACAAAATGCATGATATATGTAATATAAACCATTGCAATTAGAGGCAGAAGCTTTGTAAAAAAAATTTAATTTAGTCATCAGATTGCAACAAATATTGATCTTGCAAAAAATAGTCAAACTGAGTTGATTCACGACACTGCACAACATGCATGCCACACACACAAACAAAATATTCTTTTCAAGTTGGGAGTTCTACAATTAACTGTAATTCATATACAACAGTTATTTTATTAAGAGGAGAGGGTTGAAGAGTCGGTCGAGAGGGGAAGACAGAATATTGAGGATTTAGAGATTGAATCCCCAAATCAAGTGATTTTGGTGGAATAATGGATGGTGGAAATCGCTTTAATGAGTCTATTAATTATTTTTTTCTTTTAAGTTATTCTTCTCGATTAATAAATGTACATATTTTTCGCACAAATGAATCTACCAACAAGTGTAATTGTTTATTATGTGCCTTCTATTAATAAATATTTGTTTCTTAAGCACAAATCATACCCAATGCTTGATAAACTTATCGTTCTATCGCCACCGTCAAAAACGTCATTTCTAAGCTTTTTAAAATTATTTGTCAGTTCTCTCCATCTCCCACCACTCTGTTTTAACCGCTCTCACTCTCACCGCCTAAATAAATAGATCTATACATAAATGACAAACATGAAGCTACACCCGACCACCCCTACGACCAATCGCGACACAATCTCGATCATGACAGTATCCCCATTGTGAACACGCACGGGGCTTCACCCCTATCAACTATTTAATGCAATTTATGTTGACTTTGTGAAATAAAATCTTTTGAACCTGAATAATGATGTAAGCAATGGTGTAAATGATTGAATGATGTCATCGATGATATAAATATGAGAATGATGTAATTGATGATGTATATTGTAGTATGATGTCATCGATGATGTATATTGTAGTATGATGTCATCGATGATGTAAATGCTATGATGATGTTAGCGATGATGTAAATAGTACAACGAGGTCATCAATGCCATAAGCTTTTAAATATAACATTGGTCTTAAATGACTATAAAAGTGAATGAAGTCTTCATTTGTAAGGCATCTAGTTCAGAAATAATTCTTGAGTTCTTTTTCTCTCTTGCTTACTTATGCTCGTGCACTCTTCTTATTTTTTTGATCTCTCTCGCTCTTATCTATTCTCCACTCTAACAAATGGTATCGAAGCTAGGTTCTGACCTTGGAAGTAGATGACATTGATAAATTTCATGCTGGAGAAATTTGATGAGAGAAATAACTTTAGCCTGTGTAGGATCAATATGATCGCTCTATTGAAGCAACAAAGAGCATACAAGTGGGATCATATTTGAGCAGGAGAAATTATCAAAGGATATGACGACGGATGTGAAGGAAGAATTGGATTTGAAAGCTCACAACACTATTCAACTTTCTCTTGCTGATGAAGTTCTTCCTAAAGTCGTCGAAGAAGATACAACGACAAAATTATAGAAGAAGCTCGAGACACTCTATTCAAAAAGTCCCTCACGAATCGGTTGTGCTTAAAGCAATGACTCTACACTTTCAAGATGAAGGAAGGTACATCTATCAAGAACCCCTTATATGAGTTAAACCAAAATAGTGATGGATTTGAAGAATATCAATGTGAAGATTGATGATGATGACCAAGCGATGATCCTCTTGTGTTCACTTACTCCATCATTTTGGCAATTTGTGAATAATATGGTGTATAGCCAAGATACACTATCTATCGAAGACATTAAAGCGAGACTGCACTCTGAGGAGTTGCATGGAAAGGTGTCAACGGATATATTAAATGGGTATGGCGATGGATTATTCATGAGAGCACGAGCACACAAGTGACATTGGAAGAGCGATAGAGGAAAATCAAGATCAAAGTTGAGAAATCCTAAAGAAGATCAAAGCAACTACTGCAAGAAGAAGGGACATTAGAAGAAATATTGTCTCATACTCAAAGAAAATGAGATGAAGAAATCTGCAAATTCTGCGAGCATTGCGTAAGAGACATCTGGTAGTGATGACTCCATTTTTCGGCATGTGCATTAGTTGATATTCAAGATTAATGAGTACTTGATTTCAGCTGCTCTTATCATATAACTCCAAATTAGAGTTATTTTGCAACATATCGTTCCTTTGATGGATGCTCTATACTCATGAGAAATGATACTGTATGCAAAATTATTGGGAATGACATAGTCCGGATTGTGATGCATGATGGAGTTGAAAGGACTTTGACGGATATCCGACATATTCCGGACTTGAAGAAAAATCTTCTCTCTCTTAGATTACTGATGGGTGTAAGATAGTGATTGATGTTGGTGCATATTTGGGGTTCAGTCGTGAAGGAAGAAAGGTTGGCCATTTATATCTTCTACAACGACGCACTACCGCCGGTATGTCTACATTTACATCTTCTGATTCCGACCTAGATTTATCATAATTTGACACTTATATCTTGGTCACACGAGTAAACAAAATCTAGAAGTGCTTCATAAAAGAAAATTGTGTGATGTAAAATTTGAGAAGTTAGACATGAAGAGTGTATATTAGGGATACTATAATATGAAGCTATATACTTGTGAACATAATTTGGAATTTGAAACCACAAAAAGGCATTCTATATTCACTCTGGGAGGGCAGACTATTCCTTCTCGACGGATACTTTATCTCTTTTATTGATGTTTGCCATTCAAAAAAATTCATTTCTAAATACAATTGAAGAAGAGAAAAAATAGGAAATTCAATTTTCTATGATAAATACAAAGATAAATCTTGTAGACGCATTTACAAAAATCATTTTATTAGAAAAGTTCAAACTATGTTTAAACTTAATTCGAATAGAAGATTGTACAGATATTTAGGTGTCTGATATGCATTTGAGCAAAATAGCAAAATTAACCCCAGGGCAAGAAAATCATATTTCTCCGGTATCTTTGAAGGTGTCAAAGGCTTAGATTGTATCCTGAACAAAGGAGGTGATCACTCGAATGTTGACTTTGTCATTCTAAAGATAGCAAATTCAATTGAAAGGACACATGCCCCACATTTTGGAGGCTGAACCTGAATAAAAATGATGTAAAGGACACAAATAATAAAGAGAAGCTGACCCATAAGAGGAGCTGATGTCATCATGAGGAGATGAACCACATTTGACTAAATATAAATGTCATTTGCCAGGCGGGAGGATGATGTTCGCCATTGATGAGGTATGGAGATTGGCTATTTTATTTTGTATATAACTACATATGATTTGAATCATCGATGATGTAAATGTAATAGAAAGTTGCTATGGAGGAAGAGATTGGATCTTTTCATAAAAATGACAAATGAGAGTTAGTTCTTTTACTAAAACACAAGAAACCCATTATATGCAAATGAGTTTTCAAGGTCAAGGAAAGTTTTTCACTAGATGATGGTGTCAGGTATAAGGCAAAGCTCGTGGCAAAGAGTTATACACAAAAGAAGGTGTGGAATTCAATAAAGTTTTCTCTCTAGTGGTGCGATATATCCATTCACATACTATTACACATGGTGACAATATATGCCATGGAGCTAGAATAACCCAATGTGAAGACTGCATTCCTACATAGTGATCTCGAGGAGGAGATTTATATGTATCAATCTGAAAGATTCTTAATTGAAGACAAGGAGAGTCTTGTTTGCAAGCTAAAGAAATCACATTATGGTTTGAAATAATCTCCATGACAATGGTACAAGCAATTTCATCAATTCATGACATCCATCAGATTCAAGAGAAGTTTGCGAGACCAATGTATCTATTTTAAGGTACTTGATAATGATTCTTGAATTTATTTTTTTTCTTTATGTTAATGACACACTTATTGCTTCAAAAAATAAAGAAGAAGTTAAGATTTTGAAACTTCAACTAAGCCGAGAATTTGATATGAAAGATCTTGGAGTTACAAAGAAAATATAGAAGATTCAGAAATAGATGATAGAGAGAAGTCTTGAAGCAATACATCAAAAAAGTTCTTGCTTTTGGCATGGAGAAGATAATGCTTGTGTCTACTCCATTAGTAATGCACTTTAGACTTTCAGCTTCGTTGTCACCTGCATTAAAAAGAGTCTATGCTCGTGCCATTCAGTGCAATTAGATATCTCATGTATGATGTAGTATGTACTCGACCAGATTTAGCTCAAGTTGTTAGAGTCGTGAATCGTTAGATGGCTAACCCGGGAAAAGTAAGCAGTCAAGTAGATCCTGCATACTTGAAGAGGGCTCGTTAGTACCAGTTTGATTTATGTAGAGAAAATGTGAAGGATTGCTCTCTGGTTATGTTGATGCGCAGGTGATATGGACAAAAGACGGTTGATAACGGGCTTTGTGTTTACTTGGAGCCAGCGTATTCTCATGGAGATCAACACTTCTGTCTATTGCTTTGTCGGTACAGTTGGAGGCAGTAAGGAGTAAACACACTAGAGGATTACTTGCATATTTGAGTAAGTTAGGAGATCTCGAAGATCAATTTTGAATGCGAATGGGCAACTAGACGTATCGATGTTTGTCATATTTCTAAATACAATTGAAGAAGAGAAGGAAATTCAACTTTCTATATAAATACAAAGATAAATCAGACGCATCAAAAATTTTTATTAGAAAAGTTCAAACTTTAATTTTTAGAAGATTGCACAGTTTAAAAAATTTCTTATCATAATTTATATGTCATTAATTTTTCATTGTCACATTTTCAAATAAAATTGATTTGTCTCCGTCATTATTTTCAAATCAACTTTAATAAGGTTGACATACCTAATGACAATCTACCATAATAGCCATAATAGGTATACGGGCTTTACTAAAATCATTTTTTATTGATTTTTTTTAATTGGGATATGATGTAATTACTTAAATTTATATTAAATAATTAGAGGAAAACAATTAAAGGCTATATTTGAAAATTTTGGATGTTTGGTTAAACACAAGTTTTTTGCTTTTAATATAAGAGATTGTCATATGCATTATAAATTTGACTATTCATAACTATTTGATATCTAACAAAAATAATAACGCAGATCATAACAAAATTTTAGCAACAATACCTATAAATAAAACCTAACCTACCAATAAAACCTGCTAATGCCCCAACAAGAAAATCTTACAAAAAAACCTAACGAAAACCCTACAAAATCCCATACACAAACCGCAGCAAATGCAAAGAAAATATCCAAATGTCCAACAAAATCAGTTGTAAGACCTTTTATATATTACCTAAATGTAGCAAGATCCGATGACTAAGAGCAATATCTAGTCGACTGGGAAGAAGCACTGGAAAGGAGGAAGAAGAGGCGGGCGAGAACGGCAAGATCCAGTCTGGTCGGCTCCGGCAGGGTGCGAGGATGATACACACGACTCACTTGGAATTTGAGGGCGATGTCGCTCCGACAAGGTGAGAGATTGCTCCACTGGGCGTCGAGACCGGCAAGAAGAGAGGGAAGAGTCGCATGACTAGAGTGGATGCTGCTGTTTGCGATTAGCCCAAGTTCAAAACAAAAAATACCTAATATTGAGTGCTAATAGCAAAACTTTTAATGTGTATAAAACCCCTATAATATATATAGGTATATTTAAAATTAGATATTAATATTTAAATTAATTTGTACATAATCATATTAGTCAGAACTCAAAGCTTTCGTTCACATGACTCTGATTTCAATTTTCAAGTCCGCTAATGTCGCCGAAGCAGTAGACTGTAGAAAGAAGTCACGAGAGAAAGAGAGAGGAGAGAGTGGAGAGGTGGGAGAGGAGAGAGAGGAAGTGGGAGAGAGGGATTAGGGTTAGATTTCGCGACTCTCTAGATAGAGACGACAAGAGCTCACCTGTAAGTTATCAAGTTCTTAGGAGTATTATGGCCAGGATCCTCTCACCTGCTATTACCTTGCTTCTCTTCGTCAATTCCATTATCGCCCTTGCCGCATATGCTGTCTCCGCTTCTCCAAACGGTGTGTAATCTATCATGCATCTATGCGCACCAATTGCTCTTCTGTTGGATTGACGAATACTGCGTATGCTTGCTAGAAATGTGTTCTTCTTATTATCCATTCTTCTTTACATGGATTTAAGTTTGTTGGAATGTTTGGTGGGTTTCTAGGGTTGCTAAATCTTGTTTCATGTTTTCAGAGAATTTTTTTTATTATCTTTTAATGAGGAGGGTATGTGTAGGAAGAAACGTATTGCAGTTTCTTCTCTTCTGATTTCTGCTTTTATTGCTGTAGAGATTGAGTTATTGGATTGGTTCTTGATGGTGATTATATTATCCGATTACTTATTTTGGATGTAGGAGTGGGGGAGGAAAAGGGGGGCTGTTGGGGCTGCTGGTGCTGGGCCGTTTGGAGGTGGCAGCAGGTGGGTGGCGACTGGATTTGGGTGGATGGAAGGGAAAAGACAGCCAACCTGGGGTTGTAACTGGGGAAGATTGGCGGTTGGATGGTCTAGATGAAGGCTACCGGCGAGAGGCTGGAGGGAGAGGAGCAGGGGAATGAAAACTGGGAGTGAAAACTGGATTAGCAGGGCTGGCAGCTGGGGTAGGATTTTTGGCTGGGGCTTAGGAGGTGCTTGGGGGCTGCAGCTAGGGCTTTGAGAGGGGGAAAATGAATATTAGGGATAGGAAATACCTTGTGGATGAAGGAAACCACCTAGGAGTCGTCACCTACGGCCTCACGGACTCGTAACCATGAGGGGATTGTCGGATTCCGGGAATAGCTTCTCCAAAATTTGCAATAGCCATGGTGGCTGCCTCTACCCTCTTATTTATAATAAAAATGACTTAGGGCAACCATCTTAAGCAGCTGTTCACAATGATTACTCGATCTCACTAAATAAAACACACAAATTTAAAACAAATACATGAAAAATATTGAAATGTCAATCTTGGCGTATCCACGTAGTCGGATCATCGATCTGAAGATGTAATATGTGCTAGATGGACAATCGGCCCCCTACGGGCCCAAAACTCATCCTCGGCCACGGGTCCATATCGTTGTTGTTGGAACATCGTTCAGACAGCATAGCCACCTCAGCTGTAACATCAAAGAAGAACAGGAAGGAGGAACAACTTCATCTTCATCCTTCTAGGAAGGTGATCCAGGCGGCGCCGGATTGTTCTCTCATGCACAACCTGCATAGGAAAGCGTTCAATCAAGGCCTTACCTCATTAAATGCATCTTTGTATCTGTTAGTTAAAAAGAACTTCCCTGTTTGTCTTTTTTCTGTTGCCTTTATGTAGTCCGGGTGCACTGGTTAGTCCGGTGTAATATTTTTCTGCTTTTGCTCCGTCTTTCATTGAGTCTATGAATTGATTGGAGCGAAGTGTTCTTGCTTTGCAAAAGCTTTGTGTGATGAAGAGCTGCTGATTTTTCTCTACTTCCATTTTTCTACAGTTGTTCTGCTTCACAAGTTCTACAAATTCATCCGCCCTCTTTCCCCTACATATGCACTTATTATGAATGTGGGGGAACATAGATATTTTGGGACATTAGCCGAACCGTTTAGTTGATGATACCTTTTTTCCTTCTTACTTGATGCAAAATGCAACATTACCTCCTCAGCTGGTTGTTGTTGCTCTTTGCACATCTTCCAAATGAATTTCTTCTAGCCCTGTCACAAAATCATCCAGAGGATGCAATGTTGATGCTGACTTGTTATCAGGCAGCAATTGTTCGAAGGGTTTAGGTTTTTGACATTTACTACTAAAAAAATCCTTGTATGCTTCCATATCCAATTGATATCTATTATTACTGATTGTTTTACAATTTTAAACTCCCCATACTAAATGGATTTTAGTTTTCGCCCTTCATCTTACTGTCGTCCTTGCATATGTGAGGCCACATTAAGTCGCCAAGTGCACAAATGCTTTCAATTCGATATTGATCATTTTGCGCCTTTAAGCTGTTTATAAAGGAGAAAAGGCAAACAACAAGAGAGAAGAAGGAAAAAAACTGCTTGCGTTTATTCATTTGGAGATTACAATTTATAGAGAATTTTAGGAGGAAGAGACAAAAATTAAATAGCCTAGAGCAGTAAACTGCTACCAATAAATCCAGAAGTCAACACTTCCAATAAATGTACATGCTGCAACGCCTAGAAAACAGAGCCATTGCAAAGCAAAAGTTGTCCACCCATTTACCCAGACTTTGACGCTATGCTTTCACAGTTAATACCCGCTCACAAGCGAACGGTAGAGGGCGAATGGTGAGCTTGAAACAAATAGTTTGATGTCGGGTCTTGTCAAGTCCTTTAGTAAATATATTTGCAATTTGATGTTGTGTGCTGATATGAGAAATGCATATGGCTCCACGAACGACCAGTTCCCGAACAAAGTGGTAATCAATATCAACATGTCGTGTGCGAGAATGAAACACCGGATTGCGAGTCATGAAAATAGCGGATTGATTGTCACAATACATCATTGGAGAGTGAAAGAGAGGAACCCCAAGTTGAGGAAGGAGGAATGTCGTCCATTTTAAATCTGACACGAGCCCAGCTAATGCCCTGTACTCAGCTTCTGTGCTAGATCGAAAAACAGTGAGCTATTTTTTAGCAGTCTAAGAGATAAGATTTGAGTCCAATGAACACAATATCCGGTCGTTGAACGACAATCATCTAGATCACCTGCCCAATCTCCATCTGTGAAAGCACGAAGGGAGTAGTCCAATGATTTGTCAAGGGAAAAGAACATGAGTAATGTTGCCTTTGATATATCGAAAAATGCGTTTGACAGCTTGAAGATGGGTTATGCGTGGAGCATGCACGTATTAACAAACTTGATTTACAACAAATGCAATATCAGGGCGAGTGAGAGTAAGATATTGTGTGAGGACTGGGGAATGACGGGTCAACAAAGCCCGGAGGTTGCATAATGTAGACATCTTCACTAAGAATTCTATTGAGAAAGGCACACATATAGTTGATGGAGGTCCTAATCTCGGGACAAAGCCGATCTTAGGATGGTGAGAATAGTGGTTGGCTTGATTATCGGACTAAATGTTTCATCATAGTCAAGTTCTTTTTGGGAAAAATCACGAGCCCCTAAGCGAGCTTTGTAAAGTTCAAGGGATCCATCAGCTTTGCGTTTGAGTTTCTAAAGCCATTTAAACGCGACTATATTCATGGAGGGTTGAGACGGAACACGACTCCATGTTTGATTTTGATGTAGAGCACACATTTCTTATAACATTGCCTGACACCATTCAGGCACATGTACGGCTTCGAGAAAAGTGTGATGTTCATTTTTAATGTGAGAGTTTTGCAGAGATGCAACCAAAGCCATAGGAAAGAGATGAAGAGTACCATAAATTATTTCGTTTATGCTGCGAGTTTTTGGAGGTGGTGAGGAGGAGGTTGGAGATGCTCGTGGGTCATGGGGTGAAGTAACAAATGTGGGTGATGACTCATCATTATGTTGGTTGGAATCAATGTTATCAATGGACTGAGAAGAGCAGAATTCATCACGATCTTGGTGTAAAGAAGAATCAGCAGAAGAGGTAATGTGTTCAACGAGGAGTTTATTATTAGTTTGGGGAATAATATTAAGAGGCCGAGTCGATAATGCTCGAGAAAAGAGATCACGTGTGTGGTAGAATGAAACTTGCAGTGTCTGTTGAAGTAGAATGGGGCAAAAAGGGAAGAGTGCTTTCATCAAATAGCACATGAAGAGAAATATATTATCTGTTTGTGTAGATCTAAACAACGATAGCCTTTTCAGAAAAAGTCATAACCCAGGAAAACACATTTGGTAGATTTTGACTGAAGTATGTTCTGAATATATGGCCTGAGAAGGGGAAAATACAGACAACCGAAGGTCTTGAGCATAGAGTAATCAAGTGTGCGATGTAACAAAATTTCATAAGATGATTTGTAACCAAGTTGTTTCATCAGAAGCTGATTAATTAGAAACGATGATGTATTGAACGATTTGAGCCAAAATTTACTTCGGAGGTGGGCTTGAGAAAGTAAACATTGCCCCATCTCGCCAATATGACGATGTTTGCGCTCGATTACACTATTTTGCTGAGTATTTCATGTACCGACATGAAATACAGTGGGCAATGTCGGGAGAACTCAATAAGTTTGTAAAGGGTTTGCCAGTAAACTCTCCACCATCATCTGTTTGGACAAATTTAATGTGATGGGATAGGAGATTTTCGATGAGTGTTTTGAATTGAGAGAAGCTAACCGTGACGTCAGATTTGCGATGTAGTGGATGGATCTAGACATATCAAAGGCTTGGAGGTGCGAAATTGGATCAGTATCTCCGGTATACACCGGCAGGTGAGGCTCCCTAAAGTTGCTAGGAACATGCTCCCAACAAACTCTATCAGTGAAGGGAGAAGGCTCCTCCGCTTTCTCATCGGTAGCTGGGGGGAGTTGAGGATAAACAAGAACAACTTGATCAGGGAGAGCGCGAACTGTATGCTCCTGGAAGTTTAACACTCTGGCTGGACTTCCCCTGGCAGCTTTCCGGAAGAAATCCCGACGAGCGACAAATTCTTCCTCTTGAGGCCGCAGATGAGCTGCAGACATACCTTGCGGATAGGGGGTGGCGGAGGAGCCCCCGCCACAGGAGCTGGAGGTGTTGCTTGAACCGCGTGCTAGCCGCTGGGTTAGAATGGCTCGGGTCTGATTGATGGCTTCGAGCTGCTGGGCGGTTTCCCTACGTAATTTCTTGTCTTCATGCCGCAAATGCTCTGCATCTTGGCGTGCTTGATCCAGAGCCTCCCAAAGTGCAGCATCTCTTGCACTAGAGCAACTAGAACGATGGGCATACTCGCGGGCTGACATCGTCTAACAACGCACTCCACCGACAACTCGTGATTTGAAGGTCACGTGTTCGAATTGTTGGTGCTAAAATGCACCTCACCACAACACACACTGGGGAGCAAAGGGGGAGTCAACCACCTTTGCCGGCCGCAGACAACGAGGGTCGCTGGCAGTGACTACACCGAACTTTGCCGGCCGCAACAAATGCCACTATTGCGACGGACTTTCTATTGAAGAAAAAACAATTACAGTCGGACAGATGAAGGAGCCTGAGTGAGCAGGAGACCGCTAGGTAGTAGATTCGAAACCGCTGCCACAAGAGGCCAGCTTGATGATTCGAATCAGCGTACCTAGACAGTACTATTCACCCCTATCTATAGGCTCGGGAGGCCTGCCCAAACGAGCAAGGCTAAGATTACCAGCTGCCCGAGGTATAAGAGAGACGACAACGGTGACGAGATATTGGGGGTGCGAATAAAAAAGCGGCAACCTGACCGCGCAGCTAGGCGGTCAACTTTGAGTCTGGATGGCCCCTCTCCAAAAGCTTGATGAGCTTTGCGGCTGGGCGGATAGAACTGGTCTAACCGCTTGGGCTTGAGAAAAAATCCTGGTCGCGGATTTCCGGGTAAACATCGGCCAGCGTGCCGATGTCTGTAAACCATGTAGAAGCTAAACATTTGTATGTGTAAGGCCTTAAGACCAAGACACGTGTTAATGTTATTTCATTCCTAGGTTGTTTTGTGGATATGCACTGATTTAAGTTATATAAAATGCTTTCGCTAGTGTTTAACTCTGTGATGTCTTATGTTGGATTGATATTCATTTAGTAATTCCTTAGCTTGTTCATTTAATATGGCGTGGGGTTTCGGCCGGACCCGTTGTTATATTCTTTGGAACAGACAGTGTTACAATTTCGTATCAACTTATAGGTGTCGGTTCATTGTCCGTTGAATTTGTGGACGAATTCATTTTAAGGGGCGGACTGCACGTGCGCACGTCACTTGGAAACGTAAAAACAACCAGTTAATGTGCATTTATGAATGAAAGAGATACATGTATGTAACATTGTTTGCGAAACCCGAGCGTTTCATGTTTGCTATTTGCTGTGTTTGTAGTTGTTAAATTATGTGTTACACAATTATTGGTGACTAGAAGTGGTGCAGGACAATCTTAACCCCAACACCCTGTGGAGAGTATGCACCTACTAATGTGCCTACAACTCCTGAGGAAACATTTCGATTGTTTGATGAAACTGTCTTTGCGATGATCAATGTCCAACCAGGGAGGGTGGTACAGCCTCCTGCCCCCATGGTGGCCCCGGAGCCGGTTGTGGTAGTTGAACTGTTTGCTGCGAGACGAGCATCAAATGAATAATCGAAGCATTTTATGAGCTTCCATCCTCCGACGTTTGAGGGAACAAGATCCCCAACTTAAGACGATGATTGGTTCTCTAGGATAAAGAGAACCTTGACGATAACTGAGATGGAGAAAGGGCAGAAAATCACCTTAGCTACTTTCCTGTTTGACGGAGAGACACGACTTTGGTGGGATGAGTTAAAGTTGCATTAGTTTGCAGGCAGACAACTGACTGAGTTCTCTATTGAGGAGTTCTCGAGACTGTTTCTGGAAAGGTATCTCCCCTCTACACAACACATTGCAATGGAAAACCAGTTTCGAAGGTTAACTCAGGGCAAGAGTTTGGTTGTTGACTTACCTGCATGAGTTTACTAGACTTGGGCGATATGCAAGTGTTAGAAACTAGCCCGACCCCAAGGATCCGAATGAAACAGGAATATTGAGTTTACCAGACTTGGGCGATATGCAGTTAGCTAGGACCAGATTTGACCCAATATTCCCGTTTCATTCGGTGCCTTGGGGACGACCTAGTTTCTAACAAAAGATGACCATCTTTTGTTAGAAACAAGGCCGGGGCAGCTCATTGCGAATTCTGGTTCTGGCCGACTGTAGTCGAATGACAAACAACATCCCCAACCAAATCTCTCGAGGCATGACCGCGATGGGGAAATCCCATGGTAGGTTGTTGAGGCCCGAGGCTTGATCCCGGGACCTCCTTTATTAAGGCCTTGAGAGAGCTCCTGATACCCAAGTAGGCTGCAACACACTTGGGCATGTGAGGTGGTGTTAGTCCCCTCTTATAAAGGAGGTCTTAGGATCAAGCCCAGGGCCTAAATAACCTACCCGTGGTTTTCGTAAAGTCGCACCCGGGAGATTTGGTTGAGGATGTTTTCGCCATTCGACTGCAGTCGACCATGACTGAAATTTGCAATGAGATGCCCCGACCTGGTTTCTAACAGCAGGCTCAACGTTTGTTGATGAGGAAAGAAAAACCAACAAGTTTTATGACGGTCTGCGAGATGATCCGCGACTACTTTTTTCAGGCCCGATGACACAAGGCTTTCTGATCTTGGTAAATATGGCCAGATCTCTAGGGCAAAAAATAATAAGGGTCCACAAGAAGAACTTAGGTGTGAGGAAGCTAGAATTCAAAGAACCGAGCTCTGCAAGGTCTAGGCACTAAAAGTTCAGGAAGAAGCCCCGAGATTCGAGACCAGCTCCTTCTGTTTCTGGAGCAATGACTAGGCGCGGTCCAATTATTTACTAAACGTGTGGCAAGGCAGGACACATAGCCCAAGAGTGTCGCAACGGTTCTCTGAAGACAGAGAAAAGAGAGGGTGCGTCGTATGCTGAGAAAGAGAAATTAATGGAGTTATCTGCATCCCAATACACTCCAGCGCAACCCCGAGTGTACAATCTTAGCCAACTAGAGGACATCAAATAAAGCGATGTGGTGACAGATATGAATTAGTATATAACTTTTATAGCTTTACTTACTTTATACCTTGTGTGCACTTACTTTGATTACTGTGTGCATATCAGGCTTTGTTCTAATTCTTAACTATCCAGGGAGAGCACTATTTGACATGAGAACGTCTCATTCCTTTCTATCAGAGGGCTTCGTTCTGCATATCAGAGTGCCTTCTTCCATGTCAAAAGATAGATTGGATGTGTTGCTGCCCAATAGGCGCATGATGCACGGATAGGTGTTGCTGTGTGAAAGTGCGGATAGGAAGTCAAGAGTTTGACTTTGAAGCATCAATACTACCGATTTCAGTGTTTGATATGATCGTTGACATAGATTGGCTCTCGAAGCAGCGTGCGTGCATTGATTGCAATCTTAAGGAAGTCATCATGCTAGGGCGAAATACTGGATGCGGGACTACATTTTCTGGTATGAAAGGACCGAGCAAGATACTGATGTCGGCTCTCCAAGTAGTCAAGGCGGTTCAAAAAGGCGCATAGTTGTTTTTCACGCTATTGGAGGCTTCAGTGCCCATGCCCAGTTTTAGTTGCGTCCTTATAGTGTCGGAGTTCACAGACGTATTTCCTAAAGATCTCCCTAGAGCTTCACCTCAACGAAACATCGACTTACTATTAAGCTGGTGCTGGGTGCCAAACCTGTGTCATGCTCTCCGTATCGTTTAGCGCCAAAGGAGTTGGCAAAACAAAAAGTTCAGTTATATGAGTTGTTAGAGCAAGGCTATGTGAGACCGAGTTCATCACCTTGGAGTGCACCGGTCTTTTTTGTGAAGGACGAAAGCTTGCATTTGTGTATCGACTATCGAGAACTGAATAAGCTGACGGAGAAGACTAGACAACCGATTCCGAGAATCAATGGTCTATTTGATCAGCTGGTTGGATCAACTGTGTACTATAAGCTGGATTTGAAGTTAGGTTATTACCATTTGAGAATCATGGAAAGTAATATTCCCAAAACGGCGTTCAGTACGCGTTACAGGCATTATGAGTTCACAGTCATGCCGTTCGGCCTAACAAATGCGCCTTCAGTATTTATGAACTTGATGAACCGAACGTTTAGAGAGTATTTGGATCAGTTTGTGATAGCCTTCATTGACGATATCCTATTGTACTCTTAGTCTGAGGAAGAACATGCAGTTCACCTACGCATTATTCTAGATATCCTGAGGAGGAGTCAATTGTATGGCAAGTTCTCTAAGTGTGAGTTTTGACTATCTTCCGTGACATTTTTTGGTCATGTGATAAATTGAGATGGCAGTGTAGTGGATCCGACGAAGATAGTTGCGATACAGGAGTGACCTGTGTTGACTACTGTGGCGGAAGTTCAAAGTTTTTTAAGACTTGCCGGCTACTATAAGTGCTTCATAGAGAATTTTTTTGAGGATAGCTCTACCTCTCACTATCTTGACGAGGAAGGATCAGAAGTTTGTTTGGTCACCGGCATGCGCACAAGCTTTTGAGGAGTTGAAGAGCCGTCTGACCACCATGCTTATTTTGTGTTCTCCATGTGGTACAAAAGACTACAAGATATACAGTGACGCTTCAGGGAGCGGCTTAGATTGCGTTTTTTTCAGTTGAGTAAGGTAATAGCTTATGACTTTCGCCAACTGAAAGTGCAAGAGGAATTATCTGGTACATGACTTGGAGTTAGCGGTCGTGATATTCTCTCTTAAGCTTTGACAGCATTACGTGTATGGAGTGAAGTTTCAAATCTTTACGGACTATAAAAGCCTAAAGTATCTTTTAAATCAGAAAGAGTTGAACATGCGACAACGAAGGTGAATGAAGTTCCTTGGGGACTACACTTTCAAGATTCATTACATTCCTGGAAAGGAAAATGTTGTCGCTGATGCGCTGAGTCGAAGGACTTCTACACAGGCAAACTGGATTCAGATGTATGATGGGCGTCTAATCAGTGGCTTAGAAGCCTTGGAGATCTCTTACATCGAGAGGAGAGCAATATCGAATGCATGCTTGAACTAGACAAAGGTGTAGTGTGACCTTGCAGACATAATTCGAGAGGCATTGGAGCTTGACGAAAGCATGAAGCGCTATATGACATAGATTGTTGATGAGTCTAATGTTAAGTTTTCTTTTGAAGGCGGCCTTTTACAGAAAGATGATTGGTTGTGCGTCCCAAAATTTGGCAGAATGCTGGAGGAGTTGATGTACGAGGCTCATTTTACCAAGTACTCGATCCATCCGGAGAACACAAATATGTATAAGGACATGAAACCACTTTTTTGGTAGCCGGGTTTGAAGAAATACATAGCTCTTTACGTGGCAAAGTGTCAGACTTGCGTACTAGTGAAGACAAAATGTTAGAAGCCTGGTGGATTTCTGAAGTCATTACCAGTTCCAGAATGAAAGTTTGATGACATGTCGATGGATTTCGTGCATGACTTGCTGAGATCGTAGCATGAGAACGATGCCGTATGAGTGATCGTGTAGACCGTTTGACAAAAGTGTCACACATCATTCCAAGCCGGAAAGACGATTTTGTAAAAAAGTTGGCAAAGTTCTATGTTGATAACTATTGGAAAAGCCCATATAAAAGGCCCATTTAATGACCCACTTTATTTATTTTCTTTCTCCTCCTTCTTTAGTCCCACATCATGTATAGGATTTATTCTTCTCTCTTCTCTCCTATATATTTGTATTCTCTCCTTGTATTCATATACTTGAATAATACATACAAGCTTTTGGCACTATCAACATGGTATCAGAGGGCAGCGCGGATTACCATTGGTAGGGGTCGACTGCAGAACGGGCTCTACCTCCTCGATGTCTCTCCCACATCCCTTTCCTCTGTTTTCTCGTCTGATTGGCATTGTCGGCTTGGGCATGCCCCTCTACCTATCCTCCAGAAGACGCTTCCAGACCTTTCTCTTCCTGTTTTTAAATGTGATTCTTGTATTATTGGCAAACAGCCTCGCTCTTCTTATCCCGCACATTGTACTAGGAGCTCTGCTCCGTTTGATTTAATACATTCTGATATTTGGGGACCGTATAAAGTTTCTAGCAATCGTTATTTTATAACATTTATTGATGATTACTCTCGCACTACCTGGTTGTATCTCCTACATGATCGCTCTGAGCTTCCTCGTGTCTTTCAGGCGTTTGTGTTAGAGACTCGTACGCAATACCACCATTAAAACTTTCCGCTCTGATAATGCCCGGGAGACGAGTTTGCCACTCTCTGCGCAAACTTCGATTGTTCACCAGACCTTGTCCCTACACCCCTCAACAATCGCCGAACGAAAGAACCGCCACTTGCTTGATGTTGCTCGCTCCCTCATGCTTCACATGCACGTTCCCAAAGTATTCTGGAACTTTGCGGTGTCCACTGCATGTTTTCTTATCAACCGTCTCTCTCTGGTTCTCCAGAACGCTACCCCTTCAGCCTTCTTTTTCCCTCCACACCCGCCTTCCCCCTCAACCTTTTGTCCATACCCTGGGCCCCACTCTTGACAAACTGGATCCCCGTGCGGCCAAACACATTTTCGTCGGCTACTCCCGCACCCAAAAGGGCTATGTTTGCTACTCTCCGACCCGGAAGGTCTCTGTATCGGCTGATGTTACTTTCCGGGAGGATCAACCCTTCTTCCCTCCTCCTTTGCCACCACTTCTACCACCACCTCCTACAACACCCTCCCTCCCACAGCCGGTGATCCCCGTCCACTCACCTCCCACCATCCCTCCGCCTCCTCCCACCCTTGACCCTCCTCGACCCCCGTTATTCGGGTCTATACTCGTCGCCCTCTTCCTCCCGTTGCTCCTCTGCATTCGGCTTCGACCTTTCTCCGTGTTCTGCTGCTCCGGTGTCGGCCTCTACCGCTCATCCAATGGCGGACTATGTTTCTCTCCATCGCCTCTCTCCACCTCTTCAGACCTTGGCTACTTCGCTATCCTCGGTCTCTATTCCTACTTCTGTCCAGGACGCTCTTCAACATCCTGGGTGGCGTGCGGCCAAAAGACGAGATGGCTGCTCTTTGGGCCAACCAGACTTGGACCTTGGTGCCTTTCCTCCCGGCCAGAAACCTGTTGGGTGCAAATGGGTCTTCGTCAAAACATGCTCCTGATGGGACCATTGATCATCTCAAAGCTCGTTTGGTTGCTCGTGGCTTCACCCAGCAACAGGGGCTGGACTATGACGAGACTTTCTCTCCGGTCGCTAAGCTCAACACGGTCCGAATTCTCATTTCTGTTGCTGTCCATCGCCAATGGCCCTTATTTCAACTCGATGTCAAGAACGCTTTCCTGAATGGCGACCTTCAGAAAACGGTTTACATGCAACAACCTCCCGGGTTTGAGACGGGGGAGTCACGGGTTTGTCATCTTCTCAAATCGCTATATGGTCTCAAACAATCCCCTCGGGCATGGTTCGACAAGTTCAACAAAGCTCTCCGGGCAATTGGCTTCACTCGCAACTTCTCATTGTTTACTCGCCACCAGGCCACCGGTACGGTTCTCCTATTGGTATATGTCGACGACATCATTATTACTGGCAGTGACTTGGACAGCATACAGGCCGTTAAGCTACATCTGAGCTCCGTCTTCCAAACTAAAAATCTGGGACATCTTCGGTACTTCCTCGGTCTGGAAGTGGCCAGACGGTCAGATGGTCTGGTTCTCTCTCAGCGCAAATATTGCCTGGATCTTCTTCATGATGCAGACTACTCTGGCTGCAAACCTATTAACACTCCCATGGATGCAAATCACAAATATGTGCTCAGGGCTCGGATTCTGATTCTCTTCTACCAAATCCAGAATATTACCGTCGTCTAGTTGAGAAGCTTATCTACCTAACAGTTACAAGACCTGATATATCTTTCGCTGTGGGACTCGTGAGTCGCTATATGCACTCTCCTCGAAGCTCTCAAGGCTGTGGAACGCATTCTCAGATATCTTAAGACAGCTCCTGACCAAGGACTTGTATACAAAACCTCATCTTCCATTCCTACACTAGATACTCTGATGCCGACTACGCTGGCTCCCTCGACGATCGACGATCTACGATCTACTAGCGGGTTTGCACCTATTTTTTAGGACATCTACTTGGCGAAGAAAGAAACAAGCAGTGGTATCCTCAGCAGAAGCAGAATATCGGGCAATGGCTGCTGTGGTCTCTGAACTCACATGGATTGAGAGTCTCCTTACCGACCTTGGAGTTAAACTACCTTCACCAGCTCTCCTCCTATGTGACAGTCAAGATACATATTGTAAGAATCCGGTCTTTCATGAAAGAACGAAGCATATTGAGGTAGATTGTCATTTCATCCGAGAGAAAGTCCACATGAAGAAGATCGAGCTCAAGCATGTTCCGGGTACTGAACAGGTTGCCGACATCCTCACCAAAGCTCTACCTAGTACCCTCTTCTATCAGTGCCTATCCAAGCTTGGCGCATACGACTTGTACGCTCCAGCTTGCGAGGGAGTAGTGGAAAAGCCCATGTAAAAGGCCCATTTAATGACCCGCTTTATTTATTTTCTTTCTCCTCCTTCTTTAGTCCCACATCATGTATAAGATTTATTCTTCTCTCTTCTCTCCTATATATTTGTATTCTCTCCTTGTATTCATATACTTGAATAATACATACAAGCTTTGCGCACTATCAACAATAACATAGTACGATATCACGGTGGGTCCCGTATCATCATAAGTGACTGAGATGAGCACTTTATTTCAAATGATTGGAGGCAAATCCACCAACTATTGAGTACCAAACTAAAGTTTATCACGACCTTCCACCCTCAAACATATGACAGACCGAGAGGACCAATAAAACAATGGAGGATATGCTCTGTATGTGCGCCTTAAATTTCATGAATTGGTGGGAGACCATCTCTATATGATTGAGTTTGCCTACAACATCTACTAAACAAGTATTCAAATGACGCCCTTCGAGGCCCTTTTTGGTAGGAAGTGTTGTACTCCCCTGGCTTATGCATAAACGAGCGAGACAAATTTGTTTAAGCGGAAAGACGTCGATGATACAACTTCGACGATTTGAACAATCCAAGAGCGATTGTTGGTCGCTCAGGATAGACAAGCCAAATATTACAACGCCAAACACTGAAATATCGAGTTCGTTGTGGGCGACTAGGTCTATCTAAAAATCAAACTATTCATGGGTGTATCGAGGATTTGACGCTTGAAAAAGTTAAGTCCGAGATACCTTGGACCGTTTGATAGAGTTAAGTGAGTTACATGATGTGTTTCATATATCTATATTGAGGAAGGCAGTGCAAAAGCCTGCTCAAGTGGTTGCGACTTATCATGCGTCAGTCGATAGTGGGCTAAAGATGAAAGTCATGTCTCTTTGCATCAAATATACTTAAGTCAAAAAGTTGTGGAACAGAATGATCAAGATGGTCAAACTTTGTTGGGGCAATTGTGGTCTTTGTAGCAGCGAGTGCATCTCATCATCAATGACTTTTGCCCACATCAAAGAGTCTCTAGATCTCATTGCTTGCTAGTAGGAGAATTGATCGTCCTCTATGTGGTAGGTGATAAAATTCTCACCAAAATTCTTACAGATTTTCTCTTATAGATGCTTTAACTGGAACATGTTCTACCTCTAAAGGTTGAGGAGCAGTGCCAAAAGGATCAGCTTCAAGTTTTACAGTAGATTCTGGAATCATGTCAATAGACCCGGAGATAGATAAAACATGATTTTTGACAAATTTATTTTCAAAAAATTTAGTATCTCTAGACTCTATCACTGTATTAGTGGATAGATCAAGAAATCTGTCAGTCACACTATCTTCTGCAATACCTAGATTGACACAAGTTGTCATTCTAGATCCCGCTTTAGGTCTTTTAAGGTCTTGTATTCGCAAATAAGTAGTACAACCTCAAGTTTTTAGAGAATCATATCTACAAGGATGACCGTGTTAAAGCTCAAACAGAGTAGAAGTGAGCTGAGAATTAGACACTATTCAGAATGTGATTTGCAGTAAGACTATTTCTCGCCAAAAAACTAGGCATGCCCGCTGTGAAAAACATATGATTCAACATTTCTGTTAAAGTTCTATTCTTACACTCGATAACACCAATTGACTGAGGTGAGTAAGGAGCTGTGGTTTCAAGAATTATTCCCTCATAGTCACAAAATTTCTTGAACCAAGTATCAATGTATTCTTCTCCTCGATCACTTTTAAATCTCTTATTTTTTATGTTCAACTGATTTTCCACACGAGACTTAAAAGTCTTAAATATCTAAAATGTCTCGTCATTCGATTTCAACAGATACACATGACAATATCTGGAAAAATCATCTATGAATGTAATGAGATACTTCCTTTACTCTCTAGTCACATGATTTCGGAAATCATAGATGTCAGAATGTATCAATTCAAGAAGTTGTATGCTTCTAGAAACCGACTTAAAAATTTTCCAGTGATTTTGGTTTGAGCACGCACCTCACACTTGTCAAATCGAATAGACAGATCTAAAGGGATGTCATGACTCTTAGCTAGGTCTAACATTTTTCTATAGTTCACATGTCCAAATATATTATATAACAACTTAGGATCAATAAAATTTGAACTCACTTGGTTAATGTTATTGTTGTTTAAGCTAAGTCTATACATTCCGTTGATCAAATATGCACACAAAAAGTAACGTGAATTAACCGTTAAGGTAATTCTAACGTTTTGGGTTATCTAGAAAGATCATCAACAATATAAATGAAGTAGCGATATCTAAGCACAGACAATAAGGGAGAAGGTCCCCAAACATGAAGGTATATTAAAGCTAAATGGACATTTGATTTATGAGTTCGAGGATGAAAAACAAGCTTACAAGCTTTGCCAACTAGACACACATGACACATAGATGGTAGTTTAAATGAAGTGCCACAAACATAGATTTTTTTTGTTTTACATAAGAGTTGGAGAACATCTGAAATAGGATGACCGAGACGATTGTGCCAATTAATAAGAGTGGTACATTCCCCAATAAGAGCGAGAGATCCTGAAATGATAAAAGAGGTGTTGAGCTGATAAAGCCCATCCGTGCTAGTTCCAACTAGGAGGATTTCCTTCGTATGGTGATCCTTGACACAAAAACAGAATGATTCAAAGAAACAATTATTATCACGAGAAAATTGCCAGATAGATAAAAGATTTTTATGAAGATGAGGAATGCACTAGACATTATTAATAAGAAATTGAGGAGCAGGAGAGGAGAAAGATGTGGAACCCATGTGTGAAATAGGGAGAGAAGTACCATTGCCAAAAATGACATTGTCGACTCCATTGTACGACAAAAGATGAGACATCTCAGAGATCGAATTCGTCATGTGGTTGGTAGCACCAATGTCAAGGCACCATAATGACGAGGGGTGCGGCGGAAGCAGTATAAGCTGAATTTTGTTGATGGGGGCATGTGCGAGCACTATGGCCATATGTTTCACAAATTTGACAAATAATTGATGTTTCTGCTAACTGAGGAAAGCGGGGAGGTTATTCGGGTAAGGGTAAAATGGTGGTTGATGAGACGGTTGTGGAGCAGGTCGAGGTGCCCATGACACAGATGTTGTTGGGACTGTGATGGAGCAAGCCGTGGTGTCCAAGATTTATGGCAATTACGCACTTTTCCACGTGCCCGATGAGTATTGGAGAAATTCCGTTGACCTTCAGTATTGCTGGAAGAATGAGGAGACTTAGTGTTGACATTTTGTTGAGCGGCAAGGGCAGTGGCATCACGAGGCAACTGCGACTCGGAATTTGTTGGTGGAAGTTTTCCCCTTAGATTAAGTCATAAAGAGTGTCAAACGAGCACTTGGGATTAAGGTGAAAATATGGGATGAAACCCCGATATTCCGACTTGAGGCCATAGAGAATGTGGTCCAGGAGGTCGGAGTCGGAGACGAGATCGTCGACAACCTGAAGGGCGTTCGCAGTTGATTTGGCAAACATGAAGTAGTCACTTGTGGACTGATGCGGTTGTTGGCGAAGCGAAGATAAGCGATTCCTGCACGTAAAAAAATATGATTTTGAGGCGCTGAGACATCGAGAACATCGAGATCGAAGGGTGGCCCAAGCTTCAGGAGTGGTGCAGCAACCTTACAGGAAAGGGAGGATTTGAACAATGATTGTTGCTTGGATCCAGGAAAGAATGATATTT
The DNA here is from genome assembly GCA_039583875.1 of Platanthera guangdongensis. NCBI lineage: Eukaryota > Viridiplantae > Streptophyta > Magnoliopsida > Asparagales > Orchidaceae > Platanthera > Platanthera guangdongensis. Next base: position 147,979,627 of record CM077155.1, on the reverse strand, counting down.
GACGCATTCATCGAGTAGGTGTAGTTTTCTTTGATTACTCTATCATCGGTGAGGGAGGGGGGGGGGGGGGGGGAGGTGAGCATTTCGTCCAGATTATGAGTCCATTGGATAGTAAGGAACTGGTTGCTCCAAAGAAGGTAGTTATCCTTAGATGTATGTTGGCAAAAAGAGATTGAGGATTGAAGGTTAGGGAAAGGTCAGGTTTGCTTGGGAGAGATGGGGAAACAAGGGGGAGTGATGTGGCCACCATGGATGCCTCTGATACCATAAAGGAGAGAAGGCAAACAGCAAGAGGGAAGAAGGAAAAGAACTGCTTGCGTTTATTCATCTGGAGATTACAAATTATAAAGAATCTCAGGAGGAAGAGACACACGAATTAAATAGCCTAGAGCAGTAAATTGCTACCAATAAATCCAGAAGTCAACATTTCCAATAAATGTACATGTTGCAATGCCTAGAAAACAGAACCATTGCAAAGCGCGAGTTGTCCACCCATTTACTCAGACTTTGACGTTATGCTTTCACGGTTAATAGTTTAGGTCCTCTCCAATTGTGTCTTTAACTCCCGATGCATTCGTCAAATTATCTCCGTTAATCCCTTTTCACTCCTGCTAAGTTTCTTATTACTCAATTGAGAGGGGAGAATCGTGGGCGAATTCAAGTTGAAAAGACTCTGCAATAAAAACTATAGATATAAATCTGTAGTTTCTCATTTGTACATCAGTGGATTGTACGATTGAATGCAAACTTGACATAGGGAATGCTGTCTTCTAATATATTTGGGCGTCGTGAGTTGAAAGTGATGAACCACTTCGCAATTCGCAACTTATGTTTGGTCAATACTTTATGGGTGCAAAATTGTTCTCCTTTTTAAAGAGGTTTCCATATGTGTCGAGGAACTAGGAGTCAATCTGAGGCAATTGATTTGGGCGGTTGAAAATGAACCCACATTTTTTTAATAGTTGGGTATTGAGCTTTCCTGTTATTGGTTTTGGTGCCCATATGTTTTTAATGAAAATGTTTTGTTTGTTACATGCGGCCTAAGCGGTTTATCTCGATCTCGATTCTAGATGCTATACATGTTCTAGAAATACACACATTCATAATGTTCCTGTGTTAAGCTATTCAACAATTTTTGATTTCTAAGTTTCTTGTTCATTTCTTCTATTTTGTTTTGCAAACATTTATGACCAATCTGTTGACGCAGAACCATTTGCAATTCGTATCAGTTGTGGTGCCCGTGAGGATGTTCATACAAAACCAACAAATACTTTATGGTATAAGGACTTCGGTTACTCTAGTGGAAGATATTCCGGTGCATCACTAACAAGTTCAATTGTTCCGCCTCTTAAAACACTTCGCTACTTTCCTCTATCCGATGGTCCTGAAAATTGCTACAACATCAACAGGATTCCTAATGGACACTACTCAGTGAGGATTTTCTTTGCATTGGTGGCAGATCCAAATATTCAAAATGAGCCAGTTTTTGATATTTCTGTTGATGGCACTCAGATATACTCTATGAAGCCAGGTTGGAGCAACACTGAGGATCAGTCATTTACTGAAGCACTGATATTTGTAACAGATGGAAGTCTTTATGCTTGTTTCCACAGCACTGGTCATGGAGATCCTTCTATCCTTTCAATTGAAATTCTTCAAGTGAACTCAACTGCATATAATTATGGTCAACCTTGGAATAAATTCATGGTACTTAGGACGGACAAGAGATTGAGTTGTGGTACTGGAAAATCTGCCTTTGATGAAGACTATAATGGAGTCCATTGGGGTGGGGATAGATTTTGGCTAGGAACTCCATCTTTCAGCCAGGGCTCTGATCAATCTATCTCAACTGACCGTAGAATTGCTGAATCATCAGTTCCACCAAACTTCTATCCTGAAAGGATCTATCAGTCGGCAATTGTAAGTACGGACCAACAGCCTGATCTAACATTTGAAATGGAGGTGGATCCGGGAAAAAATTACTCAATATGGTTTCATTTTGCTGAGATTGATCCAAGAATAACTGGTGAAGAAGAAAGGGTCTTCGATATATTGATAAACGGTGATGTTATTTTTGAGAAGGTTGATATAATTCGTAGTACCGGAGAAGGTTATACAGCTCTTGTCTTGAATAAGACTGTTGTTGTTAGCGGAAAGACTTTAGCAATTATTTTGCGCCCCATGAAAGGATACGCGATACTTAATGCCATTGAAGTTCTTGAGATTATTCCATCAGAACTTAGAACTTTACCGGAGGAAGGTTCGTCTACCTTTGACAAATAACTATTGCTTTAATTCTCATCATTTGGAAATTTACTTTCATTATATATTTTAGAAGAAAAATATGTAAAAGCCCAATGCAAGACCCATCTTGGGCTATTTTCCTCCTTATATTTTAGTCTTACATCTTAAATTGGGATTCTCCTTTCTCTCTCCCTATATTAATGTTCAAATACATGTATGTATACACAAATTTGAGAAATTAATAAAACCATATGTTATTTCTCTTCATCTTATACTAATATATAAGCTAATACTTCGTTGCTACTGGAGAGGCGCGTCCGTTACATTTGGAGTTCCGAATTTACCCCTCCCCCCTGTTTGCTCGCCATGCTGAGCCTGCAGTTAATTTTTTTTAAACCACTCACAGTGGAGGCCACTGCCGCTGGTGGAGTCGGCGGAGGCCTGACTGGACCCCACCGACAGGGTCGCCGAACGCCGACGACCCCGACGGGGTAGTCCGGAGGCGGTCCGGCGGGGCCACCGCCCGTGGGGTCCGATCAGGCCGCCGCCGGCTCTGGCAGCGGCGGTGCCTCCACTGTGAAGGAACTTAAAAAAATAAATTACGGTGGAGGCCACCGCCGGCGCTGGAGTCCAGCGGCGACCTTACCGGACCCCACCGATGGGGACGCTGGACGCCAATGGCTTTGTCGGTTGGGTCTTGTTAGGCAGCCGGCGGCGACGATGGCCTCCACCGTCGAGGATTAAATACAAAAACTACAACACTCCAGAATTTATCCCACTATAGTGAGGTCGGCTATATGGATCCTTTGTCGCCATTGTGCCCTACCTTTTGTCATAATCTCACTAATGCCTAAGTACAACATGTCTTTCTTTATAGTTTCATTCCAAGTCTTTATTGGTCTACTCCTCCCTCGTCTAACATGCCTAGTGACTAGACTCTCACAACGCCTAACAGGTGCCTCTAATGGTCTCCTTTGTACATGTCCAAACCATCTTAGACGAGCTTCTCGCATCTTCTCTGAAATTGGTGCTACTCTTATCTTATCCCCTGATACTTTCATTCCTAATTTTATCCAATCTTGTGTGTCCACACATACACCTGAGCATTCTCATCTCCGCAACTCCCATTTTTTGCTCATGTACACAATTCAGTGCCCTAACACTCAGAACCATAGAGTATCGCGGGTCTAATTGCAGTACGGTAAAACTTGCCCTTAAGTTTTAGTGGTACTTTACAATCACATAAGATACCTGACACGCCTCTCCACTTCAACCAACCCGCTTGGATTCTGTGTCACATCTTTATCAATACCTCTATCGTTTTGAACTATCGATCCAAGATATTTAAAACACTCACTACGGGAAATATCTTGATCACCCAACTTAATAATGAAGTCATCTGTCCTTCTTGTACTGCTAATTTTAAGCTCCATATACTTCGTCTTTGCCCCCGCTCGACCTAAAACCCTTCTTTTTCAAAGTATCTCGCCAAGATTCAAGTTTTGCGTTTACACCCTCGCGCGTCTCATCAACCAAAACAATATCATCCACAAACAATAAACACTAAGGTATTGCTTGTTGGATATGTCTGGTGAGCTCATCTAAGATAAGGGTAAAGAGATTAGGGCTTAAAGCTGAACCTTGATGTAATCCAAATGTGATAAAGAATTCCTGTGTTAATCCTCCAGATGTCCTCACCCTTGTCACTGAATTTGTATACATATCTTTGATTATGTCAATATATGATACATTTACATCTTTCTTTTCTAAGACTCTCCATAAGATCTCTCTTGGAATTCTATTATTAGCCTTCTCAAGATCAATAAACAACATATGCAAATCTTGTTTTCTTTCTCGATTGTTGTCAATGAGTCTCCTCAAGAGATGTATAACTTCCATAATCGACCTCCCTGACATGAATCCAAATTGGCTCTCTGAGATGTTAACATATCGTCTTAATCTTTTTTCTATTATTCGTTCCCATTGTTTCATGGTATGACTCATCAATTTAATTCCTCTATAATTAACTCAATTTTGTATATCTCATTTGTTCTTATACAAAGGTACCAAGATACTTTCTCTCCATTGATCTGACATTCTGTTTGACTTCAGTATTTTATTGAAAAAATATGTAAGACACAAAATTCCTTCATTTTCTTAACATTTTCATACTTCGATGGGTATATCATCTGGCTCAACCGTCTTTCCATTTTTCATATTATTTAGAGCATCTTTTACCTCTGATACTTGAATTTTACAATAAAACGTTATGTTTTTATGCTACTCTGATTTACTCAACTCTTTTAAGTTCAATTTATTTTCTTTTGTTTCATTATAAAGTTGATAAAAATATCTTTTCCATCGTTCTTTAATATCCACATCATCCGTCAAAATTATATCTGTCTCATCCTTATGCATTTTAGTTGACTTAAATCTTGTCTTTTTTTTTCTTACCTCGAATAATTTTGTATATGTCATACTCTCCATCTTTGGTATCTAGTCGCTTATAAAATTCTTCATAAACTTGACTTCTTACTTTACTTACTGTCTGTTTAGTTTTTTTTGACGACTTTATACCTGGATAAGTTTTCATCATTGCTACAAGCTTAGAGTGATTTATAGCTGACCCTCTTTGCCTTCACTTTCTTTTGCACTTCCTCTTTCCACCGCCAAGATTCTTTATTGGGGTCGCGCGATCTTTTGATACTCCAAGTATGTTTTTTTCACTTATCCTTAAATGTGAAGACATAACTTCACATGATGTATTAAGATCTACATAAGGGTCATCAACCAGTTGTTCCATAACCGGCTTTTCGAAAACAACCTATTTTTTCCATCCTCAAGTTCCACCACCGAATTTTTGGCAATATATTATATTTAATTTGTACATGTAACACCACTAACCTATGTCGTGTTGTCAAACTTTCTCCTGCTATGACTTTGCAATCCTTACAAATCATTTTATTTATTTTGCTAGTCATAAAATAATTAATTTATGACTTAAATAAAAAATATCTTAGACATTTTATCCATTCCTACAAATCATTCTATCCATTCCTACAAAATTATTTCATTTCCTAGACGTTTTCATATTTCGATGGGTATATCGTCTGACCCAACCGCATTTCCATTTTCATCTTATTTAGAACATCTTTTACCTCTGATACTCTAATTTTACGATAAAACGGTATGTTCTTATACTATTCTATGATTTACTTAACTTTTTCAAGTTTAATTCATTTTCCTTTGTTTCATTATAAAGTTGATAAAATATCTTACAAATCATTTTATCTATGTATCTTACAAATCATTTACTCCAAGTATGTTTTTTCCACTTATCCTTAAATGTAAAAACATAACTTCCCATGAGGTATTGAGATCAACATAAGAGTCATCAACTAGTTGTTCTATAACTGCTTTCTTGAAAGCAACCTACTTTTCCATCTCCAAGTTCCATCACCAAATTTTTTGCAACATTTTTGTTCTTGTCTTAAATTTATTATATTTAATTTGTACATCTAACACCACTAACCTATGTTGTGTTGTCAAACTTTATCCTAGTATGACTTTGCAATCCTTATAAATCATTTTATCCATTTTGCTAGTCATAAAATAATCAATCTGTGACTTATTTGGTCCGCTTTTAAACGTAATTAAATGTTCTTCCATTTTTATGAAAAGCGTATTTGATACATTTAGCTCATGTGCTACGACAAAGTCTAAAATTATTCGTTCTTCTTCATTTCTTTCTCCATATCCATATCCTCCATAAACAGCTGTGTAATCTATATTTTCCTTCCCTATATGTTTATTTAAGTTTTAGCCTATGAAAATCTTCCCTTTTTGTATGATTTCTCTTACTAAATCATCTAAGTTTTCTCAAAATTGCACTTTAATAGCTTCACTTAATCCTACTTGTGACGCGTAAGCACTGATCACATTAATAATTTCCTTTCCTATGACCAATTTAAGAGCTAAAATTCTATCACCTTTTTTACTTACCCCAACAACTTCATCATTCTAATTAGTATCAACAATAATACTTACTTTATTGTTTGTTTTATTTTTTCTTGTGTACTATAATTTAAAATCTAAATTATCTAAAAATTTAGCTTTTTCACCCACCCATCTAGTCTCTTGCAAACATAAAATGTTTGTCTTTCTCCTAATCATCGTATCCACTAGTTCCATCGCTTTTCCCGTTAACGTACCTATATTCCAACTTCCAAACCTAAGTTGATCACAATTCTTTCGACATACTTTAGGACGTCTAATATGTGAGGACTTTTGCCTATTTAACACTACACTCAAGTTCTGTTGGAGGTGCAACGGTTTTTGCCAAGACGCCACATTCGAACCATACGACGAGAACTCTTGCAAATTTAACACTACACCCAAGTCCTGATGATACAGTGGTCCTTGCCAAGACGTCGCATTCGGACCATATGACGCGTTCCTTAAGGGGAACAACCTAGCTTTTGCACAAATTCTCAAAAGATCCATATTCATAAGGGTGACTAAATTTTACGCTGACCGTCTACCTAACACAACCCTCACTATTTTTTATCCGGGCTTGGGATCGGCATAGGCACAAGCTCGATGCTCTCGAGCGGTTTTCGACCGCATCCAGACTGGCTTGACCCGCCTCCGCACGGGCTTCGCCCGTGCTTGATGCTCTGGGCAGCCTTCGGCCGCATAAAAGCGGGCTTCGACCGCTTCCACGCAATCCACCAGCTCGACACCGCACCCGCTACTCGCGGCCCCCTGGAGCAGTATGGGTGTTGTTTTCTCATATATTGCTACATGGTATCAGAGCTTCCGATCCTTTCTCTAATCACAGCCTAATTTGTTCATGGTGACCAGCCTAGGCATTAGACAGTTCTTTAACCGCCTGCTCGCTCTCCTGCTCCTGGCTCCGCTCTCCTCCACCCCTCCCCTCCCCTCTCCCTGCTTTTATAGCCATTCCTCCAATTTCTCTGGGCCCCACATCTGTTTCATCCATTCCCTCCTTGTCTCCTACTCGCCAGGCCTCTTGATCACTTGCCGCCTGCCCGCTGTTGCCGCATTGTGTTTGCTTGACTGCTGTTGCCGCATTGTGTTTGCTTGACTGCTGTTGCCGCGTCATGGGTGTTGCGTCCCTTCCTCTGCTTCCAATGCTCCTTGTCGCATTGTATTCACGTCCCAATGTCATTTGGCCTCTTCTCCTCCTCGAATGGCCGCCTACTCGCTTCTCCTGGCCACTGCGGCTAGTCGCGTGATCGCTGTGTTGCTTGACCGCTCTTTTCATTTCCTGGTTGACTTGCCTGCTAAGTTTCTTGTCAGATCTTGCCCGCAAGGCGCCTAACCACTCCTATTTGTCGCCAGTAGTCGCTCCTGCTTGCTTTTAGCCACAACAGTATGCCCTTGGTCTGCCGTTCTCTGACCGCAAAGGCCGCCGGGTTCTTTTAACCGCCGTTGCAGCCAACTATTGTTTGTTTCTGCCGCTTGGCCGCAACTCCTGACCGCTTGGCCGCAGCTCCTGACCGCTTGGCCGCAGCTCCTGACCGCTTGGCCGCAGCTCCTGACCTCTTGGCCGCAACAGCTACTTGTCTGCCAGTTCTTCTATTCGCAAGTCTTTCTCTCTGCCTAGCCACCTGTCAGCTCCATGAAGTCGACTGCTGCTTCGCCCCTTCCTGCTCGTACTGCGACCCCTCCTCCTGAAGTTTGTGATGAGCTTCAGATCACCACCATTTCTTAGTGGGAAGAAATTTTTTATTAAGTGGGTGCACTCCGTCCGCCGGGTTCTTCAGACGAAGGGACTTTTGCATCACCTAACTAAGGATACCCCTTCTGCGCCCACTGACGATTGGCTTCATGATGACGGTCGTGTCCAAACATGGATCCCCAACTCCATGAATTGTGAATCTTATTGTATGGCTATGTATCAGGAGATAGCCAAAGCTATGCGGGATGAACTACATTCCTTTTATTTCGGCAAGAACAACCTTCAACATCCCGTGTTATCAAGGAGCGCGCCTCGGCGCGCCTGTGGTGCCGGGCGCACCGGTCGCACTCCATTGCACGTCAACAAGGCTTAGGCGGGCGATGCGTTTCAGACTCGCGTAGGCGCACCGAAGGCACACCCAAGGCGCGCCTAGGCATCCAAATCATTGAAATTCAACGAATTGGGCACCATTCACTTATTTTTCATGAATTGGACGCCCAATTTGCAGAATTTCAGCGAATTGAGCACCCAATTCACTGAAATTCTGCGAATTGGGGCCCCGATTCGCTAATTACCCATGAATTGGGCGCACAATTCACTGATTTTATTTTTTTTCCATTTTTGCCCCTCACGTGCCTCAGGCACACGCCTGACTTTGTGCCTAGGCTCCAAGACCCCTTTGCGCCCGGGTGCTCCTTGCACCTTTAATAACATAGTCAACATTTATTTGACATCATCACAGACTGTCAATCTCTTGACTCAAGAAGTGATGACAACTTAACCAACTTTGTTATGCGGTCCAAAATTTTAGTCAAGTCCTTGATTCAACATCAACCCCTTGTTACTAATCTTGCAGCACAACATGCAAATCTTGTTTTCTTTCTCGGTAGTTGTCAATGAGTCTCAAGAGATGTATAGCTTCCTTGGTCGAACGCCTTGGCATGAATCCAAATTGATTCTCCGAGATGTTAGTCTCACGTCTTATTCTTCTTTCTATTACTCATCAATTAATTCATCTGTAACTAACATAATTTTGTATATCTCTTTTGTTCTTATGCAAAGATACCAAGATACCATCTAGAGTTGGCCCGTTACAAATATCTAAAATAAAATATTAGTAACATATTACGATTACTACTATCTAGTATCCTCAACAAGTACAAAGATAAATTATGAAATATATTATATTATACAATAATTTCATTTAGATATATATTAATTTTATAGCAAATAAGATTTAAATGTTAAATGTCCTTGATTGATAAGATTTAACATTTAAATGTTAAATGTTAAATGTCCTTAATAAGTCTTCTTGTGCTTAATAGAATTGTATTAAAAGTATAAAAATCATTAACTAATAATGTGTAAAATATTTTACTATTTTGTTTAATATAAAATGAAAATGTAGTGTGAAATTATTATACAAACTTATTTGTAATAATAACACTTATGGAAAAGAACAAAATAATAACTCTAATCGATTTAAACATTATATAATGCAATACATGGAAGTGATTTAGGTATGTTTATTTTGAACATGACCTAAAATAAAGTAGTGGATGATATTTTCAAAAGTCGTGTCAACTGATTTGTCGGAAAAAATTGAATTTCGGTCTATATATCACAATGAAAACTTATTTTTTCCAGAAAAAAATTGTTTGTCCCTCAAAACCTACTTGGTAGCCGTCATATCGGCAAACATTTAAAACATTGAAAAAAATACTAAAGATCAAATTATCAACTTTTAAATGTGTTAAGAAAAATTGTTTGCGGTATGCATGAAGATGTGTAGTGTGCCTTCATTCATCTAACAATTTTGTACCTAATAAATTTGAGAAAGTTGTATAAAACTCTCGGTTGTATTACTTTTTTCATGCAAAACAAAATAGTTTTTTGGGTGTTGAGAAACGTTTTTAGCCTATAACAGAATTCCGAAAAAAAACATTTGCTTCATGTTGCAGGATTTTGGAGAGAACAAGTTTTCAGAAGCCCTATTACCTATAGCATAGCCCTTAGTGGCAAGACTTCAAAACAGTTGAATGAATTAGGGCTTGTTTGACTAAGCTGTGGCGGTGCAGGAAGCAGTGGTGGGAAACAGTGGTGTAAGAATCAGCTGTTTTGCAGTGGTGAAAAAATTTATGAAACTGTTTGAAAAACTGTATTTGCAGTGCTGTGTGAAACAGTGATGCATAATTAAACAGTGATAATAATAATTAAACAACTCGGAGAATTTACAAAATCAAAAAAATAAATAATTTGCTCGACATTAATTTTATTTAATTATAAAAGTAAATATATTAATATTGATGGGGTTCTCCAAAATATGTTAGGACGAGCCAAAGATTTTTTTTCGCGATCTCATCCGGCTCGACACTACAATTCCAACGGATACATTCTCGCATAATTTCAAGGTCATTTGATATTTCAAGCCGGATGTTAAAACGCACGTACACGCGCTCGCCTCGCTCACGAGCTACGATGATTCATTTCGAGTTTTTTTACGAGCGCCTCGAGTGACTCACAACAAAAATGATTAAACATTAAAACATTAATTAATTATTTTGAAAAAAATTAAAATGTTAAAATAATTTAATTATAATTTAATATAAGTTTTCTTTATTAATTGATGAGATTTTCCGTAGAGATTTTCAGACCAAACATGTTCCGACTCAGGGTTACAGCGATCCGATTTTCAAGTCGGGCGACCATCAACATTAATAATAAATATTAATATATATTAATTAAAACATTAATACATAAGATATTTAATTATATAATTCAATTATGATTAATTAACTGTTAATATTTAAATTAATTAGTGTTAATAATTTAGATAGTATAAATTATAAATACAAATTAACGGTTTATTAATTTTAATATATTAATTAAAATTATATATATTATTAATATACAAATTGACAGCGACGGCTAAGCGGCGCAAGCGAAATCAGAAATCCTGACTGGACTTGTTCGGGAACAATCACAAACAATGTTTGATAACTTGACATGACGAAAAACGAAACGCTAGCACAATAATTATACGTTACAAAATTGAATCAATGACGGCTAAGAGATTTACCTCCCTTAAGAGTGAGGGGAGAAGAGATTCCACGCATAGACGGAGACTTGACGATGCTTGGGTCACGAAAACCCTAATTCAGAGAGCTTAGGAGAAATTCCATCACCTGAGTCGAGGAGCTGCGCTGGAATTCACAAATACGACGAGATTAGTTGATTGCGAGAGAGGCAGAAACTTGGATCCACAAAAATATACGCAAATGAGGCAAAATTTTGCAAATGTAAAGTCAAACAACTATGAATAAAGCGGGAGACGGGAAAACCTTACCCAAGGAGATCAAATCCGAGCTCTAAATTTGAGTAGAGGCGAAAAACAAGCAAACCCTAGGCGTTCTCTTGCAGATCTCGGCCAAATCGAAGAAGAAGAGCCAAAATTAGGGTTACTGGATGGAGAAGAGGCGGCTGCTGGAGGAGATGAGGGAGTTGTCGTTGATGTCGGCCTCCAGAAATGGAGAGGAGGAGAAGCCTACTGATTCTGGGGAAAAGCGAGAACTTTCGGCTAGGGCAGGAGGAGACGAAGCTGATGCCGTCGGATGTTTGAGGAGGAAGTGAGGGCGGCGGCATGAGAAGGAGGAGAATCCAGAGCAGGCGTCAACCACAGTAGGAGAAGCAGGAAGTGGTGACCGGAGGCACGGAAGCGACGAGAGGCGGAATCGGGAGAGCCGACGCCTTACGTGCGACTAACGTAAGGTGGAATCGGGAGAGAAGGGTTTGCGGGACCGGGGGAAACAGAGGGGCCGACTCGGTTATATGGGGGGAGTATTAGGTTTTTTTTAATTATTATTTTTATCATTATCATTATTATAACATTATCATATAATCAGGTTGTTACATTCTCCCCTACTTAGGAAGTCTCGTCCCGAAACTTTCTTGAGAAACTTTTTGAATGGGGACTCTAAGGAGAGGATCCTGATACCCTTCTTCGCAACAAGATTACAATTCAAGGCAGAAAGAATAAATAAGAATGTACTGAAGTAGACAGAAGAACAAGAGCGAAGACATACCCAGATCAAGAGAAAAATTATGGATACTTGCAACGCAGGTCAGATTCAAGTTTACAAGGGGACTCTTCAGACATATCATGCATTCAGAATATAGCTACCACGAGAATGAGTTTTAATTTCTTTGAAACTTACGTACTTGATACAATACAATCTTGGCAGGATCGATCGAATATGAAAGATCACCCTCGGGGAATACATGAATTGCTTCAATTTGCTCGAAACTGAAAGATAAGACTCGAGAATTGGAGAGCGCGAAAATCCTTACACGAAACGAAGATAGAACATCAAAGAGGAAAAGAAGCTGAATGACGATTAAGTATCGACGGAAGCGAGTCGCCCTAGGGATGGAAGAGCACAAAACCACGCTGAAGTAATTCAGCAGAGCAATTCATAAGATTCTCATTTCTTACAGACACTTAGAAGCTATCCAGAAGAAGATACAGGTTGACCAGATAAGATTGACCGGCACACAAAACAGGAAGGACTAATTACAAATATTGGCGACTTGAAATTAGAGATTCTAATACATTTCCTACTGTCATGAACATAAATTTTGTAATAATTACAACATTTTCATTGGACAACTCTAGGTAATAATCATGCAAGTGCAATACCGAGATCATGTGCAATGTCAAGCAAATAGAAAATTCATGTGTGTATAATCATTATTGTTGTTCTTGGCTTCACACGTGTGAAATGATTTATGATATGAATGCAAATGAATTAATACACATGTCATGTTAAGCGCTCATATCACTTAACATGTCATGCATATTAGGACTCTAATGACAGCGCACTTGAAAATATTAAACCACACATACAATTTAATATTCACAAACGGTGTATATCATAGTGAAAATTCATATGCACAAAAATGTTAAGTTTGCCCATAACCCCTTAACATTCATGTGCATACTACTCATGCTTATGAGTGAGTGTGTGCGTGTTTCAGCTGCGAAAAACAAATAATGACAAGTGAGTGAAGAAATGATGCATGTATATTTATTTTTTATAAAATAAGTTTCAAAATAAGTGATAATTATAAAATATTTTATCTTTTGAAACTAACCTCCCTAACCTCCCTCTGATACCAACTGTCACGACCCGTCTCGACAACAATCAGAGTGCGCTTCGGGTGAGCCGTGATGCCACAGACATATGCGGAAAGAAAGCTATGCATGCTAAGGCGGATGCAGAGAATACTAAAAATAATTTTAAAGTAGTTAATTTGGAGAAAAACAGTTTGATTTTATTGCGGAAGCTTTTATAGTTTAAAACAGTGAGAGTTTTAATGTATGCATGCATTTTTTTGTAAAATCCTACTTACAGGCCACTGCTATTTTCATGCAATTATGATTCATAAGAGGATGCACATGCATTTATATCAAATTCTAGTACGTAAAATATTTAAATAGCTTAGTAGTTGTCCATGATAACAAAGAAAATGTCTGATTACAATTATTACATAGAAATATTTGACAGTAAATGTAATGTAAACGTAGAATTTGGAACTTTAAGCGGATCGGGCTCGAGGACCTGGCGACGCTGTACGAACACTAATGTAATTTCAAGACAAAAAGGAAAAAGACTCAGAACATTGAAATAAACAGGGGAGCAAAGTAAAGTACATAACAGTAATAGAAGCAGAAATGCATGAGTGTACCGGTTTTTCATGAAACAAAACTATTCAATGACAAGTAAATAAACGATATAAACAAAACAAATTAGTTTATTAGACTACTCCGGAGTATAACATATCGACAGATCAAGAAATGTCATTAGCTGTAATCAGTGAAAGGTGTAATTGTTTTATTTGATGCACGTGGTTCTAATGTAAGTCTAAATGCAAGTTTTATGAAAATAGTTGTGCTTGCTATGACCATTTATTAGTTTTCGTTGCCAGTCAATCCGAAACTCGAGTCAGAGCGTCACATCAATTTAACACTACTTTTCAAGGATTGCTTATAACATTAATGATTTTAAAGATTTATGATTTAAGAGATTTCTAACATATCAAAACTTGATACAAATTTAGTGATACAGCTGCACAAGATTAGTGTTCATAAACGCGTCAAGAGAGGAATTGAGTTATGAAGTAACATTCGCTCCAGTTGTGGAACCATACATACCTAAGAAACCAGATTCCTTGACACCAGATTCGATTACACAAAGTTCGATGAAACAATGTTCGATGACACAAGATTCGATGACACAGACAAAACTGGATAAGAAGCAATATATTTTGCAGGATTCAAGTATTTGCGAGTGGTATGACTTCAACTATACATCATTTTTCTCAGATACCAAAATACTTAATTAAATTAATTTATTTCTATGAACGATAGTCTTCCAAGTAAACATATATTCGATACGACCATTTATATAAAATCACAGATCATCACTTTGTTTACTATCCAGAATCATAATCAATTACAATTAAGACACTTATTATACATGTCCAACAATCTATCGTTGTTCCAGTTTTATCTTAATTGAGCAAATCTCTCATGTAAGCGAGTATCCAAATAAAAATCATCCACGATCTCAATTTCATGAAATTCCACATATTAAACCATAAATTATTAAATTATCAGGCTGGACAATCAAGATTTAAATTCATTTGACAAACCAGATATCCCAAGGTGAAATCATAGAATCGTACGCGTAAACAACCCAATCAGAATGCAAATCCAATTAACGCATCAATACACACGAAAAATGCAGTTAGGAATCAAAAAACAGAGACATTATTTAAAATTCGATGCTTGTAAAAGAGAAGAATCTTTACTTGCCTTGAAGAAGCTGAAATTGACGGCGGCGGCTAAGCAACGCAAGCAAAATCAGAAATCCTGACTGGACCTGTTCAGGAACAATCATAGACAATGTTTGATAACTTGACATGACAAAAAACGAAACGCTAGCACAATAATTATACGTTACAAAATTGAATCAAAGGCGGCTAAGATATTTACCTCCCTCAAGAGTGAGGGGAGAAGAGATTTCACGCAGAGACGGAAAGTTGACGACGCTTGGGTCACAAAAACCCTAATTCATAGAGCTTAGGAGAAATTCCATCACCTGAGTTGATGAGCTGCACTGGAATTCACAAATACGACGAGATTAGTTGATTGCGAGAGAGACAAAAACTTGTCGCCACAAATTGCCCCACCCCGCTCTAGCACCTCTACACTCATCATGCCCAGGCAGTCGTAGACGGTTGAGCCCCGCTTGGAGGACCACTCCACCCCGCCGACAGTTCCACCAGCACCACTTTCAGACGAAGATATATTGCGTCGACAGTCGCCTACGCCTACCGGAGATGCACTATAGGTCATTGACCACGACTTCACTACGATGGTGGTCGGATGGTTCTGCGTTACCTGGTCCATTGGCTTGCTCGTCTGGTTTCTGACGAGACTTGGATTTCTGCAGAGGAGCTCGAGAGACTCGCCCCAGACTTGCGCCGAGAGTACGATCGCCTTCATTCATCGGAGATGAGTGCTTTCAAGTTGGGGGTAGTTGATGGCGATCGACGGTCCACACGCGTCTATTCCCGCAGGAGGCGTGATTGACAACCCTTTTGTGCGATCCGAGTCCGCAGATGTGCCCGGAGGGTCGTCCCGAGTCTGATTGATATATTATTTTAGTTATTTCTTGTTATATTTGACCCCCGATCGACCCAAACATCATTAGCCGTCCGATCAAGGTGCCCTATATTGTGTGACTTGATTAGGGATTGGAGATGCTTGTGGCAACCGGCCGGTCTAATTCCTCGGTGGACACCGAGGGCGCTCACCCCTGCGGCTCCCGTGCGCCGTCCCGACACCCTCAGCAACCCCGCCTTCCCTCTCTGACACCCGCAACAACCACCTCTTCCCCGGCCCTCCATCCAGTTTCCTGTCTCCTCCCCGTGGACCTTCCAGCCCACCAGCACCCGCAGCCCACTGCTCGCCTGTTTCGCCTCTCCCTTCCCTTCATCCCCTACAAGCACTCCCACCACCAGATCCGCCACCAGATCCGCCACTATATCCGGCCTCCGCCCCTACAACCCCCCTCAGTCCCGCCAAATCTTCCCGCACCCTTTCCCTGCCCACATCCGTCCACCCAAAGCCCCGTCCCCACTCCAGCTTTCAAATCTAACTCCCACCCGCCCTCCTGCATCCATCCCGAGACGCCACCGACGTGTCAAGGCCGACAACAACATCAATCTCCCATTCCTAATCCCGCCACCATACACACTAGAAAATTGAGGTATGGTTGTTTTTTTTCTGCGTTGTTTGTTTCGATAATGAAATATTGCTCTGGGATTTAATTTCATAAGAATTCATTATTTTATTTGTGGTGTAATTTGTGGAGCGCATTCGGCGCACTTGAACGGATTCGCGCCTCATCTCGTTGGTTTATTATAATTGTTCTTTACTCTTCATAGCTTGTTGTCCAATTGTGTGATTGGTTGTTTAAATGCCTTATAAATTTTAATTACTAGTTTGATGATTTTGATATGGACGATTATCTCATGTTCACACGTGCACTGCATTTAGTTCGCATGCTCATTTAGTCTGCATTTTCATTTAGTGAAATTTCTGTCCATCTACCACTGCATCACCAACGCTCTGATATCATCTAAGAAACTTGCACTTCCATCCCCAAACTTTGAAGTGACAGGAGTAGCGGGATGAGACTTATAAGCATAAGCGGGTGATGCACGACAGACGATGTGAGACTCTAATCAATAGGCGGGCCATCAGGGATAATCCAACTGGTGATAATCAGCACATGGGGTGGCCCACACAACGCGGACTCGCTGGAAGCAGGTCAACGAACATATATGTTAGATAGAAAATAAGTTATCTCTGGACTAATTCTTCGTGGTGCTTCTCCTCTTGAGATTAATGAATAATTGCGGAATCTTCATGAAAAGTACATTGGAACTATTATTTAAAGTTTTCATTTATTTAAGTTATTAGGGAAGGAGCTTTGAATTTGTGTTTGAGGTGGGGTTCAAATGCATAACATGCATGGAATTTCCCAACACTTATTTGAGATTCACTGAAATCTAACTTAGATTGAAAAGTATGGTTAGCTTCATTTCTTGAGTTTCCACACTAATTTTGGATGATAAAGGTGATAATTGTTATGGTAGCTGTGGTTTCTTAATAAAAATGTTATTTGATTAGTTCTCAATTAAGCAGTGTATTCTAAGGTTGCTTCTAATTCATTTTTCTATATTTCATAGTCAGAACTTTGCAAACTTTAAAGACATCTCTAGGTCTGCCACTTCGCCTTGGCTGGAATGGTGATCCATGTGTTCCCCAACAACATCCTTGGAGTGGAGTGGACTGCCAATATGACAGCAAGAGTGTGAGATGGGTCATAGATGGCATGTACTTTCTCAATCTTATACTTTGCAGCGTTTGGCTAATAGCTGTCTTCCATTTTATGTTACTAGTTAGAAATACACTGGAAATATCTCTTTATTTTTGGCATTTTCTTAAATTATGTTTGTTAAATTTTTTCAGACTTTGTTTTTTAAAAACGAATATATCATAATTTTGTTTTGTACTGAAAGTGCACAAAAATGCGTGATGTAGGATAGGCTAAGGGGTGCACAAATCCAAGACTATTAGGGATGAAGATGAGAACCTGACACGGTAACCCAGTCTATATGCAATGATACCATTGATGACGTCGACAAATTAGTACGAGCAATAATAATAATAATCAACCAACACAATAATATTTAAAAGGAAAGAAAGTATTCAGTTAGCAAAACATTTAATGACTTTCTTTCACTCGGAGGGCCAAAGCAAAGCGCGCGACAAAATGAGTCCCACCTGTAAATCACAAGCGATTCGAGACGATCTATCCACAGACAATTTATCTAAGCAAATATAAGATCCAAACCAATAATAGTAATACTGAAAATAATTGTCCAATACAAGTGACTCACCAAATAGAGAGGCTGTCCGAGGCAATAGAAATTTCAGAGATGGAAGCGCTTTGACGACGATCCAATGTGGAATCGGATGTGGGATGGCAACGTAGACGACTGGATTTGGTGGTTGGAAGCGGAATCAGGTCGAAAAGGGGTAGATCCGGCTATATGGAGGCGGATCCGGGCGGAGGGAGGGTGGATCCGGCAGTTTAGAGCGGATTCGGGCTATGGGAGGTGGGCCGGGTAGATGGGGGTGGCTGGATATGGGCTGGACTGCCCAGATCTAGACGAATCTAGTGGAGGAGGGGGTGTTTGGAGGTGGTTCCAAAAAGGGGGACGACAATGGCAAAACTGGGTGGCTATAGGCAGCAGGATCGGCTGCCATGGGGCTGGGTGAAGGGGTGGCAGTGGCTGTAGTGGCTGCTATTATGGTTAGGAGGGGGGGGGGGGGGGGGGGCAGAGGTTGCGGGGAAGGAGAATCAGCAAGGCAGTGGCTGTGAGGGGAGTATGGGGTGGCGGCAGAGGGGTTAGTGCTGGGGAAAATGGGGCTAGGGTTAGGTAATATCTTGGGGAGGAAGATAAGTGCCTAGGAGTCGTCACTTAGGATTCCACGGAGTCGGCACCTTGGGATGATTGCGGGATTCCGGGAATGAACTCTCCAAAATCTGTCATCCCCTAAACAATCCCTATAACACTCTATTTATAATAAAGAGAAAACTAGTGCATTTCACCATCAACGACTATGATTGGTCGGAGGCGGGGTAACCCGAATACATCAATATAAATGCAAAAATGACAAAATCATATATGAAATCAAATCGGAACGCGTATCCGGACGCATCCGCAGAGTCGGATCGGCGATCCAATCAAGTCCTCCTGCACGAGTACACGAACGTAGGTCACGCCTTGTAGAGAACCCCTCCTGGTGCATGCTCTGATGGATCCCCATCAACTCCCCTCGGCTGAAAAGCCTTAATCTTCGATGAATGGAGACGGTCGTACTAAAGTCGAATTCCAGGGTCGAGTCAATCAAGCTCTGCTGGTAGTATCCAGGTGTCATCAGCGTTTGGGAGGCCTGCCAGTGTATTAAGTAACGACACAGAGACTCGTATGTAGTAGGAACATACTGGTGGGATCTGATCTCCGTAATGCTCTCAACACTTAACCCACAAGTGGTGGATCCCGGTGCGATCGGCGGTGCACTTTTATGATGCAGGACATGCGTCATACCTGCCTTCCGCCCTGGCATCAGCACCTGGGCGCCCACCTTGGAGTCCACCAAGGCAGCTTTTATCAGGTTTGCAGACCGTGCGCCCCAACCAGTTCTCCGCCATAGAGCCAACACCATGCAGCAGGTTGTTGAGGCCCATGATCGAACACCCGACCTCCTAGATAAGAGTCTTTTTAATAGAGCTCTCATAACCAACTGATCCGGAGAACTGGTTGGGGTGCACGGTCCACGAACCAGATGCAAGCCGCATTGGTGGGCTCCAAGGTGGGCGCCCTAGTGCTGATGCCAGTGTGGAAGGCAGGTATGCGGCATGTTCTGCATCAATGCCCTTATGCAAATATGGTTTTTGTGGCAGTAACAATGGTTTTTATTTCATTAAACCCCTCCCCTCAACTTCATGCATTGGCAATACATGCCTTAATTTTTTCTTTTGTTCTTTAGGTATTTGCTTAATTAAGGTTACAAATGCAATAAAAATTTAAATATGGTGCCATATGTTTTTACTCCATGTACTAAGCAGGATAAGTAGCACCAAAGCTCTGTGGTTTCCTTGGTCAAGTTGTTATTTGAAGTAACTTTGTGGTGCCATACATTCGTACTCTGAATATTCACTAACTCCAAAAAATGATGAAACTTAAATCACTCGAAATGACCCGAAATAAGATACATATATTAGGAAATAAACAACAATTATTGTTGCTCGTCGCATACCGTCTTCCCTTCCCTTCAAGCTTGTCTTCAATCTCAGAACAGTGGCATGGAGTCTGAACCTGAAGATGACTCATTATTTTTGTGCAATGTTGTCTGGTCGATAGGTTTTCGTCCATGTACCAGTACAACGGTAACAAATATTCTGTCGGTGGTTTCTATGTCTTCCTCATTGTAGACCTAGTGACTGGTCAGAACAATACCGATTTCTGCACTTCAAAGAGAGTAAATGTAAAGAACGTTGATCTTTGCACATACGATTAATGGTAGAGGGATGTCCCACTGAATGATGACGGTTGGGTGATAACTAGATTGCTTGTAAATATCAACTAACTATAGTTGAACAGACACAATCACTAATCATGAGATGGACAATTCGATACTTCATTGCACAGTTGTAAGGCCATCGAGTCTGGTGAGTGCCGTGACGTGAAATGTTTGTGATGCCTTGTGAACGACCTCCAGGTTCTCCTTAGCTTGTTCCCAATTTGTTGTAGGCTCCAAATATTTCTGCTAGGCAACCTCATGTGACATCACGGTGACGGTTTCCCGGAGTAATGAAGAATACTTGACTTTGCTTTTACACTACATGGAATTTTGGCTCCCTAGAATGGCATTGTCATCTTCCAGCGAAGTGTGGTTGTTGTTTGCCTCTCTTTGTTTTATAATAAATCAATTAATCACAACAACACTCAATACTTTATCTCACTATAGTGGGGTCGACTATATGGATCCTTTGTTGCCATTGTGCCCTATCTTTAGTCATAATCTCACAAATGCCTAAGTACATCATGTCTTTTCTTATAGTTTCATTCCATGTCTTTATTGGTCCACCCCTCCCTCGTTTAACATGCCTAGTAACTTAACTCACACAACGCCTAATAGCAATAAGTGCCTCTAATGCTCTCCTTTGTACATGTCCAAACCATCTTAGTCTACCTTCTCACATCTTCTTTGCAATTTGTGCCACTCCCGTGTTATCCTTGATACACTCATTCCTAATTTTATCCAGTCTCGTGTGTTCACACATCGACCTAAACATTCTCATCTTAGCAACTTCCATTTTTTGCTCATGTACACAATTCACCGCCCAATACTCAGAACCATAAAGCATCGATGGTCTAATTGCATTACGTCAAAATTTTCCTTTAAGTTTTAATGGTACTTTATGATCACATAAGATCCCCGACGTCTTAGTTTTTAAAGGCGGAAGGCATACCATGGTGCAAAGGGGTCTTGGTGCTTAGGCGCAAGGCTCAAGGTGTTGGCGGATGCTTGACGAAGGCAGGGCGCAACCACATTCATTTTAAAAAATAAGCATCAAACATCAGTTCATCTTCCTGATAAGATTTTTCATCTATTTTACCCATTAATCATTCTTTACTATCATTTGTGTCTCTTAAAAATAGAATTAATGTGCTCGCTTTTATCATATCTAAGCCTTAACACTCGATTATATTTCACAAACACTAAATCAATAAAAAACTATTGAGTTCTTACATTATTTCTTTCTTGTTTTTGGAAAACAAGGGTTTGCAACGGAAACCGCACCTAGACGTGTCTTTTATTCTCCAAAGGCGCAAAAAAGGCCCAAGCCTCCGAGCCTCTTGAGCCTGGAGCCTTAGGTGCACCTGAGGTGCGCCTTTAACAACATATCCTGACATGCCTCTCCACTTCAACAAACCTGCTTGGATTCTATGTATCATATTTTTATCAACACTTGTATCCTTTTGAAATATCGATTCAAAATATTTAAAGCACTCACTGCGAGAAATATCTTGATCACCCAACTTAATGACGATGTCACAAGTCCTTCTTGCACTGCTAAATTTAAGCTCCATATACTTCGTATTTGCCATGCTCAACCTAAAAACACCTTTCCTAAAGTGTCTCGACAACATTCAAGTTTTGTGCTTAGAAGGTATTGCTTCAAGTTTCATTGACCAAAACGAAATCATCCGCAAATAATAAACACCAAGGTATTGCTTGTTGGATATGTCCGGCTAGCTCATATAAGATAAGGATAAAGAGATAAGAGCTTAAAGCTGAATCTTGATGTAAGACAATAATGATAGGGAAGTCCTGTGCTAATATTCCAGATGTCCTCACCCTCGTCACTGAATTTGTTATTTGATTATGTCAATGTATGATACATTTATACTTTTTTCTAAGACTCTCTATAAGATCTCTCTTGGAACCCTATCATAAGCCTTCTCAAGATCGATAAACAACATATGCAAATCTTGTTTTCTTTCTCGATAGTTGTCAATGGCTTTTGTCACGACCTATCTAAAAGCTAAAGTCAGAGTGCGCTTCTGGCGGATCGTGATGCCACAGACATGGAGGAAAGAAAATCCATTTCTATTAGGCGCGAGCTGATTTAGTATTATTAAATTTAAAATAAACAATTCAATGAAAAGTACATTGTTTTTATACTGAAGCTTTAGATTACAATAATGAAAAGTTAGATGCATATGTATTTTAATAAAACTCATGACACGCAATTCTGATACAAATTTTATGCAATGAAAATCCCAAAGAAATGAACATGCAAATAATATCAAATTCCAGTACAATGTTTATAACCTAGCAATTGTCCATGATACAAGAGAAAATGGTTGATCATAATAATCCCAAAAAAATGAACATGCAAATAATATCAAATTCCAGTACAATGTTTATAACCTAGCAATTGTCCATGATACAAGAAAAAATGGTTGATCATAATTATTATATAAAAGGAATGCCCGACAGTAAAGAAAATAAAATACATAAAACATGAAACAACATCAAATAAGATAAACCTTCAGAAACATGAGCTTGGCATAGATCCGATCAGGTAGCAGGCGACACAGTCTCAGACGCTAAGGTAAATTTCAAACAAAAAAGAAAAAGTCTCAGAACATTGAAAAATTTAAGAAAGGTAAAATACAATACTAGCAAGGGAATCAAAAATGTATGTGTACCAAATTTTATGAACCAAAGCTAGCAAGACAGACAAGTAATGAGTCAAGCAAAAACACCTAGAATTAATAACCTACTCCGAAATATAATATATATTCGTTCATGTAATGACATAAGTTGTAACCAATAAAATGTTTATGTATTTTTATTTGATGCACATGAGTCTTCAAGTTCAGATACAAGTATTATCAGAAAATTCATGCTTGATATGACCATTCATTTGTCCCCGTTACGGAGTCAAGAGGGAACTCAAGTCAATAAGTTGCATCAATTAAACACCATTTTTCAATGATTGTTTATGATATTAATGAATTAAATGATTCATAGTTTAGAGAATTCTAACGTATTACAACATGTTATTAATTTGACGATTCATATGTTTAAGTAAAATTTATAAACATAAAAAGGAGCAAGAGACTAAGTTCAATATTTGCAAGCGAGAGAGATTTCTCTATTTGCATTAAGGTTGAATTCGACGACGACGACTAACGGTTTTAATAAAATTTAGAAACCTAATTTAAACTATTCAAAAACAACATATCTGATATTTGACATAACAAAAAACTCCACTCTAGCACATGCACTTTTCTTCACATAACCTAATCGAGAACGGCTTTAACAAAATTTACCTCTTTCAAAAGTGAGGGGAGATGAGCTTGCCATGAAGAATCAGAGCGGTCTTTGGAGAGATCCCACCAATTGATCTGATGAGCGGCGCCAAAAATCGAAATTACAAGATGGCTTGACGATTATAAGAGGGACACATTGAATCACAAAATATACATAATTTGAAGTGCAAAATTTGAATAAAGGAGATTGGAGAAGATCCATATCCAAGGGAGCCAAATCCGGTCTCGAGGAGCCAAATCTGGTCCCAAGGATCCAAATCCGAGCCCCAAAATCCGAATAGAGGGGGAATTGAGCAAACCCTAGGTGCCACTCTTAAAATCCACCGGCCAAAACAAAGAGGAAGAAGGATGAAGGGGTCGTCGACGCTTGGAGGAGAGGGAAAAGTGAGGCTGCCGCCCCCTGAGGTGGAGAAGAAAGTGCTGCTTGTGAATTGAGGTGGAAGAGAAGTTGCTGTCGGCGAAGGAGGAAGTTTGTTGGCCTCAAGAAATGAAGAGGGAGTGGCTGAGGACTGTCGGCTAAGGGAAATCAGAGGAGGAGCAAGAAGAGGCACCGACGAGCGGGAGACAGAAGCAACGAACTTGAGGCGGAATCGGCGGGAGACGCGTGAGCGGGAGTCGAGCGGGAGTGGATGTATCCAGAGCGGTGCGTGCATCAATTGGAACCTCCGCCGCCGCCCCCTACACCCTCCATCGGCCCGATATCCACCACCCACGGCCTTCTCCACCTCTCAATCTTCGTCCTCCGTCTCCTAAACCCTCCACCAGTCTGCCACCCACCCACCACAACCTTCAAACTTCCTTGTCAGCGCCGACCCGCCCTCCACACCCCCGACTAGCTTCCCTCGTCCCCATACCTAGCCCCCATCATCCACCACCATAGCCCCCTCCAACCCCCTCCAGCCCTTCCCCATTCACAACCACCCCAAAATATCTCTTTCATCCTCCTTTATAGCCACTCAACACTCGCCCCTCAGCCTTTCTTGTCATCCAGTAGAGCCATTATAACCTCCACCACTGGTGTCGATTACTAGGTGGGTTTTTACATTTCGGTTTTCATTCCCTACGTTGTATATATATTCACTCATTGCTAACAACATTCGTCTTAGATTGATTTGACTATTTTACTTCTTTTTATACATGTAATATTTATTCGCCTGCATCTAATTTTTGTGCACTCTCAGTTAATTGTAGTTATTGCCCAGTTGCTTACATACATATATTTGCGATCAATAGTGGTATCAAGGCATGATGCTAATTAACATTGTTTAATTAATTGTGTCAGAAGTAATTGCATGAATGAGGCTTTCGAATTTGCATTAGGGTTAGTGTTTAGGTTGTAAGTATCTTGTTCATTTGATTGTGTGTGCTTGCATTTCTTCTACATCTTTTAGGGTTGTCATAGATCCCATTAAATATGTTTGTGCTTGTTTGTCACATCTAGGTTTATGATATCGTGCGTCCGTCACCTGTAGATTTGTCCTGCGTTAGTTGGTATCAGATCTCCAGGTCCGGGCTTTATTTTGGTACATAGTGGTAGCATCAATATGTTCATTAATGGCTAGTTATCATGGTCAACCCTTTTTTCAATTTGAGGATCCCGAGTCCATCCATATCTGACCTCATAGGGCTCCTTCAGAGAGACCGTTATATCATTATTATGATTATCTTTTCAGCATCTTTTAATTGTCTTGAAGCAAAGACAATTACTTTTCCACTTTGCATCAACACAACCTAGCCCTTTGTAGGATGCATCACTATAGATCTGGAATTCATCTGTTCCTTCAGGCATCACTAACATTGGAGCATTTAATATTTCTTTCAATGCTTCAAATGTTTGTTGGCATTCTACATTTCATTTAAACAATTCATTCTTTCTAGTCAATTGTGTCAAAGGTAGCGCAATCTTGGAGAAATCCTTCACGAATTTCCAGTAATAACCAACCAATCCCAAGAAACTGTGTACTTCAGTTACTGACTTTGGTTGAGTCTACATCACAATTCCTTCAAATTTTTCTAGATCAACCGATAAGCTTTGCTTATTAATTACGTGGCTCAAAAAGCCACTTCTTTTAGCCAAAAATCACACTTTGAATACTTGGCATACAACCACAGCTCTCTCAATGTCTGCAATGCTAGACGCAAGTGCTAAGAATGCTCTTCCTCCGATTTAGAATAAATCAGAATATCATCAATGAATGTAATCACGAACTGATTGAGAAAAACTTTAAAGACTCGATTCATTAAGTCTATAAAAGCTGCAAGAGCATTTGTTAAACCAAAAGACATTACAACAAATTCAAAGTGCCCATACCTGATACTAAATGCTGCCTTGAAAATATCCTCTTGATTCACAACTGGTGATATCCTGATCGAAGATCGATCTTGGAGAACACACGCGCCCACAAGCTGATCGAATAAATCATTAATGCGATGTAACAGATTTTTTTTAATTGTCAGCTTGTTCAATTCACGATAATCAACGTACAAATGGAGGGATCCGTCTTTCCTTTTCACAAACAAAATTGGAGTTCCCCAAGGAGATGTGTTATGTCAGATAAATTATTTATCTAAAAGCTCTTGCAACTGCACCTTTTATTTTTCCAATTCCTTAAACGTCTTCAGATAAGGTGCCTGGCCATTGGAGCAGCTCCTTTAGTTTGATTTCAAACTCGAATTCTCTAGTTGGAGGTACACCGGGTAAATCTTTTGAAATACATCCACGTATTCCTGCACTACGAGCACAGTCATAATTTCCTACTTTTGATCCCTTGATCATTACTAAAATGACATCACAACCTTGATCATTACTGTTTGTCAATTCAAAAACCCGTCCATATCGAGGATAACATCATACTCAACCAACGACAGGACTGCAACATTTGCTTCAAATCTCTTATCATTAAAAGACAACGATACCAAGGCTCGTTTTTGAGTTAAACAAACAAAAACCAACTTTAACCCGTGCTGGAACCACGTCTTCCCTTTGCTTTTGATTTGCATCCGCAGGTATCCTCCTAGCGGGGCCTTGTACGCTGGCAGTCTGATACTAAAAAGAGAAATCGATAACAGGTTAGTTTAAAAAACTTAGTAAGTTTCTTACCTCTTCAACCACACACATGGAGGTGTTCTGAGACGCATGGGAGCCACGGTATGCACCTGTGGTGGTGTCCTGAAGGGTGGGAGAGGGTAGGAAACCAGTGGGGGCGTAGAACTCCTCGGTAACTATCCGGTATCGATGGAGGTGTCCTTGAAGTTTGTTTCCACCAACCATGCTAGGTCCGTGGCATCAGTAACTATCCTGGGGT
The DNA here is from genome assembly GCA_039583875.1 of Platanthera guangdongensis. Classification (NCBI taxonomy): domain Eukaryota; kingdom Viridiplantae; phylum Streptophyta; class Magnoliopsida; order Asparagales; family Orchidaceae; genus Platanthera; species Platanthera guangdongensis. The sequence continues at coordinate 147,952,825 of CM077155.1, read as the reverse complement.
GGTGGGTGCGAAGACTGGATTAGATGTGGGTGGGGGAGGAGCTCCTGCGTGTAAATGTCCAAGTAGTGATAGGGAGGTAAGCTCATAACATGCCTCGCCAAGGCAATGCACTCATCAATTGTAGTCGTCAACGAAGCCTGATTGGGGGCACCACACAAATGTTCAACAATTGTCCCTGCATAGCGAACATCGTAGCGGAGTATGAGGTCATGTTGAAGTTCCTCCCAGGAAAACGAAGAGTTGTTTTGTGGTAGCCAGCGAACCCAATATAGGGATGATCCCTCCATGTGATGAGAGTCGTATCAACTTTTTGTAGCTCCGTATTCAGTTTTATGTCGAAAAGTATTTCCACACTGGCAATCTATCTCATGTGGTCGATGTCGTTGAAAGAAAGGATATCAAATGAACAGAGTGGAGGTGGGAAGCCCGTCGGTGGCAGGATATGGTCCCGAGGAGGGTCCTAGTGTGCTCTGAGAAGGGATTGGGACTCTCTGTTGGAGGGCGATGAAACACTCGATCTGCTAGCTAGGAGGGTGTTGAACTTAGCATCCATCCGCAACATTAGGGCCTGGAGTGAGGGAATGGATGCCTCATGAGCACCAAGGCGGTGGGAGATGGTCGGATCCATGGGAGGCTGAGGTGTGGGTGTGTCAGAGTGCGCCATAGAACGGAGCCGTGGGGGCATGCACGCTTGAGGAAGGATAGTGTGTAGCTGGATTAGAGAGGGATGTGCGGTTACAAGTTCTTGCGATGGGTTACAAGTCCTCGTGATGCACAACAAAGGAAACACGGCCAACAGCGGCAGACACACGACCAACAGCGGCGGACACATGACCAACAACGGCGGACACGCAGCCAACAACGGTTAAAGACAGGCGGAAACCTCAGGTCAGTCACATAACACTTGGGAAAGTCACAGGGAGACCGGAGGGGTTGCAGGAGCGACACAATCATCAGGATGCACGAATGGAATGTGCGATGCAGGCCCGAGAGGTCGTTGAAGCTGGCAACGGAAACGTTCGATGGCTCACAGAGAATTGGCGTTGGGGGCACGTTGGGAGAACGCGACAACTTGGGGAAAATTGGCGCTGGGAGCACACGACGAATAGATGTTGCAACGGGAGACGCGGCGAACATGCGAAAAACAGACGCAAGCAATGCCGTAGCGAGAGAATTGTTGTTGGGAGCACGTGGTCGGAATGCGTCAGTCACGCGCGGGGAAGGATGCGGATGGAGATAGGATCTTGGGCAGAATACGTGCGGCTAGAACGAGGCTTTCGGGAGATGGAAACCACGGCTGAAACAAGGCCGGTCAGACGAAATGTTAGGTGCTAGAGTAAAGAGGAGGAGAGGGAGGATTTGAGACGAAGGAAGAAAAAGAAAGATGAGTTTCATACCCTAGGAATCCTTTTTATCATACTTCCAAGCTAGCTCAAATGATAGATACATATAGGTTTATATAGTGCCTCATTCCAAAGTACGCAAGGGAAAACGGTAAATAACTCGGACCAAAATACACGGGTGATAATAAAAGATAAGGCTGACAGTTGCGTTACACCTGTGTGACCTACTAGAGAACGTCTGTCGTCGAGTTGAGATCCGTGTCCACGTCGCATTAGCCCCACGTCGACTTATGTGTCGTGTCCTCGTCTCCTTTCCCTTGCCCTTTTTTGTCTTCGTAATAAAATTTCTGCACTGTTTTGGGTTTCTTGAGGGACTTGTTGTAAATGGGAAGGCAGTAGGGATGCCTGTGATGCAGTGGGGTGGTCGGTAAGTTGATCAGATGATGCTCGAGAGTGGGAAATAGAGGCTGGATGCAGGGTATCCTTCGTAGGTTGGTTTACAGGTTGGGAATGGAGTAGTGGGTTTACAGGTTGGGAATGGAGTAGTGGGTTTACAGGTTGGGAATGGAGTAGTCGGTTAACAGGGAGGGGAAATTGATACTCAGGAGAGGGTGTATGTGGTGGGCCATCAAATTGGAATTCAGGTCTAGGCAGGGAATATACAGGGTAATGAGAAATTTGCTTTTTTGTGGGTAGTTACAATAATGGTCTATTAATGGAGGTTTTATGTGGTTATGAGGATAAAGTAGCGGAGGAAGTGGTAATTTTGAATGAGTGGAGATAGTTATATGGCAGAGGAAGTAGTTACCTTTGCTATAACATCAAGAATCCATGGAATCGACACCGTGGGATGACCATAAGAGCCCGACATTTCTTTCCAAAATTAGCGATCCTTGAAAATCAGCCTCTTACCCCCTATTTATAGATTAGAACCCACCATGGTTTGTGAAGATTGTTTAGAACATAAATTCACTACTTTTACAGGAAATAAAAATTCATAAAATATTTTGTTGTTGCTCTAAGCGCGGCTATCGACTCGAATTGTCCATACAATGATCTTGCATCCCCCTCTTACATATGTAGACTCATTCGGGTTCCGGTAAGTCGCAACCCTTCCTTGATCTGTGATCATGTTGTAATATTTGAGAGTTTCTTGTGTAGGAAAAAAATGATGTTTGCCTTAATGAAATCATGCGGTTCATTTTGTTCAACTTGGTATCAGAGCAGGGGGAGAAAATACCGCGGCGACTTCCCTCTCCGACTTTGTGTGCGACTTCCTCCTCCGCTCTGCGTGCAGACCTCCGCCTATGGCTCTGCGCAAGACTTCCGCATTCGGCTCTGCTCGAGACCTCTGCCTCCGGCGCTGTGCACACAACTTCGACGGAGGACCTTCGCCTCTAGGGTTGCATGAACCCTCTCTCCGCTGCCCATCTAGCGGTTGCCGCCTCTGACTTCTACGAAAGACCTCCGCCTTTAGAGCTTCAAGATTGCGCTTGACGGAGGACCTCCGCCTCTAGTGCTGCAGGATCGTTCCTCCCCCAGCCGTATCCAGTGGCCGTCGTCGTCTCCGGCTGCTAGGAGACTAGTCGCAGTTGTTGAAACCGAAAATTCGGTCTCTCGTAGAGTTCACCCTTGCGGAAGGGGTGATCACACACCTACTTCTCTCCTGCAAGCAAAATGACAAGCAAAACTGGCCCAAGGGATCGGCGTGGAGGACCCACCACACACCCGAAAGTTCTTAGAGCGCTTCCCCTCCTTAGCCAAAGGCCGAGCTAAGGCTCTATTTGTTTGGGCGTTTCGCTGCTCCGTTTTGGGCAAACGCCGCCGGAAGGAGGGTAAACAAATAAACCTCCAGCGGCGTTTGCTCCGTTTCCACCCGGCCACCTTGAGAAACGCCCCAAAAAGCTCCGTTTGGAGCAGCCACCTCCCCCCTCCGGTTCGAACACTCCGTTTCCACCCGCCGGGTCGATCCGCCACCGCCGAACCAAATGAAGCCTAAGGTTAACTCAGAAAGCGCTAAAAGATCAGGGAACAAGTGAGCATAAGAAGCGTGCTTTCTGAGGTGCCTATTGGATCCTATTTATAGATTTCTGAAAACGGCCTGCAAATAGCCAACCTCTGCTGTTCCAAACAGCTATGTGCAGCCCAACCAGGTCTGCCAACAGCGTAACTCCGCTGTTTTAGCAGGCTATGGGCAGGTCAACAGGGGCAAAATGGTAAAAATACCTCACAGAACAAGGCGCGAGTAGCGCTCATCAATCTGTACTCGGCAATGGCGGCGAGTACGGGCCCGGACTGCTCTGCTCGCGAGCTGCGAGCTCGCTCAGCCATCAGGACTCGGCGAGCGGCCTGGGACTCGACGAAAAGCCCAGAGTTCGACGAACTTCGAGTTCCGTTCGACGAACGCCGAGCTCAGTTCGACGAACGCCGAGCTCGACGAGTGCGGGCCTGGTTGGCCCTACTCGCGCGCGACTAGTTGGGCTCGCCTGGGCGAGATGGAGGCTGCCGAGCTCTGGCCCCTCTTGGTGCTCGGCCGAGACTGAAAAAAGGAGGGCCGTCCGGTCTGGTTCCTGGCGGCCCTACTCGCCGGATACGGGGTTGTACACAATCCCCGCTCTTTTTGAGCTCGACAAAGTTCGGAAAGAATCATCCAACCCCAAGTGTTCGGCGAGTGCGGCAGGAACCAGAGAGAATCTTCGGGTGGGGTCCACGTGCGGCTATATATATACGCCTGCATACCTGGGTGACTTTGTCATTCCCTTCACTCTAACCTTGCCGAGATTCCAATCCCTAAGGAGATCCAAGAGAGACTCGCCCGAGTCCGCGAGGCTTCCTCCGCTCGCATAGCCGGCCTGACCGCGGTTCCACTCGCCACCCCGCAGGGTGGCTCGGCCGTGCCCAATCCCGCCAAAAGGGAGAAACCATTTCCTCAAGCGGCCGAGCCCATCTTTGATGACCTGAAGAAGATCCTGGAGCACGGGACCGACTCCACCAATCTGCCCGCCCTTGAGAAGGGCAAAAATGTTGTTGACCTCTGCAACGACCCAGACAGCCAACAGGATGGCGTCGAGAATTCCACGCCGCGAGTCAAGAACACCCTTGGCGACTCGCTGCTTAGGACCCCGGAGAATCGCCCCCGGGACCCATCACCCCCCTTTGGGACTCTGGGGTTGGATTCACAGAGGCCGAACTTGCCGGTTCGCGCCCCTTCCCCTCAGCGGCCTGCCGGGACCGTGGGGGCAGGTATCGAAGTCGTCCCTGTTCCGGGCTTCAACCTCCTTTCGCCAGGGACACGCTGCCCAGGCCGCGGCAAGGACCTGAGATGGGTCACTCCCCGCACTTTCTTGGAGGTGCCGAGTTCGTCAGGTAAGCCGACCTTTGGTCTGTGTCCTGTAATTTTTCGGGATACTCGCGTTCCCTCACTGATGCTTCTGTCTTCACAGCTCTGCCCAACCAATCCGCGACCGAGGAATTTTCGCGGACAGCCCAGTATTCTCCCCTCCCCTCCCCGAGCTCGCTAGATTCCTATCTGGGCCCTGAAGTGGAGAACGGGGAGCTGACGAGGAGGGGGATTGGGCTCTTCAAGAAGCTCGTGCGCGGCCTGCGCGAGGTGAAGGAGGTCAACGAGGCGCTGCAGCGCGACTACGTGCGGTTCGCGGACGAGGTGCATGGCAACCCGGCTGGCGAGGCGATGTCCCCCTCCCGGCTTCTGGACGAGATCGACGAGGGCCTCTCGGTTGCGCAGAGAAACTCGGGGCGGATTCACGAGCTCCTCCGCTAGCGGCAGTCTGGGGGGCGGGGGATGTGAGACCGGGGTAGATAGAAACGGCTCCATTTGCCGAGCCGACCGGTACTCGCCTCCTGATCCCCTCTGCTCGCGAATCTTGTTCCCCTTCTTTTCTTCCGTATCTGATTTCTTCATAATATTCATTCCTTGAGCCTGTAATAACTCTGGACATTTTTAGATTTTAATTCCTGGTACTCGAATAATACTATATAACCTTTTATATTTAGTTCGGCACGTGATGAGACACGTTGTAAGTCGGCGAGCTAGGGTTGGCGAGCTGGGATAGGCGAGCTGGGCTGATAGGACAGCTCGGCCTCAGGCTTCTTTTTCTATAAATAGCCTCCCTCACCAACCCCGTACCACCGCCTTTACTGCATACTTTCTTTTCTTCTTGCGCTCTTTCTCTTTTCGTACTCACGTTCTAACCCTTCCGCAAGCATGAGCAAGACTAACCCGAGGTCGACGGCCGCTCCAAATGCGCCCAACAATTCGCCGATTACTGCTTCTTTGAGGGGAACACGAGCGAGGCGAAGCTCGCCGAGTTTGTCACGGACTATGTTCCCCCTGGCTTCGAGGCGCGCCGGCCGAGGGAAGGGGAGGCGATCAACACTTTCTACGCCGATGAGCTCGCCTTCCCCATCTCACATTTCGAGGTGGGGTTGCGCCTACCCCTCTGGCCGGAAGTCCACCAGATTTTGAAGTACTATGGCGCGGTGCCCGCGCAGCTCAACTCGAACGCTATCGCCTTGATGGCGGCGTTCGCGTGCTTCCTCCGCCGGGAGCGAATAGAGTTTAACCTGACCGTCTTCAGGAAACTCTTCTCCTACAGGGCAACTCCGGATGACGTCGCCTACTTCGGGGGCTCGCTCATCAAACTTCACAAGATCGCGAACAAGCACCATAACTGGATGACCAAGATCGCCTTCATCAAGGGCAATCTCGACAACATTCCTTACTCCCCTCAGCAAAAGGTCGAGGACGTCTACCGCCCCCATACTGTGTCCTGCAACGATGCCGAGCTCCACAAATTCTTCCTCCACATAGATTTCGAGGTCGCCTTCCTGCGATGGGGCCTCGACTAGCTCCGCCCCGTTCTTCCCGACGAAGGTATCCTTCTCTTTCCTATTGCTTAGCTCGCCGGATTTTTGACGCTCATCAAAGTTCGCGTGCTTCCTCCTCCTCGACTCGCTCCTGCAGGAGAACGACTGATCCCCGTGAACCCGCCATTCGCGGACTCGGGGTTGCATCCAGACCCCTTTGCTCGCGAGAGGGCGGCGACGGCGGCTTGCCGAGACGAGGCGGCTTCCTCCAAACCCTCGTCCAGCAAGAGGCGACTTGAGCCTGCGGGATCGAGCCCGCCCCGTCGCCAACAACAGCCAAAGAAAATGAGGAAAGCAGTGGTGGTTCCTCGGGCGAGACATCAACAACAACAACAAAGCCCCAAATTCATGAGCTCGCCCGAGACCATCCCGGATGGGTCGGCGGAGAGCCCGCTGAAGGAGATCACGAGCAAGGGGCAGAGGGGCGGCGAGACCTCTGCTCCCCCTGCCGTGAAGAAGGCGGCTCGCGAGCCCGCCACGCCGAAGAACCATCCCCTCTTCGGCTTTGGGGGGAGGTGGAAAGACTCGGCTGGCGAACCCATGGTCCATGGGATGAGCTGGCCCACCGAGTCTCTATCTCCACCCTCCACCCCTCCTGGGCTGACCGCGAGCTCTCCACCGGTCACGCCTACGCGCTCGGCTTCGGCCTTTATGGCCGCGAGGATGCCGAGGCCTACAAGGGCATGGCCCTGCGGCAGCTCGGCCATGAAGGCATGCAGGCCCACATGCGGGACATGAAGCTTCATCACATGATGATCCGCCGGAGCTTCAACCTCAGCAACCACCTCCAGAAAGCCGAGCAGGCACACGACGTCGCCCAGGACAAGGCCGTCGACCTGGCGAGGCAACTCAACATCGCCGAGAACCTACTCGCCCAAGTCGCCGGCGTACTGGTAAGTATCGGACTGCTTCCCCTTTTACTTAGAATTTTACCGCGCTGCCACTGACATGCTTCCTTTTTCTTCAGGATGCCAAGGCTGCTGAGGAGTTGCGGGCCCGCGCTGCCGGGCCGGAAGAGGAGAACGGCCAGCTGCGCGCCCGCCTCGCCGGGCTGGATGGGGAGAACGCGACACTGAAGGAGGAGAACACGGGCCTCCATCGCGAGGTCCGCCGCCAAGCGGAGATTTTCTTCCCCTCGGGCGATATCGAGCCAACCTTCGCGTACAAGAGCCCGAGGATCTTCGGCGAGGCCGACGTCGCTGAGAGGCTGCGGATCAACTCCATCGAGGCCGCCGAATGCACTCTTCAAATGATGAAGGATACATGAGTGCTGGTGGAGGGCTGCGAGGAGATCACGGCCCGGGACCTCATGCCGAGCTTGTTCCCGGCGACGCCTCCTAGCGAGAAGGAGGACAACCTTGACCTGATGTTCGGGAAGGGCTTCCAGGACGACCTATCCGTGGGGGGGGGGGGGGGGGGGGGGCAGAGTTGATCTTTTCTTTCTCTTTATGTTTTTGTAATCTCGCATAGGCGATCTCTTTTTGTAATCAACATTACATATAATTGAAAATAGTTTTGATATGAATTTTCTTTATTTTCTCTATCTTTTTCCGGGCTTTCCTGCTGTGACATGCTTGCTCGCGAGCTCTACCCCTCGGACGACCTCGCGAAGATAGATCTTGCCATTAGGATGGTCATTAGGACGTTCCCGAGAGCGGACCTTGAGAGCTTGCCAACCCCAGACGATCTAGGATGATCTACTCGCGAGATGCCTAGCTTGTAATCAACATAGAACTAAAATCAAGATTTTCTCAAGTGAAACTGAAGGGGGGTGAGGTGTTCGGCCGGAGCCCGCCTCCTGCAGCGAGAGCCAGGGGCTCGGCTCGCCGCCCTTCTGCCGAGCTGGGCTTGCAAGTCTCGACTCGCCTGTGATGAGCCTCTCTGTTTTTAAAGGTCAAACTTCTTAATATCTGGAGAGTACAAGACTTCCCCGAGTGACATCCAGCCTTGCCAGCTAGATGAGAGCCTGACAGCGGGATTTGCTCGGGGTCCGGGTAGACACCGCCGAGTGACATCCAGCCCTGCCAGCTTAGTGAGATCCTGACAACGGGATCTGCTCGGGGTCCGGGTAGACACCTTCGAGTGACATCCAGCCCTGCCAGCTTAGTGAGAGCCTGGCAGCGGGATCTGCTCGGGGTCCGGGTAGGCACCGTCGTGTGACATCCATCCCTGCCAGCTAAGTGAGATCCTGACAGCAGGATCTGCTCGGGGTCCGGGTAGACACCGTCGAGTGACATCCAGCCCTGCCAGCTAAGTAGAGCCTGGCAGCGGGATCTACTCGGGGTCCGGGTAGACACCGTCGAGTGACATGCAGCCCTGCCAGCTAAGTGAGAGCCTGACAGCGGGATCTGCTCGGGGTCTGGGTAGACACCTTCGAGTGACATCCAGCCCTGCCAGCTTAGTGAGAGCCTGACAGCGGGATCTGCTCGGGTTCCGGGTAGACACCTTCGAGTGACATCCATCCCTGCCAGCTAAGTGAGAGCCTGACAGCGGGATCTGCTCGGGGTCTGGGTAGACACCGTCGAGTGACATCCAGCCCTGCCAGCTAACTGAGAGCCTGATAGCGGGATCTGCTCGGGGTCTGTCAAATGAACGTTTCACCTTCTCATACGAGTTATTGCAGTAGGATTAACACTTCAAGAAGCTTTATTAAGAACAAAACATCACTTACATATCTCAAGGATAAAAGCGTTTCAAGTCGTCACCGCTTCAGGTGAGACTTAGGGTCTCGCCCTCCCTGTTTTGGAGACGATACCCTCCTGATCTCAATATTTCTTTTACAATGTAAGGATCTTCCCAGTTGTGGTTGAGCTTCCCCACGTTTGCCGATCTTCCTGTTGCATTCACCTTTTTCAGGACCAAGTCCCCCTCCGCAAATTGTTTGACTCTGACGTGCTTGTCGAAGTACTTAGTCATTTTCCTCTTCACTTCTTCTTGTCGGATGACGGAGAGATCACGCAACTCTCCCACCATATCAAGGGAGAGTCGCAGCTACTCCTCGTTCTCGACCTGCCATTCTTCCCTGCCTTCCCTGCCGTGACAACCCGAGGCGTTTGAACTTCAAATTCTACGAGGAGTACTGCCTCGCATCCATGAGAGAGTTTGAAAGGGGTCTCCTCTGTGGCTGTGTTGGGGGTGGTCCTCAGGGCCCAAAGGACCGAGGGAAGCTGCTCCACCCAGCTCCCTTTCAGGTTCTCTACCTTCTTCTTCAGAAGAGTCACAATAATCTTATTCGCGGCCTCCACCTGCCCGTTGCTCCTGGGGTGGTGGACCGAGATAAACCTGAGGTCAATCCCGAGCTGCTCGCAGAAGCTAATGAATTCTGCGCTGGAGAACTGAGGCCCATTGTCCGTGACGATGGCCTGGGGCAACCCATGGCGGCAGATGATCTCCCCCCAAACAAAATTTCTGATGACCTGGGAAGTCACCTTGGCCAGCGCCTTTACTTCCAGCCACTTAGAAAAATAGTCAATCATCACCAACAACAACCTTCTCTGCCCACTGGCCTGGGGGAACGGCCCAACCAAGTCCATTCCCCAAATTGCAAAGGGTCAGGGGGCTGTGATGCTCTTGAGGCGCTGGGCTGGCTGCAGTTGGAGGGGGGCGAACAACTGACACTTGTGACACCTCTTTGTGAATTCCACAGCGTCATGGCCCAGGGTTGACCAGAAGTATCCCTGCCTGACGATCCTCCCTTCCAGGGTCCGACTCCCTGTATGACTCCCACACTCCCCAGAGTGGACTTCTTCCAAGATCCTCTGTACCTCACTCTCGGCCACACAACAGGCCAACATCCTCGAGAGAGTCTTCCGATACAATTGTCCGCCCCGGAGGAGATAGTATGCTGACTTGTACCTGAGTTTCTTCTTGTCCACCCCCTCCGGATACTCCCCTGTGGAGAGGAAGGTTGTTACCGAGTCCATCCACGAGGGGTGTCGATCAACCTCCATTAGTTCTCCCTCTTCAATGGAAGGGCGAAACAGATCAGTGATTGTACCCCCCACCCGGGGGCCGTGCTTTGCCAGCTGATCGACCTGCTCGTTTTCTTCCCGGGGCACGTGTCGGATGGAGAAGGTTTGGAACGTGCCGATGACCCCCTTCACTTTGGCTAAGTATAGTCGTAGGGTAGGCTCTCTCGCCTCAAACTCCCCGTTGATCTGGGAAGCCACCACCATGGAGTTAGTGAGGACCTCCACGTCCAACACCCCCAGCTCCCTGGCCAAGCATAGCCCTGCTATTACGGCTTCGTACTCGGCCTGGTTGTTAGTGATGGGAAAGTGCACCACCACCATTTGTTCGATTCTAGTTCCCTGGGGGCTCTCCAAGATCACCCCCACCCCCAGGGAATGCCGCCCTGAAACGCCATCTACCTTCACCTTCCACGGAGTCGGACGAGTGAGCTCTTCCTCCACCACCTCGATCACGTAATCGGCCAAAAAGTCGGTCATTGCTTGGGCCTTGATCGAGAGGCGGGGGACGAAGGAGATGTCGAACTCGCTCAACTCTACCGACCACTTGGCCAACCTGCCCGAATGCTCCACCCACTCGAAGATGTTGCGGAGGGGATGGTCAGTCACTACTCAGATGGAGTGTGCCTGGAAGTAGGGCCGAAGTCTCCGGGCCGAGACGATCAGGGCGAAGGCCAGCTTCTCCAAAATCGGATATCGAAGCTCAGCCTTCCTCAGGACCCGACTCACATAGTATATGGGGAGCTGCCTCTTCCCCTCTTCACGAACCAGGACAGAACTCAAGGCCTCTACCCCGACCCCGAGATACAAGTACAAGTCTTCTCCTTCCTTCGGCTCTTGGAGCAATGGAGCCTGCGTCAACTGCATCTTAAGAGCTTGGAATGCCTCCTGACACTCCTTGGTCCACTCAAATTTTTGCCCCCCCCCCTAGTGTTTTGAAGAAGGGGGAACACTTCTCCCCGGCCCGGGAGAGGAACCGACTCAATCCCGCTAACTTCCCCGTCAACCGCTGCACTTCCTTGACATTCCGTGGTGACCCCAGTTCCATGATGACCTTGACCTTGTCAGGATTCAGCTCGACCCCTGCGGGGGTGAGGAGATGCCCCAAGAACTTTCCCCTGCTGGCCCCGAAGACGCACTTCAAAGGGTTCAGCCGCATCTTATACTTGCGCAAGGTGGCGAAGGTCTCTTCCAAATCCTGAAGGTGAGAGTCCACGTCCTGACTCTTGATCATGAGGTCATCCACGTACACCTCCAGGTTCCTCCCCTTCTGTTCCCGGAAGACCCTGTCCATCATCTTTTGGTAGGTCGCTCCTGCATTCTTCAGCCCGAAGGGCATCATTTTATAGCAGTAGCACCCATCACCCGTGATGATTGAGACGTCCTTGACGTCCGGGGGGTGCATTCTGATCCGGTGGTAACCTGAAAACGCATATAAGAAAATCATTACAGAAAAACCGACGGCTGGGTCAACCAGCGCGTTGATCCGAGATAAGGGATAATAGTCCTTAGGGCATGATTTATTAAGCAAGGAAAAATCAACACACATATGTCACCGGCCGTCTCCTTTTTAACCATAACAACATGGGAGACCCAGCCGGGGAATTGTATTTCGGATACAAAGCCGGCCTTGAGAAGTTTGACCACCTCCTCTCAGATGGGCTCGGCCAGCTTGTCCGCGGTGGACCTCTTCTTTTGCTGAACTGGGCGTGCTCCCGGGTCCAGGTTGAGGCGGTGCCAAGCCACGTCCGCGTCAACCCCTGACATCTCCGCGGCGCTCCATGCGAAGATGTCCACATTCTTTTGGATGCATGCCAGCATCCTGCCTTGAGCCTCCGGGGTCAGCCCCCCGCTAACGCGAACCTTCTCCACCCTACCTCCGAGGGTGAGAACCTCCATCTCCAACACCTCTTTTGCAGCCTCCATCCTGGACTGCTCCCCCCACTCTCCGATGTCCCTCTCCTCCGGGACAAGAACCTCCGCTTCCATCTCTTCCTCCACGGTCATCGCCTCGGCCAACTCCTCCTGCCCTCCTCCTGCCACCTCTATCTCGGTGCAGCTTTCCACCTCCATCTCCTCCCTGCCAGCCTCCTGCTCCGCCTCCATTCTCCGCACCATCTCCTCGGCCCCCTCCTGCCAGGAGATAGAGTTTACGACGGTGACGTAGCACTCCCTTGCTACTTTGGGGTCACCCCGCACCCGGACCTGGATCCCCTCGGCATTAAACTTCAGGCATTGGTGGAACGACGAGGGGACGCAGCGGAAGGCGCTGATGAGGGGCCTTCCGAAGATGGCGTTGTAGCTGCTGGGGGCATCCACGATGACAAATCGGCAGTTCCGGGACTGCCCCCACAGGGTGACATGGAGCCCCACTCCTTCTACCTCCTTCCTCTCCCCTGAGAACCCAAACAAGGGGCCATCCGAAGCCAGCACCCTCTTTGCCTCCACCTTCATTGCGTCGAACGCCTTCTTGAAGATGACGTTGACGAAGCTTTCATTGTCAATGAGAATCCGGGAGATGGTGAAATGCTCGATGGCTGTCTGAATGACCAGTGCATCGCAGAAGGGATCCTCATGATCCGGCATATCACTCCTTGAGAAGGTAATCTTCTCTTCCGGGGGTGGGGTCTGGGATGTGGAGCCAACGCAACGGCGATACATGGTGTGGAGGCTCGCCTTCCGAGAGGCCTCCACCCCCACCCCCACATGGATCACTCCGATCCCTCCCCGGGTCCCGATGTCCTCCCGGTCTTCGCATCGATCCTCCTCCGCTCGAGGCAGGACCTCCTCGATTCTCACTTCCTGGCGCCCCTGTTGTTGATGCTGCTCCCTGTTTCCTCTCTTATCTCGAGGAACTCCGGGCACGTGGTCGTAACATGCGCTTCCTCTTGGTGAAAGTCGCAGTAGGGCAACTCCACCCTTACTTCTCTTCTTCTTCTTCACGCCGCTCTCCTCCTCTCTCCCATGGCTATGGCCATATCCTGATCTTGATTGGGGAGTGGAGGTCTCTGCGCCTGCCTCCAACCCGGGGGTGGAACTGATCCTGGCCCCCCTGGTGGTGGTCCCTTCCCTGGTATCCTCTCCGTGGCCCAGGGTCTTGCCACTCGGGCCTCCAGCCCAACCGACGGTCCGGCTCCTGACGCCCCCACCTGGGCTGCTGCTGCCCTTGGAGTTGCCTCTGCTCCCTCTGCCGGGGCTCGGCTCTCCTCTCCTCCTGCCCCCTTCCGCCTCTCGGCTCCTCTTCCTCTGTGGCCCACCTGGACAACTTCCAGGCAAACTCCGGATTCGACGCTTCCCCGCCGACTTCTCTCACCTCCTCTCCATCAGCTCCTCATAGGAGAGGGGGAGAGGGGGCACTCTCTTTAGCTTCATCCTGAAAAAACCCTGTTGCAGCCCCAGGGTGAAAGCCATCATCAGACTATGGATCAACATCTCCTGGACCTGGGTGACCTCCTCCTGAAACCGGTCGACGTAACTCCCCAACACCTCATTCACTCCCTGCTTGATGTGGAACAAGGACTCCGACTCATACCTCCTCTTCGAGGTGGTGAACCTCAACATGAACCCCCGACGCAGGTCCTCGAAGTAGTAAATGGAGCTGGCCGGCAATTGGTGGAACCACTCCCTCGCCTTTTCCTTGAGGGTGATGGCGAAAAGCCGACACTTAAAGCCATCCGACATCTGCCGGATCAAAACCACGTCCTCGAACCACTGGACGTGCTGGACCGGGTCCCCATTCCCGGTGTAGTAGGACATCTCTGGCTCTCTGAACCCCTCTGGAACCGGGGCAGAAGAAACCAATTCGCTAAAGGGGCTGCCTCCCCCTACCGGGCGAGCTGGAGCGTCTTGCGCACCCATCTCGCCGTTGCGACCTCCGCTTGCCGAGCCGGGGAAGAGCTCGCGCCCGGGGAGCTCGCATCCCCTTCCTTCCTCGACGACCTCCTTCCCAGCTCGCCTGCCGGGAGCGTCCTCACCCAGAGACGGGCGACAGCGATTTGGAAAGCTGGAGTCGAGCACTCGGCACGCACGCCGAGTGCGAACTTGACGAGGCCGAGTACCTCATGCCTGGAGTCTTCAAACATTCCCACTGTGGCCAGATGTGGCGGGGGCGGCGAGTCGGATCTATCTGAGCCTTGTCCTCCCGTCATCGAGTCTGCTGAAGATTTTCTGTGCTGACCACTCTCCACGCTCACCGCACCAAAATGTTGAAACCGAAAATTCGATCTCTCGTAGAGTTCACCCGTGGGGAAGGGGTGATCGCACACCTACTTTTCTCCTGCAAGCAAAATGATAAGGAAAAATGACCCAAGGGCTCGGCGTGGAGGACCCACCACACACCTGGAAGATCATAGAGCGCTTTCCCTAATTAGCCAAAGGCCGAGCTAAGGCTACCTCAGAAAGCGCTAAAAGATCAGGGAACAAGTGAGCATAAGAAGCGTGCTTTCTGAGGTGCCTCTTGGGTCCTATTTATAGATTTCTGAAAACGGCATACAAATAGCCAACCTCCGCTGTTCCAAACAGCTATGTGCAACCCAACAAGGTCTGCCAACAGCGTAACTTCGCTGTTTTAGCAGGCTATGGGCAGGCCAACAGGGGCAAAATGGTAAAAATACCTCACAGAACAAGGGACGAGTAGCCCTCAGCAACCTGTACTCGACAAGGGCGGCGAGTACGGGCCCGGACCGCTCTGCTCGCGAGCTGCGAGCTCGCTCAGCCGTCAGGACTCGGCGAGCGGCCTGGGACTCGACGAAAAGCCCAGAGTTCGACGAACTCTGAGTTCCGTTCGACGAACGCCGAGCTCGACGAGTGCGGGCCTGGCTGGCCCTACTCGCGCGCGACTAGCTGGGCTTGCCTGAGCGAGCTGGAGGCTGCCGAGCTCTGGCCCCCCTTGGTGCTCGACCGAGACTGAAAAAAGGAGGGTCGGCCGGTCTGGTTCCTGGCGGCCCTACTCGCCGGATACAGGGTTGTACAGAAGTGGGAAACCAACACGCCCGCATCTAGTGGGTCTTCAGCGGGTCTTCAACAACAACACCTCTGCATCCTAGCGGATTTGAGGATGCGGTGATCGGATTTAGGGAAGGAGGAATTGATTAATACCGAATGGGATGCTTTGATCGGTGATGAAGTTGATCCATGGCGCCGACGGAAGGAACAATGAAAGTTGTCTTCAAGATGTTGGACCCGGATGAGTTGGCCACATTGTTGAGGGTGTTGGGTTCATCACACCGGTCGCCGAAATTGGAACTTCCACCGATTGATTTGAATCTTGACGGAGCGATGACCTACCTGAGTTGGTCACGTCGTGTGAAAAAAATCCTTGCAGCAAAATAGGTTGGGGGATTCCTGACAGGGGCATTGAAGAAACTGGAGAACTCGGCTGGAGATGAGTGAGAGTTGGCCCACATGATAGTGTTTATGTGGCTTCTCAGCTCGGTTGTCCCATTGATTGCTGTCACGGTATATTGCCTCGAGACAGTCATGGAGGTTTGGGACAAGATGAAGAACACATATGATAGCGTGGGAACACTCTGCGGGTCTTCCAGCTGAAAGGAGAAATTGATGACACTGCTCAGAGAAATAAAACAGTGCAGGAGTACGTCCTTCTTTTCTAGTTAGCATGATGGAGGACATGATAGAGGAGCAGACCCTTCTTAGAATCATGGAGGGCATCAAGAGGAAACAAACAGACGAGGGGAGCAGAGATGGAGCTGCGGGGGTCGCTATGTATCCCCACCTAACTGATGGATATCTCGCTCTTGCATCCATATCTTCATCTAGGGAATCAGATTGGATCATCGATTTAGGCGCATCACGTCACGTGACAAGAAATGTAGGTGAGTTCTCCTCCTACACTCGTCTAGCTACCGCAGATAGCATGACTACACGTTCCAGCAGTGGTTGATAAGAGTACTATTAATTGTTCAGATTCAGTAAAACTATCCAACGTTCTGCATGCTCCTTTTTCAGTTAGTCTCTTATCTATTAGTTCCATAATCATTCAACTGTGATGTAGTCATCGAGCCTGCTGAAGATTTTCTGTGCTGACCACTCTCCACGCTCACCGCACCAAAATATTGAAACCGAAAATTCGGTCTCTCGTAGAGTTCACCCATGGGGAAGGAGTGATCGCACACCTACTTCTCTTCTGCAAGCAAAATGATAAGGGAAACTGACCCAAGGGCTCGGCGTGGAGGACCCACCACACACCCGGAAGATCTTAGAGCGCTTTCCCTCCTTAGCCAAAGGCCGAGCTAAAGCTACCTCAGAAAGCGCTAAAAGATCAGGGAACAAGTGAGCATAAGAAGCGTGCTTTCTAAGGTGCCCCTTGGGTCCTATTTATAGATTTTTGAAAACCGCCTGCAAATAACCAACCTCCGTTGTTCCAAACAGCTATGTGCAACCCAACTAGTTCTGCCAACAACGTAACTTTGCTGTTTTAGCAGGCTATGGGCAGACCAACAGGGGCAAAATGGTAAAAATACCTCACAGAACAAGGGGCGAGTAGCCCTCAGCAACCTGTACTCGGCAAGGGCGGCGAGTACGGGCCCGGACTGCTCTGCTCGCGAGCTGCTAGCTCGCTCAGCCGCCAGGACTCGGCGAGCGGCCTGGGACTCGACGAAAAGCCCAGAGTTCGACGAACTCTGAGTTCCGTTCGACGAACGCCGAGCTCAGTTCGATGAACGGCGAGCTCGACGAGTGCGGGCCTGGCTGGCCCTACTCGCGCGCGACTAGCTGGGCTCACCTGGGCGAGCTGAAGGCTGCCGAGTTCTGGCCCCCCTTGGTGCTCGGCCGAGACTGAAAAAAGGAGGGTCGGACGGTCTGGTTCCTGGCGGCTCTACTCGCCGGATACGGGGTTGTACAGCAGTGGAGAACCAACACGCCCGCATCTAGTGGGTCTTCAACGGGTCTTCAACAACACCACCTCTGCATCCTAGCGGATTTGAGTATGCGGTGATCGGATTTAGGGAAGGAGGAGCCATTGATTAGTATCGAATGAGATGCTTTGATCGGTGATGAAGTTGATCCATGGCGCCGATGAAAAGAACAATGGAAGTTGTCTTCAAGATGTTGGACCCGGATGAGTTGGCCACATTGTTGAGGGTGTTGGGTTCATCACACCGGTTGCCGAAATTGGAACTTCCAACGATTGATTTGAAGCTTGACGGAGCGACGACCTACCTGAGTTGGTCACGTCGTGTGAAAAAAATCCTTGCAGCAAAATAGGTTGGGGGATTCCTGACAGAGGCATTGAAGAAACTGGAGAACTCGGCTGGAGATGAGTGGGAGTTGGCCCACATGATAGTGTTTATGTGGCTTCTCAGCTCGGTTGTCCCATTGATTACTGTCACGGTAGATTGCCTCGAGACAGTCATGGAGGTTTGAGACAAGCTGAAGAACACATATGATAACGTGGGAACACTCTGCGGGTCTTCCAGCTGAAAGGAGAAATTGATGACACTGCTCAGAGAAATAAAACAGTGCAGGAGTACGTCCTTCTTTTCTAGTTAGCGTGATGGAGGACATGATAGAGGAGCAGACCCTTCTTAGAATCATGGAGGGCATCAAGAGGAAACAAACAGACGAGGGGAGCAGAGATGGAGCTGCGGGGGTCGCTATGTATCCCCACCTAACTGATGGATATCTCGCTCTTGCATCCATATCTTCATCTAGGGAATCAGATTGGATAATCGATTTAGGTGCATCACGTCACGTGACAAGAAATGCAGGTGTGTTCTCCTCCGACACTCGTCTAGCTACCGCAGATAGCATGACTACACGTTCCACCAGTGGTCGATAAGGGTGCTGTTAATTGTTCGGATTCAGTAAAACTATCCAACGTTCTGCATGCTCCTTTTTTAGTTAGTCTCTTATCTATTAGTTCCATGATCATTCAACTGAGATGTGTTGTTTCTTTTGATATTCACAAGATGACTTTCCAGGAGAAAGGGACAAAACAGATACTTGAGACTGAGACTTGACATGACGGGCTGTGGTATCTGGATCGGGAAGGATTGAATGCGACTCTTGTATCTGTGGTAGAGAAGACGTGAGTTAGAGGACAAAAGATGAGTGCAAATGATATGCTGATACTCCATCACACACGGTTGGGGCACCCCTCCTTTAGCACTGTAGCTAAATTATTTCCTACTTTTTTTGAAACAACAAATAAAACAAAATTGGTGTTTGATGCCTGTGATTTAGGCAAGCTTACTAGGAGTTCGTATGCTAGTACTAGCCGAAGAAGCTCTTCTGTTTTTGATATTGTTCATTCCAATATATGGAGACCTTGTACTGTATGCTTTTTGAATGGTTATAAGTAGTTTGTAACTTTTATTGATTGTACATCTTGTTTTACTTGTCTATATTTGATGAAAATTAAAAGTGGGGTACTTATCTGCTTTCGAGATTTCCATAAGCTTGTTCAGACACAATACACTGCAGTGATTAAGGTACTAAGATCGGATAATGGAACAAAATACACTAACAAGATAATTAAGGAATACTTATCAGCCCATGTGATACTGCACCAGACCACATGTGCCTACACACCGGCGTTGCGGAGAGGAAGAACAGACACCTTCTGGAGGTGGCAAAGAGTGATGCTCAACATGAAGGTTCCTTAGAGTATGTGGGGATATGCAGTGTTAATAGCTGCATAGCTAATCAACAGGATACCATCACAGGTTCTGGGATGGAAATCTCCATGTCAGCAGTTGTAGGAACATAATGGGAGGATACTTCCTTTGAAGGTATTTGGGTGCGCGTGCTTCGTGAAGGACAACAGGCCGGGTGTTGGTAAGCTTGATGAAAGGGCAGTTAAGTGTATATTTGTGGTCTACTCTCGTACTCAGAAGGGATACATGTGCTGGTGCCCAGTGGATAAACGATGTTTTGCGAGCATGGATGTTCACATCAGAGAGCTAGAACAGTACTACCGACAAGAGGTAGCCATACCCACATTTGAATTGCCAGATACCGAAAGTATGAGACTAGAGAGAAAAAGGTTGGTGACAGATCTGGGAGTACGAAAGAGAGGATCTGTGGAGGAGCAGGAGAGTGATGAGGAGCAGGAGGAGGAGATTGAGGAGGAGAGGCGAGATATGAGACCTGCAGCTCAGGGGGAGCTGCTGTTATACAGTAGGAGGAAGCTGCCGACAGTACCAGATCCAGTGCCAGCAGTATCAAATCCAGTGCCTATGCCCAGTCTAGATCCTAGTCCTTTGGAAACGTCACTCCCTACTCCTGGAACACCTACATCATGATGTAGGGTAGGCCGTGGGTGCACAATCTAGACTCTACATGCGACACGACCGTCAGTGACGGCGACGAATGTTATGAGCAATAATAATTTGGCACCACAAAATTAAGCGAAAACAAAGAAACAATATAATTTAATTTTGGCGATTATAGTTGGCTTTCCTCCGCTCGGAGGGCCAAAGCAAAGCGTGCGGCGAATCGGTCCTCCTGCAAATTAGTAATCAATTGACACAAGGCGCTACAAACTAGAGCCAAACAAAATATGAAGTTTCCAATAATAATATTGCAAATACAACAATCCAAATCACGAAAATAAAACTCACAACTAGCGGGCTGGTTTAGGGCAATGGAGGTGATAAGTCCGGATGCGTGGATCGGGTGCCGAGGGTGGAGACGGAGGTGGCAAAGGCGGGTGGGGGGCTGTTTTGGTGGCAAATAACGGAATCGGAGGGCGATGGAGTAGATCCGGATAGGAGCACGTAGATCCAGACTCGGGGAAGGTAGATCCGGTGGTGGAATGTCGGATTGGGGCGGGGAAGGATAGATCGGGGCAATATAACCCGGATCGGGTAGTGGGGATGTAGATCGGGACAATAGAACCCGGATCTAGGAGGATTAGGGGCTATGGAGTAGTGGGGAAGAGGTGGATCCACGAAGGGAAGAGAGGAGTGGCCGGCTAGGGCTAGGAAGGCCCTAAGTGGGGTCGGAAATGGCAAGAGGGGCTGGAAAAGTGCAGGGATTGGCAGCAGCCAGTCCGGCGGCTGCTTGGGAAGGGCGGTAGCCGGCGGGTTGCTTGGGAAGGGCGGTAGCCGGCGGGTTTGAGGAAGGGCGGTAGCCGGCGGGTTTGAGGAAGGTTGGGGTGAGTTCCGGGGGTGGGAAAAAGGGGAGGAAACAGTGGGAAAATGTGGGGAAGGTTAGGGATTACCTTGGGGGAGAGGATGAACGCCTAGGAGTCGTCACCTAGGGCTCCACGGAGTCGGCACCGTGGAAGGATCACAGGATTCCGGGATTGAACTTCTCCAGAATCTGCCATCCCCCTAAACCAGCCCACAACTCCCTATTTATAAGAAATAACACCCTAGGGCTTCACCATCAACGGCTATGATTGGCCGATGGGTTCGGCCTCTAAATAACAACATATAAACCCAAATAAAATACATAAATATATAATTTCGACTCGCAGCGACGTTCCGGACGCAACCGCGGAGTCGGATCGGCGGTCCGATCAAGCGTTCCTGCGGGAATAGACGAACGTGGGTCCCGCGCCTCCAAATGCACGATCGGATGGAATCCCATCAACTCCCCCCGACTGAAAAGCATTCATCTCCGAAAAATGGAGACGATCGTACTGGAGTCGAAGCCCGGGGGCGAGTTGAGCAAGCTCAGCTGGTAGTATCCAAGTGTCGTCCGCGTCGGGGCGGCCGCGCCAATGGACCAAGTAGCGAAGACGTTGCCCGTCTGTGGTGGGGACAATCTGGTGGGATCTGATCTCAGTAATGCTCTCATCTCTCAACTCTCTCATGGTGGGGCCCGGAGTGATCGGTGACGCCGACGGCGGAACCATAGACGACGACTGTCCAGGAGGAGGGATATGGGCAATGGGTGGATTGAGGTGGCTGCTCGACATGGGTGGGGTGGTGGGGAAGGGTGGCAAGGAGTGAGGGAGTGGGTCGCCTCCACTGCCCGGGTCCACATAGTCATGAGGCTCGTGATAGGGTGTCAGATCCTCAACATTAAATACTGGGTGAATCCCCATATTTGCTGGGATATCCAGCCTGTAGGCATTTGTCCCAATCCGATTAACAACCGAGAAAGGGCCCATTCGCCTGGCGCTTAGCTTTTTGGCAGGCCCAGAAGGGAGCCTCTCCGAGCGGATTCGTACCATCACCTGATCGCCAACATTAAAAATACGTTCCCGCTTTCGTTTATCCGCGTGGGCCTTATAATTTTCATTGCTCATAATAATGCGTCGGCGGACCGACTCATGCAACTCATGCAGGTGCTGTGCAAATGATTCTGCGGACTCACTAGGCCGGGACTCTAACGGGCTTGGGATAAGGTCAATGGGTTTCCTGGGGTCATATCCTGACACTATATGGAATGGGCTCAGCCCAGTGGACCTATTGACCGAACTATTATATGCAAACTCGGCGATCGGCAAATCTAAATCCCAACTACCTACATGCTCTCCAGTTAGACACCGCAACAGATTCCCTAGACTCCTATTCACTACCTCAGTCTGACCGTCCGTCTGTGGGTGATATGCGGAGGAAAACCTAAGGGTAGTACCAGTCTTGTGCCACAGGGTTTTCCAAAAATAGCTCATGAATCTCACATCACGGTCGGACACAATCGACTTGGGTAGACCATGCAACCGAAAGACATCCCTCATGAATATAGATGCAACGTGGGTCGCATCTGCCGTCTTGCGGCAAGCAATGAAGTGTGCCATCTTCGAAAACCGGTCAACCACTACAAAGATGGAATCGTGTCTCCGTAAGGTGCGGGGGAGTCCGAGAACAAAGTCCATGCTGATGTCCTCCCAAGGGCGGTGTGGAACAGGTAGGGGTGTATAAAGGCCGGTGTTCTGTTTACTTCCCTTGGCCGTCTGGCAGATACGGCAGTGGCGCACAACTCGAGCTACGTCCTTCTTGAGGCTGGGCCAGTAGAGACGGTCCTCAACAATGGCTATAGACTTATCCCGCCCGAAGTGACCCGCGGCTCCGCCCGCGTGCAGTTCCCAAATCAGATAGTCTCGGTAAGACGTCTGAGGAACGCACAGGCGAGAACCCCGGTACAGATATTCCTCGTAAATCTGGTATCCCTCAACGGGGTCGGGTGGGTCTCGGGACAAGGCGGTGTAAATCTCGCCAAAGTCAGGACACGTGGGGTAATCGAGCATCAGTCGCTCAAGGCCCTGCACACTCGCCGTCAGCGTCTGCAATAGGGATACGCGGCGACCCAGCGCGTCAGCCGGCTTGTTCTCGACACCCGCGCGGTGCTTGAGAACATAATGGAAATCCTGCAGATACTCGACCCACTTCGCATGTCGGTGGACCAACTTGCGTTGTGAATCGAGGTAACGGAGGGCCTGGTGATCGGAGTACAACACGAACTCCCGGGGGAGGAGATAGTGTCGCCAGTAGCGCAGAGACTGGACAATAGCGTAAAATTCTCGATCGTAGTTCGAGTACTTTTGATTAGCTTCATTCAATTTCTCACTAAAGTAAGAAACTGGGTGTCCCTCTTGGCTCAACACGCCACCTATACCGATACCCGAGGCGTCGCAGGCGACCTCAAAGGCGCGACTAAAATCTGGCAATCGTAGGACGGGCGCTGTCGTCAACCTCTCCTTAATCTCCTCAAAGGCTCTAGTGGCTGCGGGGGTCCACTGGAACTCTCCCTTCTTGAGACAGCTCGTGAAGGGGGCCATGATCGAGCTGAACCCCTGGACAAACCTCCTGTAGAAGGTGGCAAGGCCGTGAAAGCTGCGAGCCTCGTGGATATTCTTAGGCACAGGCCAATCTCGGATAGATTTGACCTTCTCAGGATCCACGGAGACTCCGGTGGAGGAAATGATAAAGCCCAGGAAGTGAACGGACTCGGAGAGGAAGGCGCACTTCTTCAGGTTCACATACAGTTTCTCTTGGCGAAGGGTGCCAAAGAGAAGTCTCAGATGATCGAGGTGAGCGGCCTGCGTCTGGCTGTAGACTAATATGTCGTCAAAGTACACTACCAGAAACTTGCCCATGTAGGGCCGCAACACCTGCGTCATCACACGCATAAACGTGCTCGGGGCGTTAGATAGCCCGAATGGCATAACTAACCACTCAAACAGACCGTCCTTGGTCTTAAATGCGGTCTTCCACTCGTCCCCTTCACGAACTCGAATCTGGTGGTACCCACTGCGGAGGTCGATCTTGGAGAAGATCTGGGCACCCGACATAGTGTCTAGTAAATCATCGAGTCGTGGAATAGGAAAACGATACTTGACCGTGATCTTATTAATGGCGCGGCTGTCGATGCACATACGCCAACTACCGTCCTTCTTAGGAGTAAGAAGGGCGAGGACCGCACAGGGACTCATGCTCTCACGAATGAACTGCTTCCGGAGAAGCTCGTCGACCTGCCGTTTGAGCTCAGCGTGCTCATCTGGGTGCATACGGTAGTGGGGCAGGTTCGGGAGGGAAGCTCCTGGGACTAAATCAATGGCATGCTGAATGTCCCGCGGGGGAGGCAGCTCATCGGGGAGCTCGTCTGGCATAATGTCTGTAAACTCGCCTAACAAGGGACGCACCGCGGGAGGGAAATCAACTGGGGCGTCCTCAACAACCTGGGTGGCGGCAACCACATAAATAACGTCGGACTCGGCACTATCTCGTAGGAACTCGCCTCGCCTCAGAATATGCAGGGGCCGCGAGGCGCTCGTGCTCGCGGATGGCTCCACCACACCCTTAGGTCGATCTCGGGGCTGGGTGGGTGTCAACGTGATCTTCCGCCCCTTATCATAAAAGACATACGTGTTCGAGCGACCGAAGCACGTAACATCACGATCAAAGAGCCAGGGGCGGCCGAGCAACACGTGGGCGACGTCCATGGGAATGACATCGCACCAAACCTTGTCCTGAAAGGACGCGATAGTGAGCGGGACTAAGCAGCGCTGGGTGACCTGAATCGCCGTCTTGTCAACCCAGACGACACGGTACGGATGGGGGTGAGGCTCTGCTCTCACCTGCATACGGTCAAGTGCCTTCTGGGCTACGATATTCACGCAACTCCCACTATCAATGGCTAGTTTGCAGGGTCCGCCTGCGCTAGGAAAGTAGGTGTAGAAGATAGTCGTGCGTCGCCAGTCCTCATCCACACGGGGGGTGTGCAAGAGGCGTCGAATCACTCCTACCTCTAACGATCGCTCGGCGTCACTCTCCCAACCCTCCTCGACTGCGGCCCTAACTTCCTCTGGGGCCTCCTCTTCCTCCTCTAAACCTTGTTGCTCCTCACCCTCAACTAGCAGGTTCCGCGTGGGGCACCGCGCCGCCACGTGGCCTCTGCCAGAACATCTAAGGCATACAATGCCTCCAGATCGCTGATCATCAGTGGCTATGGCTTTACCCTTCGCATCCGCGGGGATACGTGAGGGTGCAGCTGGAGTGGTCTGGGGCGGAGCGGGTTTCTTAAATGTCGAGGAATCAGTCCGGGGGGTGAACTGCCTCGTACTAGACGAACGCAGGTACTGCTCGTACTCAAGGGAGAGCTGGAATATCTGGTCAACAGTCTCCAAACGGTGGGGAATCAACTCTCTCCGAATATCGGCACGAAGGCCAGCCTTGAAGCGAGAGGCAGTGGCAATAGGCTCCTCGGAAACATCACTCCTAACGATCAACTCATCGAAGCGGGCCATGTACTCGGCAACGGTAAGGGTCCCCTGCCGTAAGTTCTGCAGCTGCTCAAACAGTTGCCCACGATATGATGCGGGGAGGTACTTCTCTTTCAGTCGCTCCTTCATCTCATCCCATCTGGTGATGGGGTAGTAACCATCCCGCTCTAGGGCTCTCTCAACACTGATCCAAAACACCTTGGCTTGCCCGACCAACTTCATCTTCGCAAACCGGACGCACCGCTCGTCGCTCATGTCGTACCACTCGAAATAGTGATCCATATCCAAAAGCCAGTCGCTGAAGGCTTTCGGATCTAGCCGACCATCGAACGAAGGGGCGTCGAGTCGGATACGACGAGTAATGTCAAGGTAGTGACCACCTCTCCGTGGGTCGGGGTACTCCTCGGGGTAGTCCTCCTGAAAGTAGTCGTGTCGAGCGGGTGGGGGACCACGCTCTCTCCGACCCGGAGGATAGTACTCGTCATGGCGGTAGTCTCGGGGGCCAAGTGGGGGCACTCGGTCTCTGGGCTCATGCGGAGGCCGACGAGGCATACGGTAATCGTCCCGTGGAGGTAGGGGCCTCTCACGCACCGGGTCAGGATGTCGCCTAACCGGCGGGGCTGGGACTCGGTGGTGAGGGTCACGACGGGAGCGGTCTGCATGTGGATGACCATCTCTCTGGCGCTGGTCATAACGTAGAGGAGCATCGGGGTCGTCCTCAAGTGATTCGGCGTGCTGTGTCGGTGTTTCCCTAGCGTCCTCTAAGTGGCCTAAGCGACGGTTCACTTCAGTGAGATCATGACGCACCTCGTCAAACTGGGCCCCTATGGTGTCAAGACGATCTAAGACAAGTCGCTGGAACTCCGCAAAAGCGGCGTTCGAGTTCGAGCTCGTCGCTCGGTCCTCGGTGATCTGTGGTTCAACCATGCTGACTCTATAATTCCTACCACTACGGAGCATGCAAGTGGCCCAAACCTTGGGCTCTGATACCAATTGATGTAGGGTAGGCCGTGGGTGCACAATCTAGACTCTACATGCGACACGACCGTCAGTGACGGCGACGAATGTTATGAGCAATAATAATTTGGCACCACAAAATTAAGCGAAAACAAAGAAACAATATAATTTAATTTTGGCGATTATAGTTGGCTTTCCTCCGCTCGGAGGGCCAAAGCAAAGCGTGCGGCGAATCGGTCCTCCTGCAAATTAGTAATCAATTGACACAAGGCGCTACAAACTAGAGCCAAACAAAATATGAAGTTTCCAATAATAATATTGCAAATACAACAATCCAAATCACGAAAATAAAACTCACAACTAGCGGGCTGGTTTAGGGCAATGGAGGTGATAAGTCCGGATGCGTGGATCGGGTGCCGAGGGTGGAGACGGAGGTGGCAAAGGCGGGTGGGGGGCTGTTTTGGTGGCAAATAACGGAATCGGAGGGCGATGGAGTAGATCCGGATAGGAGCACGTAGATCCAGACTCGGGGAAGGTAGATCCGGTGGTGGAATGTCGGATTGGGGCGGGAAGGATAGATCGGGGCAATATAACCCGGATCGGGTAGTGGGGATGTAGATCGGGACAATAGAACCCGGATCTAGGAGGATTAGGGGCTGTGGAGTAGTGGGGAAGAGGTGGATCCACGAAGGGGAAGAGAGGAGTGGCCGGCTAGGGCTAGGAAGGCCCTAAGTGGGGTCGGAAATGGCAAGAGGGGCTGGAAAAGTGCAGGGATTGGCAGCAGCCAGTCCGGCGGCTGCTTGGGAAGGGCGGTAGCCGGCGGGTTGCTTGGGAAGGGCGGTAGCCGGCAGGTTTGAGGAAGGGCGGTAGCCGGCGGGTTTGAGGAAGGTTGGGGTGAGTTCCGGGGGTGGGAAAAAGGGGAGGAAACAGTGGGAAAATGTGGGGAAGGTTAGGGATTACCTTGGGGGAGAGGATGAACGCCTAGGAGTCGTCACCTAGGGCTCCACGGAGTCGGCACCGTGGAAGGATCACAAGATTCCGGGATTGAACTTCTCCAGAATCTGCCATCCCCCTAAACCAGCCCACAACTCCCTATTTATAAGAAATAACACCCTAGGGCTTCACCATCAACGGCTATGATTGGCCGATGGGTTCGGCCTCTAAATAACAACATATAAACCCAAATAAAATACATAAATATATAATTTCGACTCGCAGCGACGTTCCGGACGCAACCGCGGAGTCGGATCGGCGGTCCGATCAAGCGTTCCTGCGGGAATAGACGAACGTGGGTCCCGCGCCTCCAAATGCACGATCGGATGGAATCCCATCACATCACCACGAGCCTCAGGTGATATCCTTTCCCCTTCTCTTACTCTCATTCTACTGTTACGAAGGACTATTCGCAACAATGCAGGAAATCCTCTTGATAGATACGGTTGAGACCTTGCGTCCTTTATCTCTTACAATCATATCTTCTTTACTCACGGAGCATTCATTGCATCTTTGGATAGTAGTATTGTACCTAACAATTGGTAAGTTGTCAAAGACGATTCAAAATGGAAGGCAACAATGAAGGAAGAGATGCGGGCTTTTGAGAAGAACAAGACCCGAGAGCTGGCCCAGCTGCCAAAGGGCAAGAAGGTCATTGGGTGCAATTGGGTGTTCACTGTGAAGCAGAACCCAGATGGACAGGTCGAGCACTATAAGGCTCGATTGGTTGTCAAGGGGTACAACCAGACCTATGACATCAACTACGACGAGACATTTGCACCAGTTACAAAGCTGAGCACCGTTAGGACCCTGATCAGCTTGGAGGTGAATGGTGGATGGATGTTGCACCAACTAGATGTGAAGAATTCATTTCTTCACGGAGATCTAACAGAGGAGGTGTACATGGAGATACCACCAGGGTTTGGCACGACCAAGACAGAAGACAGAGTTTGTGGGTTGAAGAAATCTCTCTATGTGCTGAAGCAGTCACCCCGTGCGTGGTTTGATAGGTTCAAGATAGCAATGATTGAGATGAGATATCACCAGATCAATGCAGATCACAGTTTTTTCAGGCAGAATGAAGGTCACATCACTATGCTTGCGGTGTATATGGACGATATGATCATTACAGGGGATGATGAGTAGGAGATTGGCCTCCTCAAGGGGGCTCTGAGCAAGGAGTTTGAGGTAAAGGATCTGGGCCTTCTTAGATACTTCCCTGGGATTGAAATCGCTTATGGGGCAGAGGGGATAGTCCCTTCCCAAAAGAACTCCGCGTTAGATCTCCTCACTGAAACTGGGATGTTGGGGTGCAAACCTGCTGCGACGCCAATCAATCAGAGGTATAAACTTGGTGCAGAGGTCAGGTAACCAGTAGATCGTGAGATGTATCAAAGGCTAGTTGGGAAGTTGATTTACTTGAGCCACACTCGCCCGAATATCTATTTTTCTGTGAGCGTGATGAGCTGCAACATGCATGACCCAAGGAGGGTCATATGGATGCAGTGTACCAGATTTTGCGATACTTGAAGAGTGCTCCTGGAAAGGGGTTGACCTTCAGAAGGAATGAGCACATGAAGATTTAGGGCTATTACGACTCCGACTGGACAAACTGTGCGGATGATAGAAGGTCCACTTCAGGCTATTGCATATTTGTGGGAGGCAACCTGGTCTCCTGGAGGAGCAAGAAACAATCAATAATGGCTAAATTGACAGCCGAGGCAGAGTACAGAGCCATGACATTATGGATTGCAGAGCTCTTGTGGCTGAGAGGGATGTTTGTGGAGTTGAAGTTGAATCAAAGAGATAGGATGAAGCTATGGTGTGACAGTCAGTCAGCCATCAGTATTGCAAATAATTCAGTCCAACATGATCAAACCAAGCATATAAAGATTGATAGGTTTTTTTATATAAAGGAGAAACTTGATAGTGAGCTACTGGAGTTGAGTCACGTCTCGACCAAGGGTCAGGTTGCAAACTGCTTAACCAAGAGACTCAGTTTAGAGGATATGATCAGGGGTTGTAACAAGATGAGATTAGTGAATATCTTTCGCCAATCTTGAGGAGTGTTGTAATATTTGAGAGTTTCTTGTGTAGGCTATAAATTGACATGTTTGCCCTAATGAAATCATGCGGTTCATTTTGTTCAACCGATCCCTACCAAAATAACTTAAACTAAAAGGGAAGGGAAAAACCAGGAACTTAAAAGTAATAAGTAGGCTTTAATTGTCTCTTATTGCCGGTTTTACTTGAGTGTAATTTTTGTTAGAACTTAATGTAATAAGCAGAGGAGCTCGTTTTCAAAACTCATCACAAGGTTTGTAACTCGAGATGGTTAACTTCTTCATTTTTCTCTCTTTTAATGGCTAAATATTTATTTGGGTGCAGTGTTTATGGAACTAGATATTAAAAGGAAAATATTTAGTTATTCATTTGTTCAAATGCATTTTGTTCTGTGTTGTTTTCACTTGCATTTTGTTTATTCTGGATAATCTCCTTAATTTTCCTTCTTTGGAATGTGTCTCTCTTGTTTTTTAATCAGGCTTTACGCACATCTGCAGATATCTAAATGCATTTCAGTCATTCTACATTGTTTATTGTGCTGAACTTTTCCCTTCTGACATGCAGTGGACTTGATAATCAGGGTCTTAAAGGACTTTTGCCAAGTGATATATCCAAGTTAAAACATCTACAGAACATGTATGTCTTCGAGATCTTTTATTCAGTGAAATGTGATGTTACCCGACTTTCATTTGACATAAAAAACTTACTCTTCTCTTCATGAGGTCAACAAAATTTTAGTTGTATGACTTAGGCATATTCAAAATTTTAGAAGGTTTAATGTCAACGAATTCTGCAAACCTAAGAACGATACTTCTTAGGTTTGAATCTATCAAATGCAAGTCATATCTATTCATGAGGACATTTTGTGGATATGAATCTAATATGCCATTAGGCATATTCGAATTTAGTTTATGAAAATAAAATGTGGATATGTGTGATACATGATTAGATTTATGATAAAACACCCATTTGTGGGTGGTATAGGACACCCAACATAACCTAATGACCAGCTAATTTACTTCTAAGAATATGAATATTACCATCATTTATTAAAAAGGAATTCATCGTTTGTTATTTCAATTTCTTTAGGGCATTGACATTTTTACTAAATTTCACTATATCATATTTGATATGAAGATTCGATAATTGTAGTAGAATAAGAAAATGGATACAAACTCGCCAGACACACCTGCGCCAATGTTTTTGAGGGTTGGTTCCTTCTAGGAACTTCTCTCCTATTGAGAGCTTACATGAGATTTTTAAGATAATGCTTAACTCAGCTTAGTCCTTATATAGTTAGTGGGCACTCATAATTAGATAAAAAGGAAGCAGAGACCAAAAAATAAAATATTATTGCACTATTAATAAAAGATAAGCTTGGAGAAATGACTCTGAATTTTGAGGCAGTCCTCCATGCACAATTTTACTTATCTGCCGTTTGGGGGAAGCGCATGAGTATCGATATTTCCGTCCTGAAAAGCCGAGCATCTAAAAAATTTTGCGACATCATTGATTGTTTTGTGGATGGAAAATCACGGAACTTGTGCCCTGAGAGTCATGAATCTTCTAGTAATCTTTGTGATGCAGAAAATATGGATGATGAGAAAGATGGTAGTGTGTGGGTCTATCATGGAACAATGATGACATGGAGGGTTGGTGGGCTCATAATAGTACATGTCAGAACAGAAATATCAACAAGGGAGCCATGACATAAAATTGAAGGCGTGTGGTTTCGATTGAATTTGGGAAATCAAGATCATTGGGGATGGGTTAGTTTTTCGCTGTGTGGATATGGTTGTTTGAGTGACGGCATTATGTGTTTTGAAGTTATTTGGTAAATGGTGGGTATGTGTGTCTATGGCAGGATGATGTGTGTGGACTGTAGAGTAGAATATGTCGGTTGAGGGTTTGAAATGATGAGAGGATGGCATAAAGCTTGTTTTGGTCCACTTGCGAGACAACCTAAATTGCATGCTAAAGAATGGAAGTGAGATGTTGATATCGGGAAGGAAAAAAAGGATGAGTATAGTTCGAAAAGAATGACACTGTAAGTTGCAATTGGAATTGTGATGAATGAAAGTCTTTTGTGGGTTGTAGGTCAAAGTTTTTGATGATAGATAGATTCCTTGGATGCAGGTTAGGCACTGGAGTGGGGAAAACTATGTGGGGGTGGAGGTAGGACATCAGGTTCTATGGTTCATGTTGGAGGTGTGGTTGGTGGAGATGTTCTAGGAGGATGCTCTTTGAGTGTGGCTAGAAGCAGTGAAAGGCATGAATGAGTACCTCGTCTAAGATAGGAGCATGGGTCGGGGTCATCACAGGAACTTTGATTTTGGAATAGGAAGGTTTGGTCAATATATGATGAAAATTGGAAGGAATTTTGATGGAGTAGATGATGATGAGGTTATGGAGGTGTCACCAGGACCATAAGGATTATAGACTGATCAGAGGAATTTGGTTGCAGGGATCGTGTCTTGTATCATGGGTGGAGGAATCAGGGGTGATGCAGAACATGGCTGGAGGAATGAGGTGGCTATGGGCCAGGGAACTGGAGCTGGGAGGGGAAACTGCGTGTAGCCAGACTGAGTAAGGTGGATGGAGTGTCTATGGTAGGACTAGAGTTGGGCAGTGCAGGGGTTGTCATCTTGACTGGGGAAGATGACACACACTAACCATGGTTCTTGCGCATCTTGTCTCATACCACGAATTGATTGTTTTCCCCTGAATATCGATGGGCCCCACTATAGCTGAGATAGCAGCTGTGCACTCTTCTTTTGTCGTTGTGGGGAAATCACTCATACATATTAATAATTTATACAAACTCCAATACAAGATTGCACTAGAATATAGAATAGAGATGCATACTTGCGAGATAAGCTAATGAACAAGACTTTAAGTGCTCCTGCTCAAAATTACAGATTGCATAATATTCTTCAAGATAATGAGAACTCTTAAGCTTCCTCTTATATGGGTAGGGATGACATGTCTAATAAGATAACACCAATATCTAATTAAGATTAATAAATCAATATCAATTTATTAATGCAAAAATACTTTCAAACCCTCAATGTACAAGTGGTCCCCATTGTGCCGAGGTTGCGGCTCTGTAGTGGGGAATACTATTGGGTTTATACATATCAATATATTGCCCATGAAAATTGACCTTGTACCCACGGTTGAACCCATAATTTTGTTCATATTTTTATTATTTTGGGAGGCACAAATCTTATAACACACCAACCAAGTTTAACAGGAATCAGCAGTCCGGCCGGGTCCGCGATAACAAGCAAACTAAGTAACGATATATAAACTGGTATAAATCAGGTAAAAGTAATGAAAGTGCTAAAAAAAGAGAGGCTACGACGGAATATTGAAGTAATTCTAAAGTTAAAAGTGTACCTTGTCAAGCTGAATTCACAGAGCCAACTAAAACTGAATATTACACTAGGGGACTGAATTACCATCAAACTGAAATAACTGATATATCAAAAACAAATGAGTGAAGTACAACAAATACAAATGTCTGTAAATAAAAGCAAGTACAACAACAGTAGTACAACTGAATAACTGACGACTGAAAACTGAGCCACCTATTCTAAGTGGATCTCCTGACCTGAACCCCCTGTAAAAACAAGCTCCAAATGGGTCAGGCCCACTGAAGAATAAAAAAAACTACTCTCTCCAGCAACACTTAAAGAAAATATTTTTGGTGAGTAATACATGAATTTAAAAGTTTCTATAAATACTCTAATATTAAATGTGGCACTTGAGATCATGGTCTGTCATAAATTCAACATATCGTGTGATCTGACACGCTTTTTCTTATCTATATCGGTCGTTGAATTCTGAAGTTTTGAAGTTGTATCCGTGGTAAGTTTCAACCTGTTTCACTGACTTCTTATTAACTCGTGTCACTAAGGACGACTGTGCACAACTAGAGACTGCATTCCGAGTGACAAACCCGATGGTGCCCTGAACTGAGTGCTCCTCAAGTGGAACACAGACTTCTATCTGAGGAGTTTCATATCTGAAACACGGGTCATCGACCCTGAGCTTGAAATACGAGTGGTGGTCTACTGGCCCTGGAAAATACGGTGGTGTGCCTTCACCAGGATCGCGAGGGTAAACCCTTCCTCGCCACTTTTCTTGATTTTCACTTAAACTGATGTTCAGTGAGTCTAACACAGAATAGGACTCTAGTTAAATACACTAGGCTTACAATTTTCATGATACTAATTTTGTTAAACTATGCCTAAGCATATCCTACCCCGTTGTCCTGGTTCTAACTTTAGGAACTTGTAAATCTAAGTGTGTATACTAACATTTTTAGTACATGAAATAAATTAATCTGAGCTAATGGACTAAAAGGAGTCAGATTTTTTATCGCGGCGCTTCGACGCTCGTACACGCTTCGAGGTGACATGACGTTCCTCCCAAAAGATCTGACCGCTAAGAACTCCTCCAATTAGAGGTGAAATACCCCCTTACTGTGCTAAGAAATCCCTAATGTGCAAACCATACAATTCTTAAAATTAGGAGGCTATTTCCAATAGGGTATAATACGATGGCAAGAATCAAACCACAACAAACTGTAAGAAATATCAAAAAAGAGATATTTACCTCGATCAAAAGACAGGGATGTACACCAAGATTGATCAAACCTTGGCACACGATGCTACAACCCTTCTAAAAATCTGAAAACGAAATGACATAAGGTCACGACTGCGTAATAGATGCGAAGATAGCCCTTAAATAGAAGAGGGATTGGCAAAGTTCACTTACCAGAAACCAAAAATGGTGTTTCTGAAACTTTTCTCGCCGGCTAGGGTTGAAGATTCTCCACTTACAGTGCTAGGGAGGAATGAGAGGAGCCGACTAGGGCAACAGAGAAGGGAGGCATGAACGCCTGCGTCCGGCAAGGAAGAAGTCGTCGCTGGCTTCCGGCTGCACAGCCCGGGCGATAACTGAAGCCGCCAACTTCTCTGAGTGCGGAAACGAAGGAGGAGGGTGAAACCGTCGCTAGTTTCCGGCACTGGAAGGAGGGGAAGAAATCGCCGGAGCCCGCAGATGGAGGAGAAGGAGCCGGCGACGGTTCTGGGCGAAGGAGAAAGCGTAGACCTAGGCTCGATAGCGAGTTCCGCTTGCGGTTTTCCCTTTTTCGCGACCAGAGGGAGTGCGGTTTAACGGGATGGAGGGGCGCGATATAAAGGCGGTGGTTCAATAACCGTGAACCGGTATAGTGGGGGGGGGATATCATGTGCCGAATGAATCATGAATTACAAGAAGTGTTGGAGTTGATTGGGTGTGAACTAGTTTTGGAATAACAATTAATTAAAATGAGGGAGGGTAAGCTTGTATGGAGTACGTGTACTTATGAAAATGTTATTTGTGTGTTAATATGTGCAGAGAGAGTGGTCGAAAAGGTTGTAAAGGATGTGACATTTGCGCTATTGGTATGGGAGCAGTAGACTTGGCGTGTATTGTAGGATCTCGATGTAAGGAGACAAGAAGAGAGGCTTACAGAAATGCTGAGAGTCGGAGCTATTAGGGTTGTGTTTTAAAGATGGGAGGCCATGGAGTCATGGTAATACAGGTGAAGATGGGACCTAGTGGTGCTGAGAAGAGAAGGGTATCATGGAGAATGGGTTGTTGTGGTGATGGGGGCATCAATCATGGGAGGGCAAGTTGCAACTAACTATATTATAACCAGGGAGCTTGAGGATGCAGCATGCATCAACCTTGCAGGTACCAGAGTTGGAGAAGGAGGTCTTCCTATAATGGTGGTTTTGAGTCACTAGGTTGGAGGTGGATTATGTGGAAAGGATGATCGAGCAGACAATGGAGGGGAGTTGTAGAGGGAAATGACAGTTGACTACGTGTTTGGAGGCAGGCCCTCTAGGTGCAGAGCAGTTGAATGGAGTTATGGGCTGCTAGGGATGATTGTAGCAGGGGGGGGGGGGGGCTCTTCGGATTTAGAGGGAGAGCGATTTTGCAGGTGGGTTGTAGATCCGGCGGGAGGGATTATACGGAGGAGGGTTGTGTTGGGTGTTGGGCTGCTGCGAGGAGAGGAAACTAAGGGCAACAGCAAAGAGAAGTCATGCGGAGCGGGAAGCGGTGGGTGAAGCTAGGGATGGAGTTTGAGGAAATGGGAGGAGTCAATACTCAATAGTGAATCTATTGCGCATCACAAGGATATAATCGAAGACATGTCTACCTGATTGAAGCTTCCATTCATCGATGCCACAGCTATGGATATGTCAAGGGAGAAAGGGTGCTGGCGGTTTATAGTTCCCGGTGACTGAGGGAGGCAATGTGCAGTGAACGGTGATGATATTGTCAGGCCAATTGATACGAAGAAGAACTAACGATTGAACTAGAATAGAAAAATGGTACAAACTCACTAGGCATGCTTGCACAATGCTCATGAGGGCATGTTCTGTCTAGGAACTCTTCTGTTGAGATTTGAGCCCTGATATAGAAAGGGGCATTACTTATAATACAAAAAGGGCTAAAGACCAAAGATAAAATACTAATACAATATTAATAAAAGATAAGCTTGAAGTGACTATTCTGAATCATAAGGCACGGTGTCCAAGCATCAAAGGGAAAGATATATCAATAATCTAGTTTAATATGGCAGAATCATGAGATATATTTCCCAGCGTGCATAGATGCATTTGACATCCGAGGGAGACATGTGTATCAATAGTCTAGTTGAATCATAAGGCACGTTGACCACTCTTGCATGCGTGTAGATATGCTCATGTTTGATTTGAATGCACATGTACCATGAAGTTATTGTATTATGCTCGTGTTTGATTTGAATGCATATGGACCATGAAGTTATCGTATCATTTATCTCACTGTAGACCATCTATTGAAATTGTTCACATGAAAAAAGTGGCTATCCACGTAGAAGAATAGAAGTATATTCATATATTAGAGACCTACGATGCTCTGCCTCATGCCTTGAAAAGCTCATTGTTTTAACATTCTTTTGCCGTGTTACTTTCTGATAGAAACTTGAGTGGAAACAGCATCCAAGGGAACATCCCGTTCTCTATTGGCACCATTGCTGGATTGGAGACATTGTAAGTGCATACCATTTTCAGGTTTCTCTTTCATGTTATATTTTTTATATCTTGTTCTTTAAAGCTAGTTATTGTTTAGTTATTAATTAATCCTCTGATCCCTTATTATTTATTCTCTCTTGTAAGATGGATCTTTCTCTCATGTTTAGACTAGAATGTTACCCTCTGCTTACCAGAGACAAGAGAACCCATCAACTGGACTCAATGAGATTACTTATATGCTTTGATAATTCTCATCTGAATTATTTGTTAACATGCATTAGTTGTATTTTTATATTTCCTGTATTTCTCTTGCGTTATGTATTTTCTCCTCCCCGCTATAGTGGGATAAAGGCCTGAGTGTTGTTGTTTATGTATTTTCTCCTCATTCCCCTCGTTCATTTTGTAGAAAAGCACAGGAGAGAAAAAAAACAGAAATTTATTAATTTCTCAAAAATATTCTTACATTATCCATACATCACTTTGTACACTTGAACACTTATATATGGGAAAAGGGAGAGGTGAAGATGTATATAGGATAAAGGCTTGAGTGTTGTTGTTTATGTATTTTCTCCTCATTCCCCTCATTCATATCGTAGAAAAGCACAGGTGAGAGAAAAAACAAAAATTTATTAAGTTCTCAAAAATATTCTTACATTCTCCGTACATCACTTTGTACACTTAAACACTTATATATAGGAAAAGGGAGAGGTGAAGATGTATATAGTATAAAGGCTTGAGTGTTGTTGTTTATGTATTTTCTCCTCATTCCCCTCATTCATATTGTAGAAAAGCACAGGAGAGAAAAAACAAAAAATTATTAAGTTCTCAAAAATATTCTTACATTCTCCGTACATCACTTTGTACACTTAGACACTTATATATAGGAAAAGTGAGAGGTGAAGATGTTTCAATTTAAGATGTGAGACTAAATCTCAAAGATGACATAGGCTCTAAATGAGCCTCATATTGGGCTTTTACACATTTTTCCTTCAACACTCCCCCGCAAGCTAGAGTATACAAATCGTAAGCACCCAGCTTGTATAAAAACTGGTAGTATAGCGGGCGAGGTAAGGCCTTAGTGAGAATATCAGCAACTTGCCCAGCAGTAAGTACATGTAATTCTATCTTCTTCAATTGAACCTTCTCCCGTATGAAATGACAATCAACTTCAATATGTTTAGCCTGTTCATGAAAAACAGGATTCTTGGCAATATGTATGACAACTTGACTGTCGCAAAAAAAAGTGGTTGGTGAGGAAAGCTTGACTCCTAAATCAACCAGGAGACCTTCAAGACACGTAAGCTCAGACACAACAGCTGTCATTGAATGATACTCGGCTTCAGCAGATGAGCGAGCAACTACATACTGTTTCTTGTTGCGCCAAGTAATGAAATGTCCTCCAATGAATCAACATAATCAGCGTCAGAATATGCAATCATAGATAAGGAAGAAGAAGAGGGCTTGTAGACAAGTCCTTGTCCAGGAGCAGTTTTCAAGTGTCGAAGAATACGTTCAACTGTCTCGAGATGAGAGATACGTGGCTCGTGCATAAACCGATTGACAACTCTAACAACAAATGATATATCAGGTCTTGTAACAGTGAGATATATCAGTTTTCCTACAAGGTGACGATAATACTCTGTGTTTGGAAGAAGAAGATCAGAGTTTGAGGCATGAGAACAGAGCTTGTGATTAATATTCATGGGAGTGTCGGCAGGCTTGCATCCAGAGTAGCCCGCATTGCGAAGCAAGTCAAAGCAATACTTTCTTTGAGATAACACAATCCCATCAGGTCGCCGAGCCACCTCGAGACCTAAAGAATATCAAAGATTTCCTAGGTCCTTTGATTGAAACACAGTCGTCAGATGTTGTTTGATCATGTGTATCCCTGTGAGATCATCTCTCGTAATCAAAATATCATCAACATATACCAAGAGAATCACCGTGCCTGTTGGACGATGATGAGTGAATAAAGAGAAGTCGGTTGAACACCGAGCGAACCCAACAACACTAACAGTCTGACTGAACTTGTCAAACCATTCCCGAGGAAACTGTTTGAGACCATAAAATATTTTTTCAGACAACACACAAGAGACTCTCTCGTGCTCTCAAACCCGGGAGGTTATTGCATATAAACGATCTCCTGCAAATCGCCATTGAGATAAACATTTTTGACATTCAATTGATGCAACGACCAATGTCGATGAATAGCAAGGGAGATCAAAACATGAGCATTATTGAATATGGCGACTGGAAAAAAGGTCTCATCATAATCCAGACCTTGCTGTTGAGTAAAACCATGAGCCACAAAGCGAGCTTTCGAACGTTGAACCGTCCCATTCAGACCATGTTTGATGGCAAACACCCACTTACAACTCATGCAAGTCTGTCAAGGAGGAAGAGAGACAAGATCACAAGTGTGGTTTGCCCAAAGAGCAGACATTTCCTCGTCGATAGCCGCGCTTCCATACCGGATGTTGGAGAGCCTCCTGCATAGAAGTAGGGGTGGTAATAGAGGATAAAGAAAGGGCAGATTGTCGGAGTTTCGGACAGCGGCGATGTAAGGAGACATAATTCACCATCGGGTGAGCAGTAGAAACAATTGTCGGATCTGCAGGCAGTAAAATGTCATTAGCGGAAGACATCTACCGTAGGGTAGTAGACGAAGGAGGATGATAAGTATATACACGAAGCATAGGTGGTTTTGGTAGGATTGACGTGGGAAGTAGAGGTGGATTTGGTGGGATGGGCGTGGGAAGGAGAGGTGGAAGGTTAGAAGTAATAGGGACAAAAAGCCACGGAAGGAGAGACAGAACTGGAGAATCAGTTGGTTGAGAATGATAGGGCTGGTCTTTGAGAAAGGTGACATCAACAGAAGTAACAACCTTGTGATCCTTGGGAAAGAAGCAGATATAGCCCTTCTAAGTACGTGAGTAACCAACAAACATATATTTTGTGGCATGTGGAGCAAGCTTATCAGTGGACGGGCCAAGATTATGAACATAGCAAACGCAACCAAAGACGCGAGGGGTGACTGAAAATGGATGTTTGGAGGGAAAAAGAAGCTTGAAGGGAGCCGCAAAGTTGAGAATAGAGGAAGACATGCAATTAATAAGATGACAGGTTGTAAAAAACACAAAATTCTAATAAAGTTTTGGAACATTCATTTGAAACATAAGGGAGCGGGTGACCTCAAGGAGGTAACGATTCTTGCGTTCAGTAATATCATTTTGTTGGGGGGTATAGGCATGCGAGGTTTGATGGATGATCCCAAACTCAGCACACAGGTTTGTAAATGCATGACTGGTGTATTCACAGACATTGTTAGTTCGAAGAGTTTTAGTGATAGTAGAGAACTGATTGCGAGTTTCAATGATAAATGAACAAAATACATGTGTCAGCTCATAGAGATGATGAAGAAAATACAATCATGTCATTCGAGAGTAATCATCTACAAAGGTAACAAAGTGACAATAGCAAAAAACACTTGCGATTTTGTAGGGTTCCCAAATATCAGAATGTACTAGAACAAAGGGTGTATTGCTCCGAGTAGGATGAGGTAAGAACGCAGATCGATGATGTTTTCTAGTGAAATAATGGAGGGATACATCCTTAGTTGTCAAAGTGCGCGCCTGAGGCGCCGGGCGCAGCCCGCCGCGCCTTAGCAGGACTGAGGCGGGCGATGTGCCCCAGGCGCGTCCAGGCGCACGCCTTACAGGCTCGCAGGTGCGACAAAGGCGCGCCTGGGCCTTTCAAGGTATTTTTTTTATAAAATTGTTTTTGAGATGGATAAAAACATGCTCTCAGACGCACCCGAGGCACCCCTAGGCGCACTTGGGAGCCCAATACGCTGAAATTGGGCGCTTGATTCGCTCAAATTGACCGAATTGGGCATCCGATTCGCTGAAAATCAGCGAATTGGGGCTCCCAATTCGTTGAAATCGAGCGGATTCGCTTAATTTGAGCGAATTAAGCGCCCAATTCGCCCAATTCGCTCAATTTGAGCGAATTTGAGCAAATTGGCCCCCAATTCGCACAATTTCAGCGAATTCTCCGAACAATTCGCTCAATTTCAGCGAATTGACCGCCCAATTCGCTCAATTTCCTTTTCCCCCCTTTGTGCGCCTCACGTGCCTCAGGCGCGCGCCTGCGCCTAGACTCCAGGAGCCCTTTGCGCCTCGGTACGTCTTGCGCCTTTGATAACTTAGGATACATCAGTGAGAGCTTTCCTGAGTATGCTTAAAGGAGCGTGCCTGAGACGTCGGTGCCACTCAAAAGAGCTAATAAAGGAGAGAATCGTGGTGGGAGAGGGGTCCAAGATGTAGATTTCATTTGACAGATGTCCTTTGTCAGTGATATTTTGCGTCTTGCGATCGTGCACAACACAAAAGGTGGAAGAGAATGTTACATAACAATCAATGTCTTAAGGGAGACGGCTAATAGAGAGAAGATTAAAAGGAGAACCCAGAACATGAAAAACTGAGCGAAGTGTGATGAAGGTAGTAAGGTTGACGTTTGCTGAGCCAGAGACAGGAATGGTGTCCCCACTAGCAACATTAATGAATTTGGGATGCACAGAGTACAAGTATTTGTTGGGATTTTGGTTTGGTTCGGATCCGGATCCAAACCAGATCCAGATCCGGTAGGGTTTTATTAACCAAAATCCCGAGCCGCCTGTGGTTTTCTACCTGTTTTTCAGTTCGCGCGATAGAGGAGGAGCCGCCCTGTTCTTGCGTGCGAGGAACCGCCAGGTATAGTAGCCACTGGGAAGCCTGCCACTCCCGTTCCCTTGTGAGGAAGGGGAAACGTACCCGATTCCTATATTCCAACGAGAAGGTACAACACCGCCCTATCTTGTTTGCGAGCTAGGGAGCCGTCGGTATTGGAGGACGTACCCGCCGGTGTCGGAGGTGGTGTTGCCGTGGAGGAGGAAGAGCCATTGGCCCTTGGGGTGTTGTTAGAGGAAGAGGTAGTTGTCGCCGTCTCGAGCCCGACTAGGTTTAGCCGTTGGAGATGGTGGTTTGGCGGTGCGAGCTTTATGTCGGAGGCTTGCGTGTGTGCAGTTGGTCTCGACGGTGTGTTCTCTCTGGTGGTGGCTGCGGGTTGGTCGTTGTCCGGCGACAAAGGTTCGTGTGTGAACCTTGTGCGCATGTTGCTCAACAGACGACAATAGGTATTGTTCTATCTCAGCACGTGGAGGTGTCCGATTCTACGAGTGGTGCCATTTATCGGATCCCGCATTTTCTCCTATTGTATGCTATATTGTTGCTAATATAAACTTTGTGGTTATTCATCAGCGTGTTTGACATTCATTATTATTTGTGTTCTTGTTTATCCTATGTTGATTATAGTTGCGCATGTGGGTGTCGTACTTCGGCCCCCTGACAAGTGGTACCAAGTCGCCTTGAGGTGCTGAGGGCAGCTATGGCAGGGGGGAACACAGTGCTGGTCAGATATTCAATGGAGAAGTTTGACGACAACGGGAATTTCCGCCTATGCCAGATTCGGGTCAAAGACATGCTGGTTGAGCAGAGATTGATGCGAATGTTGCGGGGGCGTGATGCTTTGCCCGCTCCGTTGAAGGATTCAGAGTGTTTTGAGATGGATGAGCGTGCCAGCAACGCTATCAGGATGTGCGTTGACGACAAGGTGTTGTTCAACATCAGGGTTGAGGCGTCTGCGATTAAGCTGTGTGAGAAGCTTGAGGGACTATATATGAGCAAGTCGTTGACCACGAGACTGTTGCTGAAGCAACGACTGTACAGCCTGAAGATGCAGGAGAGTGGTAACCTGCAAGAGCACTTTAATGTGTTCAAACGGCCTTCTGAACGAACTGAATGTGGTTGGTGTGAAGGTGGAGGAAGAAGACAAGACCTTATTGCTTCTTACCTCGCTCTGGACGTCGTACAAACACATGCAGACCACGCTACTGTATGAGAAGGATATCATAGACGTGGAGCAGATCACATCTGCGTTACTCTTGGGGTTGAGCATGATTTGGCAGTAAGAGGACGATGAGGGAGGCAATTCGAGAAGGGATCTGGGAGTCCACGGTCCAGATCCGCATTGTGGAAGGCAGTGACATGCTACCACTGTAGGCAGAGTGGTCATATCAGGAGGAACTGTCCGCAACATGCTCAGAGTTCTGGGGACGCTCAGAGTGCGGACAAGGGGACGCTAGCCCTGTCAGAGGAGAGTGATGATGCTCTTACGGGCGGTGGCTTTGATTCATTCGAAAATGTCGGTACACTTAATATAACTAATCTATCCCTTGATGAACCAAGGTTGGAGCTCTCGATTATTGAAGAAGATGATGGAGTTTATACTATTGGAGAGAATGTTTAATTTTTAAATTTGATATTTTTTGAATGTAATGAAACAATGATTAATTGATGTTACATGAGATTTTGATTTTATTCAAGAGTTGCTTATGCTGATAGCAAAGTTGTATGCTATTAATTTCTGATGTACTGAACCATCTTGATTATTTTATGTAGAGGAGACACTTAGTTTTTTTCCCTGACAATGTTGTATGCTATTAAATTTGATATTGTATGTTATTTATTTCCTAAGGTAAGTTTTTGTATTTTGGTTAATAGGTAATTTAATTAGTCATTAGTTTGATTTGGATGGATAAGTTTTTCTGCGAAGTTCAATCTGTTTTGTTATCATTTACATGTTTCGAGGAATATGACAAATAGTTTTTTAGTCTTATTAAATTTTTTTCGTTACAATTCAATATATGTACAAATAGTTTGTTTGTTGTTTTATTATTATATTAATTACTACTTATATTAAAATAATTAAAAATATTTCCCGTATCCTTTTTTTTTAAAATTCACATTTCTTGTATCCGTTTCGTATCGTATCCTGAATCCCGTTTCCATCTCCGTACTGCATAGATTATAAGAGTGCTAAAGTCTTAAATCACAAATAATACACAATTTGGAGCACTAATAAATCTTTAGGGATCAAAAAAGTTTTGATTAAGGGTGACAGAGGAAGAATCTTACCTAAAGGAAGTTAAATCCGAGCCCAAGGAGGGCAGGGGAGGACACCCTAGTTGTCCCTCTCGCAAATCTCGGCCAAGACGAAGAAGAAGAGGGCTGCTAGAGGAAGGGAAGGAGATGTGAGTTCTTGGAGGGGGGGGGGGGGGTTGCTGCTGCTTGAAGTGAGTTCCCATCAGCCATGAGAAAGAGGAGAAACTGCGACGGGCCCTGAGGAAGTCAGAGGAGAGGATGGAAGCGCCGACCAGAGGAAGAAGAGGCGCATGAGTGGTCGGCGGCGAGCAGGTAGTCGCGACTGGGCGGAATCGGGAGCGGCGGTGCATGTGGGGTCCGGGAGACGGAAGCAGTGGACCGGGATACCTAGTACTGAATAAAATACGAGAAATTAGGTGGGGGGGGGGCTCGGTTATCAGAGGGAAGAATAAAATAATTAACCTACTTGGTTAATTACAAGATTGCCATCTAGCCTTTTGTTCATTCATTTTTTTTGTTATTTACAAAATCTCCATTGGTTTTATTTGCTTTTATTTTTATATTTTTAGAAAGACTAGCGGAGCCAGAGACCCTTCCATGTCGATAACAGTCGTGGAGTCCTTTTGCACCTGATGAATCTGGTAAATATCAAAATATTGCTCGGTGCAGACAATCCAATCCAAGAGGTCAGTTTCATTAAATGTGGAGATGTGGATGCGGGGGAAAGTCGGTTCCCAAGCAAGATCAGACGGTTCCCAAGCAGTTCGAGCAGTTGCCAAATCGTGTGGCCTGAAACCGGTGGTTTCCAATAGTTATTGGTTGTAGTTATGTGTTTTGCAGAAACATGGGAGTGCTTGCCAGTGAGTTACTAAGAGAAAAATGTGAGTGAACAAGACTATAAGAAAGTTGTGGATTAGGCTTCGACACCTAACCTCCTCGGGAATCGACACCGTGGATAATTACAAAAGCCTGAAACTTCTCAAAAGTTTGCAATGCCCCACAAATAAACGCCACACATATATTTATAGGATAAAGTCACACAATGGACGTCTATGATTAGTCACTGCAATGCACATGAAAACACCAAAATA
This sequence comes from Platanthera guangdongensis, assembly GCA_039583875.1. NCBI lineage: Eukaryota > Viridiplantae > Streptophyta > Magnoliopsida > Asparagales > Orchidaceae > Platanthera > Platanthera guangdongensis. The sequence continues at coordinate 147,908,834 of CM077155.1, read as the reverse complement.
GCTTGCAAAAAAACAGTACCAACACAAAAAATATTTCGTCGGCGTTCTGAACGCAACGACAGGTTTGGATCGTCCAAATTATTATTTTAATCCCTCCTGTAAATTTATGAATCTTTCTTTTCGTACACTCAAGCTTGAATGATGATGCTTAATTTCATGTGTTTTATTAAAAACTTGCAATTGAATAAAAATTGTCCTACAACAATAAAAGGATGTATTTAAACCTTAATGTTCAGCACAATTTATTCGCGTAGAGAATACTCATTAAAATATCATTGCATTAACATCTAGATAATTTTGTTTCATTTGTATTTGTTGTGTGTCTATTGGCATATATAGAGTTAGGCGAGCTTCATAACCCGTAAAATAGTCTAACGTTAAATTGATATTAGAGTCTCAGGTTTGGACCTAGTCTATGATATACAGTTATATAGTCTTTAAGTCATCCATGTAGATCATAGTAACCTTCCAGTACATAGGAATTATGGTTGGGATGAGTATCATTTAGATCATCCTCATTATTGTTCTACTTTATTAAAGAATAAGGAGCACGTTTATACTCATCCCAGAGAGCTCCTCTGGGCCTTAACTATCATATAGGGCATCATCTTTATCCTCCCCTTCTATTAGAGGATCAAGAGCCCATTAATGCCCGACTCCGAGAGCTTTTTAGGAGAGACTTTCATATTATTATGGAGATACCTACTCCCTTATACCCCCCATCCACCTATTTTTAGAGATCATGTTTACCCTCGGACACGATTTGATTATGCTAGGGATGTCTACTATGATGATTACCCAAAAATTCATTGAAGGTATTAGCATGAAGTTGACATCACTCATAGATTCATAATAGATGCGGCATTTTTTGATGATCACCTGGACCCAAGTACATTTAGGGTCCGTTCGGCGCGCAGGTATTGACTTTGGATTCCAAAAAGACAATTTCGTTGTTCGGCGCGTTAGAATTGTGCGGGTATTGGATTTATAACCAAAACCCACGGTATTGACTTTATACTTAATTTCAAAACCAGAAAACTTGCCTATTCCCGTCGGTTTTGCGGGATTTTGCTCGCCCCGACTGATCCCGCGAGAATCTGCTGGTCCGGCTTATCTAGGGTTTCATTTCCTCGTGCATTTCATCTCCCGCTTTCGTTACCAGCTTTCGTTACCAGGTTGGAATGGCGACTTCGCGGTGACTTCGACGTTCTACCTCTGACGGTGCCGCATCTCTCCAACGGTGACTTCGACTTTGATTCCAACGGTGACTTCGACTTTGATTCCAACGGTGCTGCATCTCTCCAACAGCAACTCCTGCCATTGATACCGATGGCGTTGCATCTATCTAAGGGCGACTCTTGCCATTGGCAATCGAACTCCAACGGCGACTTCGTCGGTGCTGCAACACTCTGGCACAAATTTGACAGTGCAAGTATGTGATTCAAACAACAAAGTTTCCTTCTTCAAGTATGCACAGCAGTTCATCTGGCCATTTGATCCAGTTCACTACACTAGATGAAAAATTCCATGTCATTGCATTTGATCGAGTTCAATGCACTAGATGAAAATTATTACAGGAATGGATTAAAAAAATGAGAGTGGAGCTAGTGTTCTTTTTTACTTACTACTGTTCTTTTTTACTCACTACTTGATCTCATTCATTAAATGCTAGTATCTATTTGATTTCAATGCAATTTGTGTATCTAGGCATGTCATGGATCTAGTAGAGGTACAAAAAAAACGAAAGATGGATGTATTAGTGAAAACTGTAGCATGTGATGCTCAACTGTTGGATGAGGTTGATTCGGAAATACTTCAACAGAGCCCAGGAGAAGAGTTCTATGATTACGTAGACGTTGTTAGTGCGATCCAAGCCACACTGCTGGTGGGTATACTGTCTCATGATAGTGTCAAGCGTGACATATTCAAGAGACTCCCGACGGGTTAAAGGGCATATGGCTGCAAATGCAGTTTGATCGCTAGTTTAATGTTACTATTTATGACGCATGAACTATTTATGTGATTTTGCTGCTATTTCAGAACTTTTATTTGTGGACGATGCTTTAAGATTATTAGTATTTTCATTTCAAGTATTATTAGTATTTAGATTTTGTGCACAATGATTAAATTTTTACAAAAATAGTTCCTAAAAATTGCAATTCCAGAAAGCCAATTACAGTGTGCAGCCGAACAGCTTTTACATATCAATATCAATTCTGTTCACTGAAAACCATCCTGCAGCCGAACAACATAATTGGTTTTTTGCACAAAACCAATTCCTGCAGATATTGGTTTTCTGGCCAAAGCCAATTCCATAAAGCCAATACCTGCGCGCCGAACGGACCATTACATATTGGTTATTAAACAGATCATTGCTTTGACTGCTATGAGATATTTGACAATCTTCGTGTTAGGTTTGTACAGTTGAAACTTCAGGTTCAGGCTAAGATTTACTAAACTTGAGTGTATGATAGAGCATGACTCTCTTTACCCCATCTCCAAATGGATGTATATGTGATAAAAAAAGTCTGTCTTCACCCCATCTCCAGATGGATGTATATGAGGCAGAAGTTAAAGAAGAGATACCTTTCAATATCTTATCGGAAGCTTCCTGAGCAGTTATGTGCCCTGCGACAAGGGACCTTGTTAGTTGCCAAATATATAACTTAATTTGATGAGTTAGTAGCGAGTAGCGATATTCAGAATGAGCCTGTCCTGACTATTTCACAATTTTGATTTGAACTCACTTGTTTTATCAAGGCGCACACCTGAGGCGCTGGGCGCACTCCGTTGCGCCTCAACAAGGCTTAGACGGGCGTTGTGCTTGAGGCGCGCCTGAGGCGCACGTGGCCCAATTCGCTGAAATTGAGCAAATTGGACACCCAATTCGCGGAAGTTGAGCGGATTGGTCGCCCAATTCGCCGAAATTGAGCGGATTGGGCACCCAATTAGCGGAAATTGAGCGGATTGGGCGCCAAATTCGCGGAGATTGAGCGGATTGGGCGCCGAATTCGCGGAGATTGAGCGGATTGGGCGCCGAATTCGCGGAGATTGAGCGGATTGGGCGCCGAATTCGCGGAGAATGAGCGGATTGGGCGCCGAATTCGCGGAGAATGAGCGGATTGGGCGCCGAATTCGCGGAGAATGAGCGGATTGGGCGCCGAATTCGCGGAGAATGAGCGGATTGGGCGCCGAATTCGCGGAGAATGAGCGGATTGGGCGCCCAATTCGCGGAGAATGAGCGAATTGGGCGCCCAATTCGCGGAAATTGAGCCATTTGGGCGCCCAATTCGCGGAAATTGAGCCATTTGGGCGCCCAATTCGCGGAAATTGAGCCATTTGGGCGGTCAATTTGCGGATTTATATTCCTAAAAGTGTGGGTGTGCATCATGCATTCAGTGTCGAAGATTTAATTCTAAATGATTAACCCCCTACTTATGGAACCTCCAACTCGACACTTTTTGCCATCCTTAACCTTATCGTCCCCCCAGAACTCAACCTTCACTTTAGCAATGGCTATACCACTATGGGACTTGGGACCTTTGACATCTTCAGTGAGACGACTTCACGAAAGCGCAACAACTAGTTTGTAGTCTTTAGATTATGAGACAGTGACGACATTTGATGGTTCAACATCATATTGTTTACCATATTGGATAGGACTTTCATTCACTGTTGATACTTGGGTGTCTCCAAGGATCTAGACTTGTTTTTGTTGGTCCTACACTTGAAGCATAATAGTCTCCATTCATCAAAGGTGAATGTAAGAGTTCATGGGATCGATTGCGGCACTTTGGACCTGCGCTTTAGGATTTGTTTGGTATCAAATTATATGTTACGATCCGGCTTTGGTCTCGCATTGGTCGCACATGTCGTGGACTTTTTATCTAAGTTCTAATTTTATATTTTATTATGCGTTTGATCTTCCGTGTCTAAGCCCAAGTAGGGGGCATTTTGATGGACTATTTATATTTGGGTGCGAGCCAAGACTAGGCAAGTTAATAAGAATTTCAATTTCTCTTCCTCTCACTAGTTCTCTCTCTACCTTTCTCTTATTTTGCGTCGGGTTTCCCTAATCGACTACCGCATCGCGATATCCCGCAAACCCCTCCCCCCCCCCCGTCCGTCTGCTTCCTTCGTCGCACACCGCATCCCCCGTCGGACGCCATAGCTCCTACAGGCCCCAAGAAGGTCCCCTCCTCCCTCGTGGACTTCCCTCCTCTTCTCCCGTGCATGTGTTCTCAATTTAGGGCACGTAATAACTTGGTATCAGAGGGAACTCTCCTCCCTGCCACCGAAACTTCAGATTTGCCGCCTTCTACCCCCTCTGACCGCTTCGCATCGCCGGCTCCGCCCCGCCAGAGCTCCGCCCGACCTCCTCCGGCCTGTACAACTTAGCCCTGATAGGCTCCACACAGCCAACTCTACCCCGTCCGGCTTCGCACCGGTCGCTCACTGCTATCCCTACCCCACACTGCATCCTACTGGGCTCCTCCATCGACGGGGGGCCCTTGCTCGTTGCCTCTACCAGGCTGCTTCTACCGCCGACCCCTCTTTCCTCCATTTTCTCCGGCGCCGATAACCCACAAATTTTGTCCCACGCAATGGCCGAACAACCCTCCCTCTCGCAAGTTTTTGAGTCTCGCCAAGCTCCTAGCGGATAACAACAACGACCTCATTGCCGCCATCACTACCCCACTAGCGGCTAACCGAGCAGCTCAACCGACAACGGGATCCTCTAGTGAGGCACCGATTCTGCCAACCCTGATAGAGTTTTTGCCCCCGCGCCACGAGGGCAACGGGGTGCCCTGATACATACAGCCGGACTTTCCAATATTTGACGGCCACGAAGACCCCTTGACCTGGCTCTCTCGTTGCGAGCAGTTCTTCGCCCACTAGCGCACCCCTTGGGAACAGTTACTCCATATTGCTGCCTTCCACCTGATGTTCCAGGTGCAACTTTGGTTTTCCCAACTGCAACGGGAGAAACCACTCCTATCCTGGGAAGATTTCAAGGTGAACTGCACCCTCCGCTTCGGCCCACCCCTCCACAACAATACCTTGGGGGACCTCATTTCCCTCCGGCAGACCAGTCTGATCGACTAGTACCTCGAACAGTTTTAAGTTCGTCTGGCCCGCACTACCTCCGTTCTTCCGACACTATAGGTGCTCATCTTCATGGCAGGACTCCATAAGCGACTCCGCATGAACGTGGAATTTCAGACACCCGCAGATCTGACCACTGCAATGAGTTTGACTTGCATCTGCGAGAAGCATCTGCTTTTGGATCGCCTTCATCCACATCACTAGGACACCGAGGGGTCCAGTCGTACCCCGCTCCCTCTGCCATCGGCCACAACTAGTCTCCTCTCCCTGGACCGCGATACTGACCACTCTGCTACCATTCGTCGACTGTCTCCACAGGAGATGAGTGACCGCTGTGCCAAGGGCCTCTGTTACAACTGCAGCGAGCCATTTTTTCGTGGAAATCACTGCAAGCGGCTCTTCTGGTTGGAGGTAGACAACCCAGCTGCTGAACGGGATGCTGACACTGACACTGGGGATACAGAACCGACTGTCACCACAAACCAAGCTTGAGGGCAAGCTTGTCGTCGGGCAGGGTGGAGATGTTACGGTCCGGCCTTGGTCGCGCATGTCGTGGACGTTTTATCTAAGTTCAATTTTTATATTTTTATTATGTGTATTTCAGGCATTTTGATGGACTTTTTATATTTGGGTGTGAGCCAAGATTAAGCAAGCAAAGAAGTATTTCAATTTCTCTTCCTCTCACTATCTCTCTCTCTACCTTTCTCTTATTTTCCGCCGGGTTGCCCTAGCCGACTCCCGCATCGCGACATCTCGCGATCCCCCCTCCCCCTCGTCCGCTTCCATCGTCGCATGCCGCAAGCCCCGCCGACCGCCATAGCTCCTCCAGGCCCCAAGAAGGTCCCCTCCTCCTCCCTCGTGGACTTCCCTCCTCTTCCCCCGTGCACGAGTTCTCAATCTAGGCCACGCAACATTATACTACCAACGACTATGGGTACAAAAAAGCCCGCCCCTGGGCCCAGACTTCCTTACTATCGGGATCATGTTAACCCAGGACCAGGATGCCCACCCCCCCCCCCCCCCCCCCCCCCCCCCCCCCCCGAAAAAAAGAGGGCTTACCTGAGCTTGTCAAGATGGTTCCCCCTAAAAAAGGGGACCGGTCTGAGCCTGCCAGACCAGGCAGTCTGGGCTAGCATGGGCCTAGCTAGACAGACCCCCATTAGTTGGTTGCAGCAAAGCTGGGCGGCCAGCGTCCAACAACTAATGTTGGGCGCCTTTACAGCTGGGCCCAGGCACCAGGAAATGCCTTGTGCCCGTACAGCTCTGGGTCCGAACCGGTCCCATGTGAAAAGGGGGCCTGGTGAGGTCCCTTAGGCCGTACTTGGGCCTAAGCCCAAGCCTAACCATGCTCGGGCCTAACCTAACAAAAACCGAGCGGACCCTGGCCGAGTTATTAGGCTCGAGCTCTTTTTGCACATCAACCATCGACTATAGAATTGTCGTTTGGTCGATTAGATCCCTCTGATGTGATAACTGATAAGCTTGATTTTTCATATTTTCTATATATTTATTTGTTTATTGGGTAATCGTGCGATCTAGGCTATCAAAAGCATTTAACCTAATTCTCTCCCTAATTTATACTTATCATTTGGTTCCCTAGGGCATCTATGGTTTGAGAAAGGTTTCAAACTCATTAGTCCTCATGGTGCCAATTCTGTTACCACCTGAGTGTCCAAGCCCCAGGTTATTACCGCTGACTCTTTCTACTCATCGCCGTTGCTGCCTCTCTTCATCAGTCACAGATATACTGGCGCTTCCATCAGCTCCCTACTCTACACCCTCCACCCCCAGTGTCCGATGATCCCGACCGCATCCTTAAGTGCTAGTGCTCTTACCTCGGCCGCCATCCTCCCACTACCCTTTCCTTAGAGCAATTTGTAACCCATCACAGCCCATGTTGGCACCTCCTTACTATTCCTAGCCATCACCGACCTCTTGTATTCTACAAAGAATCCAACCACCTCCTCCCTCAACCACCAGCCACCCTATTCTTACTCTCTGTGCGATGGAAAGCCAAACTTTTGCACTGGAAAACGAGTTTTGTTAAAAAACTTTTGGAGAAACGAGTTTACGAACCGGAGTTTTCAAAAAGTTGTTTGGATTTGAAATGTGTAAACATTCATCAAAGATGGTGGATTGTACCAAAATTGGTTTGTTATCAAGATGGACTTGCACGTATTGCCTATATGAGGAAAAACTATGCGCATAATAAACAAAATAGCAATTAAAAAGACAAATATAAAAAGTAGCTCCTGTTTGTGAGGTAAGTCTCGTCATTTGTTCATATTCACCTCAACCCATGTCTCATTACCAGGATTGGCCTAATTGCGAATGTTGGTTGCCACGAACTTCATTTGAGGCATCCATGAAATCGGAGAAGCTAAACTGCAGGGATCTACATGAATAGAGCAACACCTACCAAAGGAAGTTTAGAATCGCAGGAATCTTTCCGCATTTTCACGGAATCCGAATGGGCGAACATCTAGACGGGGAATAAGAACTAGCTTTTTTGTCACCGTTTACGGGGGATTTGCGGCCTTGTGTTGGAGCATTTGTCAAACTGGCATCACATGCATTTGGAAAAAGCCTCAAACGCCAATAAAAGAAAACTACAAAAGACCGCATCCCATAAGAAAGCCCATTTAGGGACTCATTCACCTAATCGTGTAAATTTCATATTTCCGTGCATTGAAAATCTGCATCTTGACATATTTAGGTGCATTAAATTAACATCTAGACAATCTTTTTTCATTTACATTTGTTGTGTTTTCTGTCAGCATTCCTCATATAGGTGTTAGGTCAACATCAAAACCCATAGAAGGTACCCCGGACCTGAGCTAGTAACATTTTTGGTGTTCATTATCACAGTCAACACCACGTGGGCATAATCTATTAGTCTAAATGATAGAAATTTTAGCGAGAGATAAATTTCAAACAAAATAAGTGGTACACATTTCAAACAAAATAAATGTCAAGTTTAGTGTCCAACATAATAAATGTGCCTTTAAAAGCATGAATGAAATCATAGCATCAATAAATGACGGTTGATTTATTGAACCAGAATCCATATTCTGATTTGAAGAAGCTCTACATGGAGCTATTACTCCTATTAGTGCATTATTTGAAGCATTAGGATAGTTCTTTAAAAAAAATGCAATGGTTAGCCCAGCTTTATGCCAACTACAGATGCCGACACTATAACTGACTAGCATAACTATTTTTGATATTAGAATTTTATTTTTTAATCATCATTATTTATTTTTTGTAGAGACCTATCATACAATCAGTTCAATGGTTCAATCCCTGAGAGCCTAGGCCAGTTGAAATTATTGCATATACTGTAAGAGAATCATTTTAGCATTATCCTCTTTTCCCTTGCATAATTACTCAAAGCTAATTAACGGTTGGAAATTTTAATTTTTTGGCTTGTAGGAATCTCAATGGAAACTTGCTCTCAGGAAGAGTTCCAGCCAACCTTGGAGGAAGGCCTCTCTATAGAGCCAGCTTCAAGTGAGTTTTCTTCTCGTGAGCATGTCTTGTGGCCCTCCATTTTGGTTACATGCTTATCTCGTGAAGGTCCTTAGTTCACAATCAGATTATTGAGAGGGAAAGTGGCCAAAAAACCCCTACAGTTTTCTTATATTTCTTGTGAAGGCCCTTTCATTAATATCATCCGAGACTGTCTCCATCCCTGCCTCCCTCCATGGCCTTATCTGCTACCTCCTCCAAGATCTTCACCACTTTGACCATCTCTCCCTCTTTTCGGCCTTCTACAATTTTTCTAGAAAACTATTACCCCTAGTACTCACCAGTCTGTCAGTTTCAAAACTCGAGCTCCCCTCATAGGTTTAGAATGGGAGGAGACAATATATATTGTATGATAATACTACTTCACATTTAGCAACTTCAGTTCTTGAAAACTTCATTGAGGATTAAACAGCTACAATTTTTGTTCTCTTTAAAGTGTACACTCATACTAGTGTTCTTTTTTCTCATTATTAAAAACATAAATTAATATTTAAGAGGAAAATTCACATGCACACTTTGCGGTAGCTTGATCCAGGAACCGACGGTTCATTTTTGATCAAATATACTGTATTACTCACAGCATCCACCTAAATCCCTTGGGTAATCTAGAATGCAATCTTATCATGATTCTTGCTCCTTCATTAAAATAATAATCATGTGCCTTACAATTACAGCCTAGTGTGATGTTGTTAGTAATCCTCTCTATACAAACGTGGTAGAGTTGAATGAGATAGGGAAAAGCAATTGAATTGATATTATTCATCCATAACGGGCTATTTATAATATTAAAATAACTCATGAACTCTAACACAAGATGTGAGACTAAAACTCACTCACGCATACAAATACTAGTAATAATAATGATAGTAAATAATGTGACTTGTAAATACTAATGCGTATCTCTCAACTCTCCCTCAAATCAAACGGAAGATGTCGGTCATTCCAAGTTTTTTGATGTCATCAATGAACACATCACTTCCCGAGCTTTTAGGAACACATCCGCCAGTTGATCTTTAGAGTGGATGAATGGTGTAACCACAATTTTTTTATCCAAGTGATCTTCGATAAAGTGTCGGTCCACCTCAACATGATTTGCCCTGTCATGTTGGACTGGATTGTGAGCTATACTAATCGCTGCATTGTTGTCTCAAAACAAGGAAAAAAGACGTCATGGGAAACCTCATGACATGTATAACGGTACGCAACCATAGGCCCTCACACATGCCCGTTGACATTGCACTGTATTCTGCCTCAGCGGTCGATCTGACCACCACATTCTGCTTCTTACTGCACCATGTCACAAGGCTCCCTCCAACGAAGGAACAGTAACCTGTTGTGGATTTCCGGTCATCGCGACATCCTGCCCAATCAACATCAGTGAAAACTTCAATCCTCAAGTGACCGTTCTTGGAGAACAGAAGACCACAATCAGGGGCTTTCTTTAAATACCGTAACACACAGTATGCCGCCTCTTGATGTCTGATCCTGAGAACATGTATGTATCTACTCAGAATGTCAACTGCATAAGTAATATCGGGACAAGTATGAGATAGATATATTAGTTTTCCAACTAATCTTTGGTAGCGTGTGGCATCTGCCTGATCGTTGTCACCATCTTTACTAATTCTATGATTTCTTCCATCAGAGTGTTTGCAGGAACACAACCAAGCATCTCGGTCTCGTGCAATAGATCTAGAATGTACTTCCGCTGAGATATGAAGATACTCTGATCGTACCTAGTCACCTCAATACCCAGGAAGTGTCGTAATCTTCCCAAGTCTTTCACCTCAAACTCAGCAGATAAGATAGACTTGAATCTCTTCCAAATCGTTACTAGTGATCACGATGTAATCCACATAGACAATAAAGATCACAATACCCTGATCACGTCTCCAAATAAACATAGTATGATCAGACTGCGCTTGTTTGTACCCAAATTTGAGCATAGCCGCGAGGAATCCGCCAAACCATTCTCTAAGAGACTGTTTCAAGTCATATAAGGACCTCCTTAGACGATAGACAAGACCTTCAACTTGCTTTTTCACTAACTCAAGAAGGAATTTCATGGATACATCTTCATCAAGCTCACGATGGAGAAACGCATTCTTAAAATCCAGTTGGTGAAGATCCCAGTCCATCCAAGCCGCGCATGACAACAATACCCGAATAGAGTCCATCTTAGCCACAAGAGCAAAAGTCTCATGGTAGTCAACTCTCTGAGTCTGGGCGTATCCTTAGGCAACCAGTCGTGCCTTGTACCGTTCAACCTTACCCTCTTGATTCTGTTTGACCGAAAACAACCTTCTTGAGCCAATAACTTTCTTATAGCTTGAGTCCAAGCCGGGATACCCAAAACTTTCTGCCATGTCTTAGGAATAACAACCGAAAAAAGTGAAGAGACAAAGGTTTTATGGGTCGGGGTAAGATGGTGGTAAGCGACATGATTAGAAATATGGTGTTTAGTACATGCAGCCTTACCTTTTAGCAATGCACGAGGAATATGCAGATCCGCATCATCAGAATCTGAGGCATAAGAGGGCACTGGTAGAGGTTGAACCTTAGTATCCTATATACCTGAGGAACGTCGGTGGTATACGTGAGGAAAAGGAGAGATCGAAGTTTCAGGCAGAGGAACATGAATAGGAGGATCCAGTTCTTGTGGAGGAGGAAGCTTTGGTGGCAGAGGAGGAAGAAGAGGAAGTGGGATATTCGTATCACCACTACTCTCCCCTGACGAAGAGAGTGAATCGAAGGTATGAAATACAATTCCCCTTCCCGGAAGGTAACATCCATAGTGCAGAACATATGCCTGGAGGGGGGTGGTAACACCGATACCCTTTCGTTGTAGAGGAGTAGCCAAGGAACACACAATGATGAGCTCAAGTGTCCAGTTTGTCTCGATGAGGTAAATGAATATGCACAAAATAGACACATCCAACACAAGGTGGCAGATGGGAAGTATAAATCACATCCATTGTAGACAGCCGAGCTAGGGGAGTGACATAACCAAGAACTTGTGAGGGAAGCCGATTGATAAGGTGTGCAACAGTAAGGACAACATTACCCCAATAGGATTTTAGAAGGTACATAGTAACAAGAAGACTACGTGCAACATCCAAAAGTTGCCGGTTTTTTCGTCTGACAACTCCATTTTGAGTAGAGGTGTGAACACATGTGATCTGGTGGATGATACCATGACTGATAAGATATGAGCCAAATGCCCCACAATCGTCATATTCTCCTTATTATCACTTTGAAGGACACGAATAGAGCCCTTACATTGGGTCTGAACCATTTTATGAAAAATTTGAAAACAAAAGAAAATTTCACTCTTTTTTTAACAAGTACAACCAAGTAGTACGAGAAAAATAATTAATAAAAATGACAAACCAACGAAAGTCATATATAAATAAAACGGGGGACGACCCTCAGGCATCAGAATGAACAACAACAAACAAGGTGGTACTGGGTGAAGATAAATGCGATGAATTATGTCTCACATGTTTAGACATATCACATACATCGCATACAAAAGTTTGTAAAAAACAGGAAACAATTTCAGAAGATTGGTAGGAGACAGATGTCCAAGCCCCAAGTGCCAGCGACAAACATCATCAGCTGTAACAGTAGAGCAAGAGAGAGCCTAAGAAAGAGGCTGTAGATCCAAGTAATATAGTCAACCACGGTTCTTACGACTGTTAATGTTCCGTTTCGTACCCAGTTCCTGAAAAATAAAGGAATCAACAAAAAAGTCATAAAACAATTAAGAGATCGAGTAATGTCACGACCCGTCTCGACAAAAGTCAGAGTGCGCATCAGCGGGCCGTGATGCCACAGACATGGATGGAAGGAAAGTCATGCCTGCTAAGGCGGATGCAGAGAATGCTGAAAATAGTTTTTAAAATAATTATTCTTAAGTAAAAACAGTTTGATTTTTATGTTACGGAAGCTTTTAGGGTTAAAACGGTGAGAGTTTTAAATGCACATGCAATTTTGTAAAAATCATATTTTTATAGGGCACTGATACAGTTTTCATGCAACTATGATTCAACAGAGGGTGCACGTGCATTAACATCAAATTCTAGTACATAGTATTTAATATCATAGTAGTTGTCCATGTATTATTGTTCATAATTATCACCTAAAGAAAACATCTGACACAAAATGAAATGAATCAAAAACATCAAACCTGACACGGCTAGAAGATCAATCATCGGAGAGCAGAAGCTTGATGCAGATCGGGCTCAGGAACCTGGTGGCGCTGACACGAAAGCTAAGTCAATTCCATAACGCAAAGGATAGACATCAGAACATTGAAAAAAATATGGTGAGTGGAGTAAAGTATAGAACAGTAACAGAAGCAGAAAAGCAGGAGTGTACCAGACTACCAATTTCTCATGAAACAAAACTATTCAATGACCAGCAAACAAAAAACTAAACATAACAAGTTAGTGTATTAGACTACTCCGGAGCATAACCTAACATTATTCATATAATATGTTGTAAGCCGTGATCGATGAAGGGTGTAGGTGCTATAGCGGACGCCCATGGTTTCACAATCAGATCTGCGTGCAAGTCTTGTCGGAAAAGTAATCCTGCTTGTCGTGATCATAGCGGCAGACAGATGCCCAGTTAGACGCTACAGTTCAAGGACTTGCTTACAACTACGAATTTGTTTTCGAACTTCATACTTAGGTGTTTTTTAACGGAAACAAGAATACTTAAAGTGAGCGATCAGACCAAGAATAAGTTTTACTCAGACAGACATACGAAACCAGATTCGATGACACAAAAATTCGATGACACAAGATTTGATGACAGACATAAGAAACAAGATGTGGTGACACAAATAGAACTTGATAGACCTGTATGATTTTATGGTTTCAAGTATTCGCGGGTGATACGATTACATTTCCTCATTTTCTAGGACACTTAATATTCATTTAGATTGATTCATTTCAAGATACGATTATCTTCTAAGCAAACATGTGTTCTCTACGAGTATGATATAAAACACCAAAACATATATTTGCTCTCCAGAACTTGTTGCAATTATTATTATGACAGTTGTTACTCGTGCTCAATATTCTATCATTTTTCTCACTATTCATCAAAATAGATCAAATCATTCGCCCTAATAAATATCCAACTAAAATCCTTCATCTAAGTGTATATCAATCTAAGACTTGCTCATAATCACAAATTCAAGTAATTCCAAACATATTATAGCCTAAATTATTAACTTATGAGACTGGGTATTTAAGATCTAAAATTATTGACAAACCAAACGTTCCAGGGTGAAATCAAAAAATCGTAAGAACACACAAAACAATTAGGATACAAATCTGTTAACAGATCAACATATACCGAAATGCAGTCATGAATCAAAGAACAGAGTCATTAAATTACACACAATGCTTGCAAAAGAGAGAGAGAGAGAGAGAGGTCTTTACTTGTCTGAAGGAGGCTGAATCTGACGGAGGCTGCTAAGCGATGCAAGCAGGATTTAGAAACCCTAATCGGACTTGTATATGAACAACAAAAGAGACAAAGTAGGATTCATTACGTTAACACAGACATGATTCGATACATAGCTAAATCAAGAACGGCTAAAAAATTTACCTCCCTCAGAGGTGAGGGGAGAAGAGATTCCCACGCGGACATGGAGACTTGACAATGCTTAGGCTTGGGGAAACCCTAAATTGGAGAGGAATCTGAGCGATCCCGCCAAATGAATCGAGGAGCAACATCGGATATCAAAAGCACAAAGCGGTTAGATAATAAAAACGGGGTAAGAACTATGAATCGCAACGTAAACATAAATTGAGGACAATTAATCTCGAAGCAAGTACACGAAAATCTGAAAAGAGAGGAGATCTTACCCCCGGAAGCTAAATCCGAGCCCAAGGAGGAGAGGGAACCAAATCCTAGGCGTACTTTCTTGCAGATCTCGGCCAAATCGAAGAAGTGCCAAAATTAGGGTTACTGGATGGAGAAGAGGCGGCTGCTGGAGGAGGAGATAAGGACCACCAACCGGCCCTAGAGAAACAGTTGGCTTGAAGAGGAAGGGAAGTCGCCGGCCAGAGCAAGAGGAGACGCTGAAGACAGCGGTTGCAACAGGAGGAATACCCGACGGAGAACAGGGAGGCGCATGGGACGAGCGTAATCGGGAGCGGCGGCTTCGTGCGGGAGCAGCGGTGGAAGCGAAAGTCGGCATCGAGCGGGATCAGGAGAACAGGATGCGGATGGGAGGATAATCAGGAGCTGGTTCAGACAGGAAAACCCTTGGCCGAAACTTCTTGATAAACGGGGGGGGGGGGGGGGGGGTTGCTTGGAAACTCTCTTTCTAATTACGAAAACACCATAAAGTGTTTTATTTAAATTTCGGGTTGTTACAAGTAATATTACTGATGGAAAGTAAATTGCATGGAAAAGAAGAAACATGAAGGACAGATGACAGAAAAATAATTGGAAAACATGAAATATGACCATTGCCAGCAATGAGAGACAACAAACCATTAGTAGGAATGACTTTGTCCTTACCAGACAAAGAAGCATAAGAGCAAAAACCTGAAGAGGAGTCGTCCATGTGGTGAGTGGCACTAGAATCAAGCACCCAGTCGGAAGATGAGGCAGTGGCCTCGTGAGCACTCGACATAACAATAGAAGCAATGGAAGCCGGGACACACGGGGACAGATCAGGCTGAGAGTGCAGCAGGCGGCGGAAAGCATCCAATTCATGAGCAGTGAGCTACCCAAAAACAACATTGGAGGTCTCGTTGTAGATGTCTGTAGAGTCAGCAGCATCAAGAGGACCGAGACGTCCCTGACGATGGCCCCCACATTCTGGTCCCTGACCACGTTCACGACCACGAGGGACAAGATGTAGGTAGAGTTTGTAACACACCTCCCGAGAGAGGCATTTATGGCCACAATAATCACAAGTAGATGCAGGCAAGCTAGGGCTGAGAGCATGACCATGACTAATGCTAGTCAGAGCAGAGCGCTCAGGAGTAGTACTAACACTAAGGTACTTCTGACGGTCTTCATCACCAAAGACCATGATGAAGGCCCCTTGGAGAGACCAGAGAGGGGAATGGTGAAGGATATGTGTCTGCACCATATCGAACTCCATGTTCAGCCCCATAAAGAATACATGGAGACGAAATCGATCCTCCCGTTGTTGTAACTAAACAACATCTGCAATGCATGCTGTAATGAAATGCAAAAATAGTCCAATTCCTGATATAGGCACTCGAACTCCAAAAAAAATACAACACCGTCATAGAGCCTTGCCGCGGTTCCAAAATGCGACGAGTAAGTTCATAAACATGTGTAAAACTGTCAATTTTAGAGTATGTCCCGAAAGCGGTCCTCCTGTTGTTGTAACTGAACAACATCCGTAATGCATGCTATAGTGAACTGTGAAAAATAGTCCAATTCTTGATATAGCCGCTCAAACTCCGAAAAAAGGGCGACACCGTCATAGAGCCTTGCCGCGGTTCCAAAATGCGACGAGTAAGTTCATAAACCTGTGTAGAATTGCCAATTTTAGAGTATGTCTCACTGGCACGGGTCCAGATTTCAAAGACGGAGTCCATCAACTCTGATAGACCTTCAGAGACATAGAGTGAAGAAGCCAGGAAACGACAAAGGAGTTCTCTGAGTCCCACCGCTTTTGGGAAGGATCAGCTTTGAGGGGCTCCTTAACTGTTTCATCAATGTAACCAAACATCTGATGGCTGCGAATGACATGTTGAACAACCCTTGACCATTCGAGATAGTTTGTGTCATCTAATGGGACTGTGGTAATCTTCAAGGAGCCGGAGTGGCCATGTGACCGATGATGGTCACTCATCTAAGGCTGAATCACACCCGACGACGAGACTGAGGAGTCACTCATGTCTACCAACACCAAAGATCGACGAGCAAAGAGAGTTACGACCCAAAAAGCAGGGATCAGGAGCATGACAACAAAAAGAAGCTGGCGTGAGGCCAAAAAAATCAGGTTAGAGACAACAGGAGCAAGCGGTCACAAGTGGGATTACTGGAACTGTTCGGACTTGCGGGATAGAGGCGTCGACGACATCAAACGGCAGCAACAGACGAGGCAGGATCAACGATAACTTTGGAATCAGACAGACTTGCGGGATCGAGGCGTCGGCGACATCAACAGGAGGAGGCGGCGTTGCTCCCTTCAGCAGCCGGCAGTGTCCTCCATCCCTGCCCGGAGACCGCAGCGGAAGAACGGACGTGCGAACAATACGGCGGGGCGGTCGATCGGGTCGGAATGAGACAACACTGGGAGAGGAGACATGCATTCGATCAAGACTTGCGGCTAGGGTTTCGTATTTGGCTCTGATACCAAGTTGAATGAGATAGGGAAAAACAATTGAATTGATATTATTCATCCATAACGGACTATTTATAATATTATAAAGAACTCACAAACTCTAACACAAGATGTGAGACTAAAACCCACTCATGCATACAAATACTGGTAATAATAATGATAGTAAATAACGCGACTTGTAAATATTAATGCGTATCTCGAACTGGTAGTTGTACATAATTCTCCTCCTCACTATCAATTTTTACGTTGCTTTTTTTATTTCAGGCATGTAGAAAGGAGAGATGAAAATAGAAAGTGCAATTATATTCTTCCACATAGGGGCAATATATAAGACTTACATCAAGACACCCATCACCGATAGGTGGTGTGGGACTAAACATAATAATACTAAAATACTCAACACTAATAACTCTAACACTCCCCCTCAAGCTGAAGGAGGACCCTATAGCTTGAACACAACATAAAACGGAAGGTATAAGAAGGTTGACAACGTGTGACAAAACAACATCCACCGAAGCCCAACCGTGCGTCACCGGGGATACTTCAACCGGGCAAGAGCCACACGACGTTGGTCCGCAAACCGACCATGACAACGCTGGATACACTCGGAGCAGAAACACGGCCAACCACGCATGACCAAACCAACCATACCAAATCCAGAGAAAACGACGAGAAGACACAAACAACATATGAAATCAACCTAGGGGCCATGTGTGACTAAGGCAGGAGTCGGGAAAGAAGCATCCGAGTCGCCATGATCACAAACACTCCCCCTCACGTGGATCATGTGCAAGAAGACATAGGTTATACTTAGGGGCCGGGTGTGGCTAAGGCAGGAGTCGGGAAAGAGGCATCCGAGTCGCCGATATCACAAACACTCCCCCTCACGTGGAATACGTGCATGAAGGTATAGACTACGCCTAGAGGCCGTGACGTACACTCCCCCTCATGTAGATCACGTGCAAGAAGGCGGAAACCATAGAGACGCAACACAACAACCACAAACAACAACTTAAAAAAACATGTAAATGTTAAACCCTACGGGCCGGGCTGGATCTGAAGAAGGAAGCATCCGTCGGCACGAAGGAGCAGCACAGCGGCAACGAAGGAGAAGAACGGCTCGCAGAGCAGTCGAAGAAGAAGCAGCTGCGGCAGCAGCAGGCCGGAGAAGAAGAAGCGGCTGCAGCAGCAGGCCGGAGAAGGAGAAGCGGCTGCAGCAGCAGGTCGGAGAAGATGAGCACCGGCAGGCAGAGCATCTAGAGAAGAAGAAGTAGCCAGAGAAGAAGCAGCTGGAGAAGAAGTAGCCGGAGAAGAAGAAGTCGGAGAAGCCGCCGGAGCCATCGATGTCGCAGAGGAAGCAGAGAGCCGACGGATCGACGATGTCGCAGAAGGAAGCCGGAGGAGCCGTCGATGTCGATGAAGGAAGCCGGAGGATGCGTCGGTGTCGATGAAGGAAGCCGGAGGATGCGTCAGTGTCGATGAAGGCTACCGGAGGATGCGTCAGTGTCGATGAAGGAAGATGTCGACGTCGACGATGTCGGGAGAAGCATCCGTCGGGAGATCGGAGCCGCTCCTGTCGACGGGATCAGAGATCGACTCCGTCGACAGGAGCGGGAGCAGCGGGCGTAAGCCCTAGCAGCGCGCGGGGCGGAAGCACGGGCCGGGTGGGGAATTTGGTCGGGACTGGAGCGGGGGGGGGGGGGGGGGGGGGGGAACAATAGCTTATCGGGAAGAAATTTTAGGTCCCAGAACCTGCTCTGATACCATGTAGAAAGGAGAGATGAAAATAGAAAGTGCAATTATATTCTTCCACATAGGGGCAATATATAAGACTTACATCAAGACACCCATCACCGATAGGTGGTGTGGGACTAAACATAACAATACTACAATACTCAACACTAATAACTCTAACAAGGCACATAAACATTCTTCCGACTCTCTTTCCACTTAATTTTTCATCCCTTGAAACAAGCGTACATGTCGGATCTATTTTTTAGGGGAAAAACAGTACAGTACAAATGTACAATGAACAAGTTCCAGTTTTCTAGTATTTGCTTTTTATGTGATGCAAAATTGGTCTTCATAGAAACAAGGGTCTGCAAACTTCAATTTTAAAAAAACTTAACAATTGAGTTCTTTTATGTACAAGCCTTCAATGGCACTTGTATGCCCATAATTAAATCCACAATAGCTTCCATTTTCTCGGCGTCTGACGTAATTACATACCGCATGTCAATCTTACTTCCTCTCGCTATTACCAGGTTCCATTGGTCTCCTTCAGGCTTCCAGGTATCATTGTGAAAAATCTAGATGTAAGCTTCATTATCGAATTATCTATGAGCTGTCATATTCATTTTACACTTAAATATTCCTTACCTTTTTAAACATCAACATACTCACATTATAAGTGTCAACATGCACATCACCAACTCCTATAATTACCCAATGGTTTTAGGGTTTTGTATATCATTCTCAGTATACAAAATCTTATAACCTCCTGCATCATAATTAATCATCACTTCTTTGGTCAGGAAGAGTGAAAAGATTGACCTAAATTCAAGATCCAAGACTCCCGCGACCTGCTCACATTAAGTTGTCCATCGTGAATTCTTTAGAATAAATATTCTCAAATCCAACCATCTGACTCAGAACTCAAACCACCTTGCTTCGTGGACAGATCCTCATCATGTGACCTACCTTGCAACATTGCTAGGAAGCTCCATTTCCATATTTAAATTGACTTCTCCTCTGATATTTATCTAAGTACAAATAGTATTTATCTAAGTAGAAATAGGAATGATGTTATTTTTATTATATACAAGTCGGTTACATTGATCCCCTATATATACACTCAAGAGGGAAACCAAATACATGACTGGGGATATGGGTCTAAATACAAGGGGGAAAGTTCTAAATGCACACCAATTTGCGTTAAACGCACGCCAAACATGAAATACCAACACTCACCCCTCAAGGAGGGCGATATATATCTAATAAGTCCATCTTGTCACATAGTCTAAATAAGTACAGTGACTTGAGTCCTTTAGTTTGACAATCATCCACTTGCTCTTTTGTAACAATATGTCACAGCTTTAGAAATCCACTATCATGTTTCTCCTTGATAAAAAACTTGTTGATTTTTTTGTGCTTTGTTCTGTCATGTTGGACGTGGTTATTTACAATGCTAATAACTGACTTGATATCACACCACAATGACATTTGTCCTCCTTGGTCTGTCTTGAGTTCTACCATAAGTGTTTTCAACCATAACATCTCCCCCACACCTAAATCCATGACTCTGTACTTTGTCTCGGTCATAGATCTTGCAATTACAGTCTGATTCTTGCTCTTTCAGAAGACTAGATTGCCCCCTACAAACATGCAATTATCCTGACATGGATCTCATGTCATCAACACACCTAGCCCAATCTTAATCATAATAGCCATCGATGTTTAAATGTCCGTTCTTTTAGAAGATCAGTCTCTTTCCTGGTGCACTCTTCAAGTACATAAGAATCTGGTATACAACATCCATATGACCCTTCATAGGATCATGCATATAGCAGTCCACCACACTTACAACAAAGGATATATCGAAACGGGTGTGACTCAGATAGATCAAGCGGCCTACCAACCTCTGGTTTCTTTATCAATTGGCTCTCCTGCCTCAACATTGAGCTTGGATTTTTGATCAATAAGAGCAACTGAAGATCTGCACCCCAACATACCTGCCTCTTTGAGCAGATCTAACACATTTCAGTTGTGATAGAAGGATGTCCTCTGCACTGCGAGCTACCTCAATCCCAAGGAGGTTTCTTAGCTGTTTTAGGGGTGATATCGAGTCGAGTTTGAACGATTCTGACTCGGCTCGAAATCAAAAAATTCGATTTGAAATCGAAACCGTTTCGAGCCGTGCTGGATCCACTCGAAATTGACTCGATTTTGAGCCAACTCAAATTAATTTTTAGTCAACTCAAAATTTATTATTTTTTTGTAAAAATTAAATAATTTATTTATTTTCCTTCACTCTGCTGGTATGTTTCTCGCTAGAGAGATAAACCCAGAGAAAAAAATTTGAGTTCTCGATCCCAGTAAAGCTTGCAACGAATCATTTAGTTGATAATAATCATATAAAAAACCATGATCAAAATTTGATCTTGAAATAAGGCACCGAACCGAACCAAAAAAAAGAAAAAACAAATTTAAAAATAATGAAACAAATTCTGATCTTGGAATAAGCCCATCATCTTTCTCCAACATTCACCGCCTCTACATAATGAAGCAAATTTTAAATTTTTTGTAACTTGATTTTGAAGAATTATATTTTTAAACCGAATCAATTTGTAAGAATTTCCCAACAAGAGAGAATTAATTGAGCTCTACAACCCGGAAAATACTTTCAACTGTCTTTTCAATCCAGGGGTCATTCATGATGTTTAGAATGTTGCATGCTTTGTTGTTTTCTATATTAGGAAGCAACTTCCGCGTCTTCAAGAAGCATGCCAACACCGCAATCATTAATTAGAAGGGTCAAGGGTAGGCACACTCATTACTCTGGGTCTAGCAGCTATGAACTTGGAAAATGGAAACTTGTGTCGAAAGGTTTGAATCAAAAGTTTAAATTGAGTCAGCTCGAATAAAAAATCGAGCGACTCAAACGAAACTCGAAATCGATTTGAAATTGATTTCGAGTCAATTTTGATTTGATTCTGTTTGATTTGAATATTTTATATCAAGTTTGATTCAACTAAAAACTTGAGCGATTTTTGAGCGGCTATCGAGTTTCGATTATTATGCTCACCTTTAAGCTTCCCGAAGACCTTTACCTCAAACTCCTTGCCCAATCTTATTTTCAGCTGATTATTTTCGCTCTCAACATCACCAGTAATAATTATGTCGTCCACATACACAACAAATATTATAGTGTGTACTCCATCACCTAAAGAACCTTGTATGATCAACATTAGTCTGCTGATATCCCATGTTAACCATAGATATCCTAAAATTCTCAAACCAGGCTCGAGGACACTGCTTTGGTCCATATAGAAACTTCTTGAGTCTCCACACTTTTCATGTCATTTGTTTCGTGTTAAAGCCCGATGGTACCTTCATGCACACCTCTTCTAATAAATCTTCATGAAGAAAGATATTTTTCTCGTGTTAACCATAGATAAATCTGCATGAAGAAAGACATTTTTTCCAATAAATCTGCCTAAAGAACCTTGTATGATCAACATTGGTCTGCTGATATCCCATGTTAACCATAGATTTCCAAAACTTGTCAAACCAGGCTCAAGGACACTGCTTTGGTCCATAGAAACTTCTTGAGTCTACACACTATTTCTGTCGTTTGTTACGTGCCAAAGCCCGATGGTACCTTCATGTACACCTCTTCCAATAAATATGCATGAAGAAAGACATTTTTCTCGTCGAGCTGGTATAGTTTTTATCCTCCATTTGCCGCCAAGGATATCAGTGTCTGGTGGTCGATGTCATAAGTCTGACGGTATCCCTTTGCTACTAATCGAGTCTTGTAGCACTCAACCCGACCCTCTGGGTTTTGTTTCACAGTAAAAAATTTATTTGCACTCAACTGCCCTTTTTTCTAGTGGTAGTGATACAAGACCTCACTTTTTATTCTTTTCCAATGCACCAATGCACCAATGCACCAAGTTCTTCTAGTATTGCAGGTTTTCGTTGTGGATCTTCCTTAGCAACTCGCCCACACTTACGAATAGGGACAATGTCCAACGATAGAATGAATGGTCCATGTATAGGTGCTATATAAGAGTAGGAACAATCCAAGCAATATCACGCGGAAATCCATATCGATCAGGTAAGACTCCCGCATTCCTGTGGAAACTCCTTACCGGTATGGGAGTGGAAGTAGTGGGATGAAAATTTATACCACCATGAATTCTGAAATTGAGGTGGATGAAGTAGGTACCTTAAAAGTTGAAGTACGGGGAGACAAGGGAATTGGCACAAGTGGCACTGTAGGCATTGTAGGTACTTTAGGCTCACTCTTCTCTTCTTCTTATATACACGTAGCTCCCCCTGAATTTGAGATCCCCCATTCACATAATCATTCTCCTTATGTACCTGTGTCGCATCCAACTCCGCACCCTTTTGCACAAGGGGATAAGGTGTACTCATTATCCTCCTCCCACCAACACTATTAACCCCCCCCCCCCCCCCCCCCCCCCCCCGCGCGCGCATCATACTATTTGTAACGAGTGAGTCCGCAAGTGGCAAGTCAACCGGAGAGGAACAATATGGCTCACGTTCTCTAAATGTGACATACATACTGACAAATAATTTTCTCTCTACCAGACTTCAACACATACCCCTTTCGAGTAGCTGAATACCCAACAAAAACACACTTCAGATCTCTTGGATCTAACTTCCCCACATTGGATCTATTTTCCTGCACAAAGAGCACATAACTAAAGGTTTTGAGGGGTAAAATGTCTTCACTCCCCCCGCGCAGTATCTCAATCAGAGACTTTTAATCCAATACTCGTGAGGGCATCCGATTGATCAAATAGGACGTGTTAGAATAGCCTGCCGCCACAAGTACTTTGACACCTTCACTGATATCATCATACTCCGTGTTACTTGTAGAAGGTGTTTATTCTTCCATTTGGCTATCCCATTTTGCCCTGGTGTGTATGTACAAGTGGTTTGATGTTGGATTCATTGTGAGGACATGTACTTTCTAAATGCTCTATTAGTGTACTCTGTCTCACTGTCATTCCGTAATACCTTCACAACTGCACCGTATTGAATTTGAACCCATTTGTGAAAATCCTTAAAGCAGACAAACATATCACTTTTATTTTTCATTAAATAGAGTCAGGTCACACGAGAGAAACAGTTAATAAAAGACACAATAACGAAATTCCTTCACAGTAGGTGTGGGGCATGATCCCCAAACATCAGAATGTGGTAGATTAAATGGATAAAAACTCCTACTGCCAGAACTGGAATAAGAGTTTTAGTTTATTTTCTTAATTCACACGCATCACATACAAGTTTGTTGTGATTAGCTTTCTTAAACAAAAGTTGATACATCTGACTCAAAACAATAAAAGAAGGATGGCATAGACCCCGATGATGAAGTAGTAGAAAATCCTCCACGCTCCTATCTCCTGCAGTACCCTCTATAATGGTTGAAAGAGCCGAGTTCATACTTTCCATATCCAGGTACCATAAACCACTATGACTTGTGACAGTCTCAAGCCTCCTGGCGATCTCCTTCTCCTGGAAGATCATCTTCGGGATATCAAACAAAACAATACATTTTAGTTAAGATATAATTGCACTATTTACCCTCTATAATGGTTCAGAGACTCAAGACCATATTTTCCATATCCAGCTACCATAAGCCACTATGCCTTGTGCCATTCCCAAGCCTCCTGACGGTCTCCTTCTCCTAGAAGATCACCTTCGGGATATCAAACAAAACAACACATTTTAGTTGGGATATAATTGCACTAATAGATCAGAGATTCATAGAAAATGAATGAGCATGCAAAACATTGGACAATCAAAGTGTCGGTATATTGGACAATACCATCACCAACCACTGACTGAGCTTTGTCATCGGCAGTTTGAATGTGCTCTGGGACTGCCAAGGGTGTATAAGAAAGTAATTCCCTAGCATCCCCAGTGACATGTCGGTAAGCACCCAAATCGGCTATCCAATCTGATGATTTAGTATTGGATATGGACGCGAGAGCAAGTGTATCACAAGTACCTATGGTTGAGTGAGCAAAAGAGATGACGCTACCCCTTGATGAAGTTAGAGTGAGTTTGTCATCAATCATTCTCTTCTACTTTCTCCGCATCAGCTGAGAGTAAACATCCAAAATCTTCTACTCCTCCAAGTAACCATTATCAGCCATATTCCCTTCCATCTCTCCCTCTGCTTTCATCAGATTTGCCTGGTAGGCTCCTCTTCCACCACCCCAACGACCTCCAGGGACACGACCACGACTTCCTAACTTTCCCTTTCAACCTATAACCTGTTCCATTGTTGGTTTAGGGCAAGCATGTCGTAGGTGACTTATGTCACCACAATTGAAACATTGTCATGTCTCACCCTTGTATCTAGTGTGCCCTGAATTGATGACCACTAGTACAAATTGCACTCCTGAAAGTGCAGTTGCACCAGACCGAAGCCTAATACGACTCTCCTCTTGCATCATAACAGAGATTGTCTCATCCAGGGACGAAATTTTTGGTTGATCGAGCAACATTGTACACCTTGGCTCAAGTGCCCGGTTCAACTCCCTCACAAAGTGCATAGTTCGTCTCTGAGCATCTCACCCCCTTTTTATGCACTCGAGATCCTTGCATCATGTAGCTCGTGAGAAGTGATCATAGTCTACCCACAACCGCTCCAAATCTGCAGCATACTCCTGGATCAATCGATGTACCTATGTTATTGTCTCTATCTCCCTCTCTATTTGAAAAACCATCATGTTGTTGTCGACTCCTGCATAGATCCTCCACAACTTTCCCCAAACTTCGTTCACGGTCTCTATGCCATCCACCGTGATAGCGATAGACACGACCATCGAATTGAGAAGCCAAGTGTGTGAAGGCTATGCGTAGTCTTCCACTCATTGTACCCATCTGAGCCCCTCTCTAGCTCCCTCTTCTCACCAGTCGGGTAGCCTTCCAAGTTCCTCCCGGAGGGTGTCATCTTTACCCGATGCAATCAGCTTAAGTATGTAGCCGATCCATCAAGTTTCAGCTCCACAGGGGGAAGATCCAGCTTTACCAGAGGCGGCAACGACTGAGCCGATCCCTCACCTTTGTACATTCATAAGAACTCAAAGAACACCTTTATGTCTCCCTTCTCGATCTTGACAACCAATTTTTTCATGAAGAACAACAAACCCTAATAGCAGCCTCTTTGTCAATCACTGCGGCGCCGAACACTTAAGCGCAACAGAAGATAACTCTTTGGTTTTTGATGAGGCGTACTACCTCGAGGAATCGTTAACAAGGAGGCGCCACGGGCAACAAAGACAAAAATTCAAATAAATTTATGCATGATCAAACCGTGGCTGTGAGAATCACTCGTGCGACTGTGGGTTTAATTGAGGTGCCACGGTCAGCCGAGGCAAAATGCAGAAAAATAAAGCCACGGGTGTGCTTCCTTATAAACCAGTAGTCCCGCCCGTGCTTCGAAGTCCCGCAGATCCGCGCGTGCATCCTTGTAAACTCGTAGTCTCGTGTGTGCGTGCTTCCAAGTTCCGCAGTCCCACACGTGTAAATCTTCCAACCCCGCCCCCTTGTTCCCTTCCGCACCTGCAAGTTTTCTCAATCCCGCGCCACTCTCTAACGACGCCCTTTTGATCTTGCGCATGTGTAAATCTTCAAAATCTCGCGCCCCTACTCCTCTTATGCACTTGCAGATTCTGTGCTCCGCATCAAACTACGGCCGCACCCCTAACCGCGTAGCTGTTGCCACACCCTTTTATTTTCAGCCGTAGCAAGGCCAAGGCGAGTGATAATTTGAGTGCGACATCGAAAATCTAAGATGGAATGCATGAGCTTAATCCGGTTAAGATAGAATCTAACTCTGATACCAAGTAGAAATAGGAGCGATGTTATGTTTATTATATACAAGTCCGTTACATTGCTCCCCTATATATACACTCAAGAGGGGAACCAAATGCATGACTGGAGATGTGAGACTAAATACAAGGAGGAGAGTGCTAAACCTATATGCGTTAAACACACATGAATCATAAAATACCAACAATCCCTTTATTGGTGTCTTTGCTCTTCTCCTTTAGTTCTCAATATTCAGGGAAGAATGACATCATAATTCTCTTCTCTCCACTCAATATCAGGTCTCAAATTGTCAGACATCAACCGCTTCAACTTTGCAGATGCACACTAATTTTTAACTGTCATCACAATTCCACATTATCACATCTAGAAAACTGTTAAGCCTAAAGCTGAGCATTTAAAATGAATAAATGTTATGAGTACTTATGCATCCTCTGTCACGTCAGTCAATGCATGACATCACTAGATGTCACACATTTTATTTATGCATTTATTTATTATGTATTTTGTTTGTCGCACATTTGCTTTGATGTTTGGCTCTTTGGGTTGATCGTCCGATGAAACCCTTAATAAATAGGTCAGGTAATTTTAGTCGTTAGAACGTGACAGACAAGCTTAAAATTATTTTAAACGTATAAGTTTAAAATTAAATATAGTAATCATATTAGGAAATAGTATTTTGGGAGACATTTTCAAACCGTTAAATTTGTGGAAAGAGCACCGTTGGAAATAAGCATTTAAAAGTGATTAAATTGGGGATATCAATTTTTGGTCAGCCCTGTTAAGAAAAGTCTGCATTAAAGAAAAAAAATCATCATTATAATTATTTGGCCGGCCCTAGTATGGAAACAGTGCAATGAAATAAATCATTATTTAAAGCCTCCGTTGAACAGGAAGAAAAAAGAACCCAGACAGCAGTCAATCAATTTCCTAATTGATTTCCTGCATTGCCGGTGCCGCCGCCCCGTGCTCACCTCCTCTGTCGACGCCAGAGATCTCTTCCCGTCACTGTGCAAACCATTCGATGACAAACTGACGACTACAACCGCCGATCGACTCCGCCCAGGTTGGAGAACCACTCCAAACCCGTCGTCGACTATAGAACCTCTTTTCCGGCGGGTCGTTCCTTCTTTACGTCGCCGCCGTCGGCGACCAGGAACTCGCCGTCGACCCAGAACTTTAATACTGGCGAGCCCTGTGCCAGCCCTTGCATCCGCAGTCAACTAAGTCCCGGCTGTGGGGTCTTTTCCCAGTTTTCCTCCCAACAGAGCTCCAGCCTCTGCGTTCCCAGACAATAATGGCAGAACTTTTGGGTTTGATCTTGCCCACCAATTTGGCATGGTAGAACCTCTTGTGGTAACAACGTCCAACCCTTGCTCAAGTAGTTGGTTTTAAACTTATGCGTGTTTAAATAATTAATGAGTTTGCTGAACGTTCTAACACTATAATTGTCCTTTATTCCATAAATTATTGTTGTGAAACGTGCTTGTGATCGTACAAATCCCGCAACGGTTCGAACCGTTAGGCGCTGACGAATTCTACTCAATTAACGAACAACGATTTGTTGAAGCTTGTCGTTAAGAACGGTTTTACACGTGAATGCCTCGACTCGGCCGCTCGGCCTTCTTTTAAAATAAAATAGAAACAATTCACGTTTTATTCTAAAACTATAGTTTTATTTTATACAAAATAAAATATATTTTTTAAAACATTTATTTTTTCAAACTCGAGTCGAGTCTCCATCAGTTTGGTATCCGAAGACTGTGATGCGCTCCTATCGCGAATCACACGATCCGCTTTTCAATTAATTAAAACAACTAATTTTAGTTGTCTTTATTTTATTTTAAAATTAACAACAAAAAACAAATATATATATATATATTTCTCTAAATCAAATTATTTTGAATGGAAAATCGTGTAGAAAAATCGAAGATAACGTCATCGCCCTGAGTACACAAATTCAAAATCTCACGAAGTCTATTGAAGCGCTAACCGCAAGTGTCAACGAGAACCAAAGGTGCGTAGGTCAAGCGATCATTGGGTGCGAGCGTGAACGCGTTAGAGGCCAACCAACACTTAGGCCTAAATCCACCACCTTCGGTCGAGCATTATCCAAATCGTAGGAATTTGGAACAAGAAAATCCACAACATCTCAAGCCGGTAGTCCCCAATATAAGAGAGCCGCCTCGTTTGGATTTAGGAATAAAATTTGATGTCGGTGATTTTGAGGGACGGATAGAGCCTGAGAGTTGCCTGGATTGGTGTGATAAGATGGATCGTTAATTAGTTTGGAAGCAATTGCCACCAGCTAGGCAAGTGGAGTACGCTGTCCTTAGGCTAAATGGGTTTGCCTTAGTCTGGTGGGGGCAATTAGAACGCTCTAGATTCAATTTAGGGTTACCTCTCATCACCACCTGGAATGAATTTAAGACCCAACTTAGGAAGCGCTACGTACTCCATGATTATCTCCGGACTTTATATCGTAGATTCTATAATCTACGACACGAAAAGTCAGCGGTAGATGAGTACACTGATGAGTTCCTTGTCCTACAGTCGAGGCTAGATCTTCGTGAGGATGATGACATGATTGTATCACGTTATCTTTCTGGGTTACGCTATTCCATACGGTATCAACTAGAGTTGCACGACTATCGCGATTTAGGGGAAGTATCTAGTAGAGCCCGCAGAGTGGAGTCACTACAGAAGCGCACATCCGGAGTCAAATCTATGGATAAGTGTACAACGGGTATCACTGCGGCCAGGATCTCAGATTTCCCGCACCCCGCCCCCGTCACCACAAGGACTCCGACCCCGTCCACTATCCCTTCCAAGGGTAAGTAGATTATTGGGGCTAAGCCCAACACTGGGGTATTCCGATGCTTCAAGTGTATGGAGCCGAGGCACAAATCATCCGAGTGCCCGCAACGCCACTTCGTCGTCGTTATCGATTCTACTGATGGATGTGAGCTTGAATATGGTGTCTACGTTAATGAGTCTCACCCTGGACCTGAGCACGAACACGAGTCTGAGGATGTCATAGAAGTGGAAGGCGAACACGCCGAACACTTAGTTTGTGTTTTATGATATAGTATGATCACCCCTAGTGAGCCTACTGAGGATGACCATAAGAGACATGATTTTTTTCGCACTACTGCACGCATCCAGGGGCAATTTTTTTTCATTATCATTGATAGCGGCAACAGTCGCTGAGTAACGCAAGAGATCTCTTCCTGTTACTGTGCGAACCATTCGATGACGAACTGACGACCACAGTCGCTGATTGACTCCGCCCAGGTTGGAGAACGACTCCAAACCCGTCGTCGACTACGGAACCTCTTTTGCGGCGGGTCGTTCCTCCTTTACGTCGCCGCCGTCGGCAACCAGGGACTCGTCGTCGACCCGGAACTTTAATTCCGGCTAGCCCTGTGCCAGCCCTTGCATCCGCAGTCAACTAAGTCCCGGTTGTGGGGTCTTTCCCTCGTTTTCCTCCCAATAGAGCTCCAACCTCGGCGTTCCCAAACAACACCAACAGAACTTTTGGGTTAGAACTTTTGGGTTTGATCTTCCCCACGAATTTGGCATGGTAGAACCTCTTGTGGTAACAACTCCCAACCCTTGCTCAATTAATTGGTTTTAAACATATGAGTCTTTAAATAATTAATGAGGTTGTCAAATGTTCTAACACTATAATTGTCGTTTATTCTATAAATTATTGTTGTGAAACGTGCTTGTGATCGTACAAATCCCGCGACGGTTTGAACCGTTAGGCGATGACGAATTCTACTCAAATAACAAATAACGTTTTGTTGAAGCTTGTCGTTAAGAACAGGTTTTACGTGCGAATGCCTCGACTCGACTGCTCGAATTCTTATCATGGCGTTGCCTAGGCGTCTCCTAGGCGACGCCTAGGCGTCCTGGCGCCCAATTGTAAACAAGGCGATGGACGCCTTTTTTTTTAAAAAAAAAATATGGGAATAGACTGCGGTTTATATATAAACCGCAGTCTATTTCCTGAGCCCGCATAGACGGTGGTTTATATATAAACCACAGTCTATTCTAGGGCTCAGGGAATAGACTGCGGTGTATATATAAACCGCAGTCTAGTCCCTGACTGCGGCACAGGTAATAGACTGCAATTTATATATAAACCACTGTTTATTCAGGATAATAGAATAGACTGCGGTTTATATATAAACCGCAGTCTATCCGGGATATATAAACCGCAGTCTATGATAGAATGGACTGCGAGTTATATATAAACCGCAGTCTATGATAGAATGGAACTGCGCGTTATATATAAACCGCAGTCTATTCTATACAATAGACTGCGTTTTTTATAGAAGCCGCAGTATATAATATCTATTTTAAATCATGAACCGTAAAAATCTCGTTTTACCTCGACCTTTTGGTTCTTACAGACGCTGCTTCTTGCGTAAAATTCTAAATGCGATTTTGTTCAAGTTTCTGCTCTACTTGAGTCCTTGCTCTCCTTTGCCTTGATTTGAAGGTTCTTCTTCGACAAATCTCATATTCTCACTTAGGTATATTTTTTCTTACGACCTTTCTCAGTTTTGATCTCTGTGTTATAATGTCTTTATTAGTAGTAGTATTAGTATAAAGTATAAATTATAAACATTGTGTAACCGCCTAGTAGACACCCACTTATCGGCTGTAGCATTTTTGTATTAGATATTTAGATATCCTAAAAACATACTAACTCTATATATTAGGCTAAATATTGCACTAACATAGTAACATAATAAAATATATATTTATATGTGTGATTGACTGATTGTGTGGTAGTATCTGAATGTCATTGCTTTACTTTATGAATTTGGTTTAGGGTTTTTGGATGATTTCCGTTTTTTTAGGGTTTTCTTATTACAGGAAAATGACTGATAAGTGTTTTTCATCAAAGTGAAGAAGAGGTTTTACGAAAACGAACGAATTGAATAAGCTTAGGCTAGATGAGAAGAAGCTTTATATTTCTGTGAGTGATGATTGTCGCATTATTCTCGGGCCTGAGACAACTAAATTGATGAGTTTTATGAGATCTCTTGTGAGATCTTATGTGTTAATTACATTTGTTGCATGCAAGGAAGTTGATAAACAAATTAAATATCAAATATTGGCAGAATTAAATGTACGTAACTTTATTTTCAATGATTATTGATTAGTGATTACATAACTGTGGTGTTTTAGTTAATTTTTAATTGATATTGTCTATTATTTTCAGATTTATTTTGATAATATTGATGGTCTTCGCAATGCATTACTGAAAGGCATGAGTGAGAGTTGGAGAACTTGGAAATCCAAACTCTTTGTCACTTATGTAAAAGATGTTGATTTGCAGCATCGATACAATGTTCCTGTCAAGTATAACTTTATTACTCCCGAAGACTGGAGAGTTTTTGTCTACCATCGCACCACTATAGAATATATAGTATGTGTTTTTAACTTCTTATTAAATTCAATGTTTTATATCATTTTTTAACTTTATAACTTATAAGCAATTTAATTATTATCAAATATTTATTTGTGTAAAAGAAAAATAAGGTTAATACAGATAGAGCAAAAACACAAAAGTCATTTCATACTACTTCCAGAATGAGTTATTCTGGATTAGAAAAAAATGGTGTTAGTTGATTAGTTCTCTACATCTCTCTCATATTTTTATTGTATATATATTTGTTTTCTCAATAATTTAAATAATACTTTACTTTTATTTTATTGTCAAAGTTGAACAAGGGGCAGCTGCACCAATTTTACGTGCAGAGTTATGGAAAGTCAGTCATAAAAGAAAGACTGGTGAATACATTAGTACAGATGCAGCTGGGTTGACATCTAAAATTGTAAGTTTAAATGTTTCATTTATTCATTTGTAAATTATCAATACTTCAATAGTAATATTGCTTGTGAAGTATAAATGTATAATTTCTTATCTGTAATTCTTCATTAATTTATATTACTTATTTTAAGGATGAGTTATCGAGCCAAGAGTCTCAGAGTGCTGAAACAGTGTCACAGTAAAGAGATGACCTCCTTGCATCTGTTTTAGGCCAAGAACATTCGGACACTGTTAGAGCTGGTGGAAAGTTTTTCATCGTTACAAATTTTTTCAAGAATGATAGACGGAGCCAGAGGACATCAGTAGCTCGTATTGGAGTGTCAAAGCTATAGTCCAAGAAAGATTGAGTCAGCAACAACAATTATGTAACCAACAATAACAAGAGCAACAACAATTATGAAGCCAACAACAACAATTATGGAGCCAACAACAAGTGCAACAACAAATATGGAGCTAACAACAACAAGCTCATGAAGCCGAGATAAGCAGTATGAAGAATCAAATGGAAAAACTTATGCGCATGTTTAGTGCTGGAGCTAGAACTGGAACTTCACAGACTTCTCAGGTATTATTAATTATTATGTTCATATATTTAATTATTTATACTTTTATGAAATGCTATGCTCTCTTTTTGTTGTGCATGTAATAAATAATTTTTTTGGTTTTTTTGTTTCTTATCCGAAGCATGAAACGGAGCATGAAACCAGGTCATATGAACCTGAGACATCAAATGACTTCATTGTTATGTTACTCAGTTTCATAACTAGGAAGCTGAATGGAAATGAAACAATAACTCTAGTATTAGATTCAACAGTATTTGGGGGTGTTGAATCAACAAGTATATACTTTGAAGTATCAGAGTTTTACGATTTTCTAAATTTGCAAAAAATTGGAGTTAACATCATATTTGCATGCATTGGATGAGTACGACTACTAACTACTGAGTATCAAATATTATAAAATTAAGTTTTTTTTATTAATATATAAATTGATTTTGAATTTACATGTTTTATTGTAAATACATAGATTCTCAATTAAAGAAATTTACATACAATAGATGTGTATATTTTCATAATTCAATAATAATTTGTCATTTTGATGATCTCTATGCCAAGGCTAATTCAAAACAAGAGTTCATAATCTAAAAAACAGGTTTAGTCAACTGCAATCAGAATCTTTATTATTTTTGCCCTATCATAGATTGTAAGTATTAAGTATCTCTATATCAATGATTATTATTATTTTTAATTCTAGTTAAGTTATTATTTTTTTCATTTGTTTCACAAAGAACATTGGATGTTGGTTATATTGATTATGATAATAATACATTTTATTGGCTTGATCCCCTAAGTCATGACATTCATGATGATAGTAAAAATGTCATTTCAATGTAAGTTTATTAATTAGTTATTTACTTATTTTCCTATTTGAAACTCAGATTTGGCTATAAACTATTTTTTTTAATATTTTATGAAATGCATTTAAGGATTTAACAAAAGATCGGCATACAAATTTTTGTAAACCAATGGTTTTAAAGTCGAAGTCGGTAAGTTATAGACTTATAACCAAAATGAGCTTATGTATTCTAATTTTTTAAATATTTAAAAATTTGTAATTAAAATACTTATTTACTTACCAATTGTTTAATTTTTTACTGCCCAATACAACTAGATAGTATTCAATGTGGGTACTATATCATGTGTTACATGATTGACATAGTTGATGCTATTAGAAGTGTGTCAATGTCATTAATGGTAGGTTAAGTGCATATAGATTAGTCGGTGATAAATTGATAATAATTATGTTGAACTGATTTTAACAATTTTTTTTTTATTGCAGATCTATAATGGAGTGAAATAATTTTTTGCCGGAGAAAATATATAATATTAGAAATAAGATTTGTGCTTATATAATCAATAATTGTACTTGACTAACTGCATACTTATAGTCTTGTATAGAAGTAAAAGTGTAGAACAAATGAAAATTAACTTTTTTACTCTTGTAAAATAACAGCAGTCTTTAATTCTTTATAGTTTATACTTTAAATGATCTTTAAATTGTTCTTTGTGTTGAATAATCGCAGATTGCAATTCATTTGATGGTTCTAAAAATTGTCCATTTTTATTATTTATTTAGCTTAAGAGTTAAGATTAGCTAGTTATTTCATTGTCCAGAACTAACTTTGTAATCTATAGGTCCTGTTGGTGAAAGATGAAAGGTCAAAACAACAACTGTCTTGCTCCATCCATTGATAGCAATGACATTTATCCCAAAACAGATCCTAAAATAAAAGCAAAGTCAAATGATCGTGGTTGGAAATATGGTCATTGACCCGACATAAAAGATAAAAACACAGTTAAATGTAATTTGTGTGATAGATTGATAAAAGATGATATTAAAAGGTTGAAACAACACTTATGTTGCGGGTATAAAGATGTATCCAATTGTTTTAAGACTACTTCTAAAATAGCAGCTGAGATGTATTCAGCTTTAAATGGTAAAAAAAGGACAATGTGCATCTGACTGTTGATGATGACAATGCGAATGAACAAAAAAGAGTTCCAACATGATCACATAATGTATCCCCGACATTATCTACTGCTAAATCGTCATTTGTCTCAAGTTCTGGGACAAGTGCAAAAAAGAGAAAAGTAATGCATTTGCCATAAAAAAGGGCCATATGGATGCTCATGTGAGGCGTGCTCCTGAAGATATAGTAGATGATAGACGTGTTAAAGACGCATCACAAATTACTATCGAGAGATGTTTTAGGTCACCAGAAGTAAAAAAGAGAGTTGATAGTTATGTTGCTGATTGGTTCTATGATTGAAGAATTCCATTCAATGCTGCAAATGCACGAAGTTTTGAAGTCATGCTTGAAACAGTTGGACAATATGGATCTGGTTATAAATACCCTATTATCATGATTTGAGAGTCTCATTGTTATCGAATACAAAAGATAAAGTTAAGAAGATGAAGACAACTTATCAAGCGTACTGAAGGAGATATGGTTGCACACTTATGTCAGATGGTTGGACAGATAGGAGAGACAGACATTTGATCAATTTTTTGTCAACTGTCCAGAAGGATCCTATTTTATGAGTTTCGTAGATGTATCCAGTCATATTCAAGATGTCGCAATGTTATCCAAGTTGCTTGATTGTAAGATTAGAGAGATAGAAGATGAGTGCGTTGTTGAGGTAAATTTTTTAGTCTCACTAATTTTCATATTTCAAGTTAATAGTGTACAAGACTACAACTTTCAATATATACAAATTACAAAGTTATGTTGTATGTCTTGTATGCAGGTGGTGACTAACAATGCTTACAATTACAAGACAGCTGACAAATTTTAATGGAGAGAAGACCAACATTATTTTGGACTTCTTGTGCCGCTCATTGTATTGATCTTATGTTAGAGGATATAGACAATCTAAAACAGAATAAAATTGTTATAAGAAAAGAAAGGATGATCACAAATTTCATCAACAGACACACTCGTTTACTTGATGCAATAAGGACTACTATAAGTGGTGATCTAGTGTGTCATTCAGTGACTAGATTTGCAACATCATTCTTTACTCTACAAAGTGTGCTTAAGCATGAGGAAAAACTGAGATTTTTCTGTGTCGCCTTCGTGGAATGCCGCTAATTTGGCAAAAACTGAAGCCGGAAAACAAATTGAAATAATATTTTCAACAGTTTTTTTGGAATGGAGTAAAAGATTGTCTAAAAAGAGGAAAACCACTGATTGCTGTTTTGCGATTAGTAGATGGAGATGAAAGACCGGATATGCCTGAATTATATGTGGCAACGAAAGAAGCTAAACAAAAGATTAAATATCATTTTGATAATAAAGAAAGATTATTTAAAAAGATTATTGACATTGTTGAAAATAGGTGGACAAATCAAATGGAGCAAAAGTTGTGCATGACGACTTTGTTTCTAAATCCAAGAAAATATTTTGAATACGAGAAAAAATATGATTATGATGCCTGAAAATTTCAAGATACTTTCAATGATGTTATTGCAAGACTAGTGTCCGATCAAAAATTGCAAGACAAGATTACAGTGCAAGACACTAACTACAAAACATCTCGAAATAGTTTTGAAAAGCCTATGACTACTAGACAACGAAACACCTTAAATCCAAG
This sequence comes from Platanthera guangdongensis, assembly GCA_039583875.1. Classification (NCBI taxonomy): domain Eukaryota; kingdom Viridiplantae; phylum Streptophyta; class Magnoliopsida; order Asparagales; family Orchidaceae; genus Platanthera; species Platanthera guangdongensis. The sequence goes on along the minus strand of CM077155.1, from coordinate 147,872,254 downwards.
TAAGTATTGATTAAGTTTTTATTTTTTCTTAAATTATTTATATGTTAGGTAATTTATATTTGTCTTAAATAATAGTGGATTTGTGGGGTGTACATGTAGGACCGAATGTTGACCATACAAAGGTAGCATTGCGCATACATGACTTATGTTGTTCTTCTTCTAGTTGTGAACGCAATTGGAGTACTTTGAGTTTGTAAGTATACAAATATTCAATATAAAAATTAATATTTTTATATTGACTAATAAGTTTTCATTTATCTTGATTCAGATTCACAACAAGAAAAGAAATAGATTGGAGCATCAAAAGCTTAACGATCTTGTATACATCTAATATAATCGTCGTCTACAAGCACGATTCCAAGAAAAACGTGAAAAAAGAAGAAATTACAACTCTTTAGTGTTTGATGAGCTAGATTGGAGTAGTGAGTGGATGATGAACAAATCAGAGGATGCACTAGTTTTTGAAGATGATAATCTCACATAGGAAGCTGTAGAAAGAGCTATTTGAACTGAGGCTCGAAATTTATGAAGTGGAGTTGAAGCTAACCCTCAACTATTTGATGAAGAGGGTGAAGATTTCGATCATTTTTTTGTCAATGATGATGAAAATATTGAAGATAATTATGGACAAAAGACAAGTACCTCAAACAAAACAAGCACATGCAATGTAAATGACGACTTACTAGATAATGATTCTTGTTGATCTTTTATGATTTTTTAAAATTTTTTTAAAAAAACATTATTCATGCTAATACGTTATTGTGCATTGGATGAAAAAATTTGGATTTGAGCACAATACTGTACTATGATTTTTTTGTGTTCCCTTTTCTGTTTTGCTCTCTTTGAAGTCTGTATTCAACTACTGAAAGACATTATTTTTTTTTACTGCTAAGTGTTAAGTGCTAACTGACCATATATGATATATCAGAAGCTACGATTAGTTGCTTTCTATGAAGTCTGTATTGAACTATTGATTGACATTATTTTTTCTTACTGCTAACTGCCCATATATCAGAAGCTACTGCTTACTGCTATGAAAAAAAAATCTGTGGCTGTGTGTTTGTATTTGGTAGTTTGGTAGATTGACATTGATTTTTCTTACTACTAATTGCCCATATATCAGAATTCAGATGCTACTGCTTACTGTTATGAAAAAAAATCTGTGTAACTATGTGTTTGTATTTGGTAGTTTAGTAGATTGACATTGATTTTTCTTACTGCTAACTGCCCATATATCATAATTCAGAAGCTACTGTTTACTGCTATGAAGAAAAAATCTGTGTGGGTGTGTGCTTGTATTTGGTAGTTTGGTAGATTGACATTGATTTTTCTTACTGCTAACTATCATATATCAGAATTCAGAAGCTACTGCTTACTGCTATAAAGAAAAAATATGTATGGCTGTGTGTTTGTATTTTGTAGTTCGGTAATTGGTAAACATTCTGTTTTAAGTTAAAAAAAGGAGGTTTAGACAGCGGTTATTATAATAACCGCTGTCTAAAGTCTGACAGACAGGCTTTAAGACAACAGTTATTATAATAACTGCCGTCTATAGACGACTATAGATTGCGGTTATTATAATAAACGCAGTCTATAGGCTGTTTTTTTTAAAAGAAAATAAATTGAGTAAATTTGCGTCTTGTGACTTGCTCGCCTTGTGGTCGCCTAGGCGTCCGCCTTGTCGCCTAAGCATCAAGGCGTCCGACGCTCACCTTGGTTCGCCTTGACGTCGTGACAGGAATGGCTGTTCGGCCTTCTTTTAAAATAAAATAGAAACAATTCACGTTTTACTCTAAAACTATAGTTTTATTTTATACAAAATAAGATATTTTGTTTTAAAACGTTTATTTTTTCAAACTTGAGTCGAGTCTACATCAAGTACTATCATACTATGCAATAAGAGGATGTTAGACATATTGATGAAGTCAACAATAGCTAAGTTATGTAGCACCACATCCTAGTTTAACAACAAATCAGCAGTTCGGCCGGGTTCAATGATAAGCTGTAAACTAAGAAAGCTTCAGGAAGGGAGGAAAAGCGTCGACTGAAACCAGAAAGCTCGTTACACCACTGGTTGGAGGAATCACTGAGAGGGGAAGCTGCGGGGAGCGTGCGAAAGAGAGAAAGAGTCGGCTAGGCTAAGCAAAAGTTAATATTGCCTGGATTCAAGAGAGGATCGAGGAGGGAGTCCTGCGGTTGAGAAGCTACTCCCGGCGTGCGTCTAGAAGAAGAGGCGGCTCTTACGACCTTTTGTCATCAACAAGCATGGCGAGGCGCTGGATTATAGCGAGCACTGTATGCGGAAAGATAGGTTAGCGGCGCGAGTAAAGGGAGAAAATGACTATTCAATAGAAGAAATAGGGTTACGGGGCTTTACCTCAAGCGGTAAAGGCGTGGTGTTTCGGTTACGAAAACCGCATAGATAAGAGAAAATGGAAATCGAGCGATTCCAATTTGGGGAAATTTGATATTTCTATGATATTATAAAATTGCCACCCTACACTATCATTTAGGAAATAAATATTTATGTCACAAAAACGTGCTAACACATACACAGAGTATCTTTTAAACAACTATACCCGCTCAAATGCTCATTCGTACAAAAAGATTTACCCTATTAATTTCGTACCTCGACAAGACGCAGGCTCGACCCAATTCTCTCGAGGTCGGACCCTGAAATAAAGTTAGATTTTCCATGTTAAAATTATGGTTGTTACAAGTTAAGCGCACAAAATATAGAGTTTTAAGATAAATGTGGCAATACAACGAAGAGTAGATTAAGAAATGATTATGTTAGATAGTGTATCAACTCAGAGAAGATAAGACAATGGAAAATAGAACGAGTTATATGGACGTATATCGCTATTGGTAAATACGCACTAATATGATAAGTTATGAATAAACAGTTGTACCTTATAGCATTACTGTCTTGCGCAACGCTCTGTTACAAAACAAGAATTCAAAAAGACGAAAGACAGTGTCGATGATGATGATTAAGACGAAGATTTTATAATGTCTTCTATCTCCTTGTTGAAGGCTTACCGTAGATCTGGGCTCCGTTTTGCGCGGCGGTAGCGGTCGTGAACATGGTGGTTATGAAACATCATTTGTGACGCCCGACCTCACCGGAGAAACTTCATTCACTTTTATGTTGAAAACAAGTTTTCTTTTATTGGTGACAGTTGCGGCATTTTTATCCAGACTCACCGGAGCAAAAAAACTGTGCTAAATGGAGCCCTAATATCAGCACATGCCATTGTTTTTTTCATAAACCTCGTGTTTTCTTAGGGAAGCTGCAGTTTTACAGGGAACCCAGGTCTTTGTGGTATTCCCGGGCTGTCAGCATGTGGGCCCCACTTATCGATCGGCGCTAAGGTTGGCATTTCGCTCGGATCTTTGATGGCAGCTCTTTTGCTTCTGGTTTGTGTGGTGTGCTGGTGGAAGAGAAGGCAGAATATTTTGAGAACGCAGAAGATTGCTGCTTGTGAGTTTTTACTACTTCCAATGAGCAGCACAAATAGAAGTAATTTATTCATTTTTTTTCAAGTTTTATGCGTGGTCGGTCTTGCAGCAAGGGAAGCTTCGTATGCCAAAGCAAGGACGAACTTTGGGCGGGATGTGCAGATGACAAAGCATTCGCCGCTGCGAGCTCATAACCAGTCCCGCATTGCTACAGAGGACAGCCCGGCTTTGCTCTCCTGAAAGTGATGTTCATTTTGTTGATTTTTGCATCTCTTCATTTGCTTCTAATCCCTCCTGTATTCTGCATTTGTACAGTAAATGATGGATTTGAGCTGAATGAATGAAAAGGACTGTAAATGCAGTCAATTCCGCAATTCCACATCAACTATTGGGTCATCTTTTACTTGATTTCACGTACAAGTTGACACATATTGGGGACTAGGGATTGATTCCCTGGGGGCATTAGAGTTTCCACTTGCATCTCCTGCATTATGTTCGGCCAGCCGACATGTATCCACGCCCTGCACGTAGGGTCCCAGACCCATCTCCAAGTCCGATGAGAACTTGGCCAATTATGATCATTTTTACAAAGATCATGTTTTTTTATACAAGGCCCTTAAAAGATGAATGAAGAAAATCATAAAAAGTGTTCTTTTCATTCATATTCAATTTGTTTAGCTCAAAGCTCGCCTAAAAACTGGATTGGCTTCTGTCCTAACTTGAGCTGACTTGAGTTTGGATCGGGTCAAACTGGCTCAAAATCAAATGGAAATGTATAAATGTAATTGGATTGGTTTTTGCAAAAATGAAATGAGGCATGCATGGCTAGAGTCAATATTGACTTGAGCATCTTACTTTGTTCTGTTTTTAATTGATGAGGGTCCTTCCCAGTTGCTAGTAAAGAGGAGAAATATTGATATGATGTTGAAGGAGGGTGCTATAGTTATTGGGACTAATGCATTGGGACTACATTCATGGGCAATGAAGGCACGAGAATTGAGGGAATTCGATCGAATGATTTATTATGGTCGGTCGACGTTCTTGAGGTCCAAGTCCGAGCAATTTCTTAGACTCTTGTGAGGCAAATGTTAAGCTTACCGTGGTTCATTTGGATGGGAGAGCTTTGCAGTGACAACTATTATACATTAAGGCTCTGTTTGACGCGGTGGTGGCGGTCGTAAACCCGTGTTTATGAATCGTCGTCGTTCATGAACTCTACCTCATTTGAGAAACTTTATCAACTTTTATGTCCAAAACTAGTTTTATGTTTTTGGTGTCAATCATAACCGGTCATGTCAAACATGCATTCTATGACAAAAACAGAGCGTAAGTCATAATCTAACCAATTAGACTTCAGCGGGAAAATAGAGTCATGCATACTTGATTTTGAAAGTAGGTTCTATGAAGATCTCGCTAAAGGGTTGATGAATCTCAGACAAGGAATTGCAGCATATTGATGAATCTCGCTAAAGGTATCATACATGCATCATATTAGGAATCCTTCCCAAAATGTTTGAAATTGTGATACTTGGCCCTAAAATAAAGCAGCTTCTCTGACCAGTTCTTACAGGTTTTTCAGTCCACTGTCTCACTCCGTGCAATATGCTCCATATACTTGATTACAAATACTCCACAATCCACCGCGTTCTCCTGCCTGCGGATCCCCTTCACAATCATATTATTCCATAATGTAAAGTTATGCTCTGTAATGCCTACAACAGCATTTTTGGAGCACTCCACTAGTCTAAAATACAAAATGAAAAACCACTCTCAATACACTGAAACAAAGTCTTCTATGTCATTTCAGTCTTATATGTATTTGACAATTAGTCATGATTCATCCATTTGGACTGCCTTATAACGCCTAACAATAACAACATGTGATCACTTTGGTAGACTAGCATCAAAATGATGTCCGAACTTTGAAAAGTTAATTTTGTAAGCTGTGAAGCATACAATTGCAATCTGAATATCTTTCATCATCATGTTCTTTTTTATTTAACAACTACATAAATGATAGATGGAATACTAGATTACAATGAGTATTGGATAGATTGTAATTTGAAAATAGATTGTACCCAAAGAATCATAGATATACCATCTGAATCAGTTGGTTCTTCAACTATGTTTTCATAATTTTTGAACATGATTTAGCGACAAAATGAACATATTCGCCGTGATTTGGCAATCCAACTATCATTGCTATGTCCATTGGTAGAAAAGGTCAATTCTTTGGAGTAAATAGAAAAAAAACATTCATAGAAGCTTTTTAGCATAACATGAACGCGTATATGAGAGGTGTGTTTGGTGGGAGTCGGGAGCTTCAAAGATTTGTAGAGCTCTAATATCATTTAATAGCTTCTTCTTTTCTTCACCCAACATGCCTATTATATTACAAGCATGGGCACATACATTCAAAAAAATAGCTTTTGGAACTTTGAAAAAGCATTTTTTATGCATATTTTTCTTCTTCGTAGCCTATAGAAACATTTCGAACAACAACAATGTTAAGTTTGAACCAACATAAAAATCAGGTTTTATCTCAATCACAATCCGTTTACATCGCCATAGAGATCGAATTTGATCTCCATAGAGATTGAAATACAGTCATTGATCTCCATGGAGATCGATGTAGATCTCAGTGGAGAACGAGAATGATGTTCTTAGAAATCAAATTTGATCTCTACGGAAATCGTCGTTGATCACTAATTAAAAATTGTCTTACTAGTTTGTTCAATTCTTCCTTGCTATCAGCCGACACAATCGTTTAAAGCAAACCCTAGATTATTACATTGCGCCACAAGAAACTTACTAGCACGGTATGCCGAGAAAATTTACTGTTACGATGTTCCAGCCGAAGCTTTAACAACTATACCATTCAGATATCTCCCCTCGTGTGATCACTGACAGCTCTTATAAGTCTACCGCAGGTATAGGTGCAACTCGGATCGGTTCGCTTCGGTTTCACCCAAAATCAAGAACCGGTCCATATAAGTTCGGTTCTAAACTTTTGGAACCGCAACTGACCTGCATCCTAATGTATAAAACTAGATCTGAACTGTTTGCTTCGGTTCAGTTCCAGTTCTGTTTGGTTCTACCTTTGTCTAAAAATAATTAAAAATAGCTTTCAACTCATAATTCTTTGTAATATAAGTATCAATGTCTGAAAATAATTGAATCGTTACTCTCTATAGTATTTAAGTCATATAACTACACTTGTATAATAAATATTTTTTAGCCATATGACTATATTCACAATTATTTTCACGTATTTAGTCATACTATTATAACTGCTTTCTCAAAATATTTTCTTTAACATTGATATTCAGTTCTCGAGTCGGTTCTGGGTACCCGGCCCTTGGAACCAAGAACCGACCTGAATTGTCGGTCTGGTATTATGGGAACCAGACCCAAACCGAATCTATTGGAACCGACCCAAACCATTCGGTTCGGTTCAGTTCTGATCCGGTTCTCGGTCCTTCCGTTTTTTTGGCACGCCCCTAACCGCAGGTAGGCCTGAATATCGAGTTGTTTTCCGGAGTAGAAATGTAAACAAACTTGCACGTGAATACTATATTATTGGCTTTGTCGTTCAAAAATTTAAAGACACATCTCGCAATTTAATTTTATAATACCCAGTCTGAGATCTCGCTTCTCGGCAAGGAGCCAAAAATTCCCCGTATAAATGGGAAAAAAATTTCTATGTATAATACACCTTTCTCACTGTGCGGAAATAAATACCATGGGCCCGATATATTTTGAAAACCCTTTCAAGCGCTTGGAAAGAGGAAAAGTTTCAGCTCCCATCTCTTCACCTTACTGCGAAAACAGATAGCCATGGTTGCTTGCTCAGCCAGAACGACAAGGAAGAGCCCTAACAGCTTGCTCCGTCAGAATGCTGAGGAAGAACCTTAGTTGCTTGCTCCACAGGAACGATGAGGAAGAGCCCTAGCTGCTTGCTCTGCCAGAACGGCGAGGAAAAGCCCTAGCTGCTTGCTCCGCTGGAATGACGAGGAAGAGGCCTAGTTGCTTGCTCCGCCGGAACGATGAGGAAGATGACAGTGAGAAAGCCTCCCCTTTTGTTAGTTACTCCAACAACACAGAAGTAGAACAACATAGAAGTAGAAGACGGAGCAATCTGTATGCATAACACATACTAGCGTAGTTGGTATTAGGGTTTCCAGTATTGTCGACGCAGAATGAAGAGAAACTCTACATCCTGAGGTAAAATAATTTCTGGATGGATTCTAGCCATTTCCTGCTGATTTCTGCTATGACGTTTTACTTTTCTGGATTGATGTCATTATTTTTTCGATCAGATTTTATATTATTTTGATTGGATGTGTATGTTTTTGGGCGGATTATAAATTATTTTGATCGTATTTATTTTTTAGTCGGATTTTAAGGATTCTTTATGGATTGTTGAGATTTTTTTATTTTACCAGGTGTTTCTAACTTGTACAAATGCCTAGAGGTCATGTATTGAACTATCAGTGTGTTATTTCAAGCTTCAAGTTACTTGCAGAGCTTCTTTTTTGCTATTCTAAGGGATGATTCAAAAGCAATGATGAGGGATGTCTAGGTGCTTCCACTATTCTCCCTGCCAAACCAAAACCAAAACTCCACTTCTATATGCATTGCTGAGATGCAACTCCATAAAGAAGAAGGCTTTCCTGCTAGGAAGAGCATACATAGGATTCACTTTCAATCAAGTTGTCTTTATGCTAGGACTTCCCAATAAAGGAAAAGACTTCAATTTTGAGAGGAGCTCATATTCTAACACCAAGCAAAAGGATCTGATCACCGAGCTACTGAAAGCTGGCCAATGATGAATGGTCTCTGGAGCTTGAGGCCAAAAGGGTGGATATTATTTTGATGCATGTGCTAGCTATGCCTTTTTTTTTCCTCCGAGGGCTTAAAATTATTAGTTTATTTGAATAATTTTCAAGGTGCTGATGAGTTTAAAAATTATAACTGGCTGATGACCATCCATAAGTTCTTGCACATGCAATTCTGACTATTAAACTTACTTTCCTTCACCAAAGAAGTTGATGAAAGCTTGGGCTACATAGAGGGGTGTTCAATCTTACTAGTGGTATGGCTCTTTGAGCACACAAATATATATGAGATTGTACATGGGTTGGCCAGACCTCGACTATTTCGGTGGTCTGCTAATCTCAGCTATAGCACAAAATTCTGTTCTGATCTACTGGCTAAATTATTATTCCTTCAAGTTTGTTCCTTCATGTTTGATCCATTTATTTCCTAATACAAGTTATTTTTGTTGTATATCTACGTCGATTTTTTGAGAGTATTCTACTTGATGAGGAGCAATTATTTGAGGAACGGTGTGAAGATTTGTCGGATTTTGAGTTGAAAGAGGATTCTAAGAGAGTTGAGTTGATTGGAAAGGTTTGAGATTTAAGGGTAGCAGGAGCATTAAAGTTAAGAAGATGAAGGTGAGAGAGTTAAAGAAAGAGAGAGAAGAGGGAGTGGAGAAGAAAAAGGAGATGAATGGTGAGGAGGAGAGGGAGGAGAGCAAGAAAAAGGAAGAGATGATGAAAGTAGAGATGTAGTAAGAGAATATGAAGGGATAGAGACATGAATGACTCTATAATAACTACACCAATTGCATCATCTATAAATGATTGCTCGAAGATTGAAAAACTTTTGTCTGGTGTATAACTTGGACGACTGCTTTATTAATACACAATTCTTACACTTCAAAGTTACACTTTCTTGCTTGCATATGAAATCTTCATCATGTTCAGATCACGCCAAGATGAAATTTTTTTTCATGCCAATAAAACAATTAACAAGTGAGCTTATTGCTTTTGAACATTCATGTGAACCATTATTAGTTGATTCACTTCTTTGTGTGGACAAAATTTCAAGATCTTTAGAGTCTTTATTAAAATCAGTGGACTATGTAATTCTAATTGTGCATAGATCATTCAACCATCGATTATCCTCTAACTTTACCCTCGTGATCATTTCTCTATAATATTTGTTGAATTCATACTCAAAATCATATTTGCTCATGCATTCAAAGAATAAGAATCATATTTGCTTGTCATGATTGAATGTTGGAACTTTTAACGATCCTTTTTTGGATATAAATCACTGACACAAGTGATGTCGACTAGCAGTAAAAACTTTCTCAAAAATTACGGTCATCGATTGATCTTGGTCGTAAAATATTGTCATTGGTTGCTTGCCGCTAACAAACCTCAAAAAAGTCAAAATTTTTTAATGATTTCTTCTGCTATGAAGGCCCCGCCTACAAAAGCATTTTGTCAATGATGTTTAACTACAATGACTGACGCACGAGCCAAATTATATTTGTTAAGCTTATAAGTTGTATCAAAAATAATTATATCGCCGAAATAGTCATAATCTAATTTACTATGTCCATATATCCAAATGAAACTAGTTAACTTGTTCATTTCATCTATCTACACATCATATTAAAACATGATATTCTCTAATTGTCTTTCCTTAAAAATTTTTAGCAAACTAAGTCACCATTTTCAATTACTATTCTTCTTTCACGTTGAACAAAGTTATGGACATCACTCCTGTAAAACTCAATATTTTTGAAATCTCCAACTTCAACGGCTAAGAAGTTGTATGTGTCTATAGCTCTAATCCCAACTCTGAGATCTCAAAAATTAAAGTGTGTCATTCTTAAAGGCAAGTGGATGATTTTGTTTTTTTTATAAACTTTGATACATCCCAATTCTTCCCATCTTTGTCGGCATTGAAGAATATGCAAACCAAACATCTTGTGTTGTATCCAATTTGTGGTTGCTTGTTCTGCCCTTTCATTTTAGGTTTTGAACACTTTAAACCTGCTTTAACACATGTATATTCTATGTCTTTGATAATCTTTCCATAAGTCCAATAATAAATATAGACAATTGTTATAAGCAAACTGGAATTGGCTAATAGTAGCTCAAAAAAATCGGGTTTTCTTCTTACAGCCATTTTCTTAAGCTTCCTCAATGCTGCGCGCAAAGCACTTTCAGAAACCCTCCCATTCACGATTTTAGGGTTCGCTGCCCCTTTTTGAACAGGCGGAGCCTTCCAGTTCGCCACCTTCAGGTTCGCGTTTGATCCTCTTTGAGGTAGCGATTCCTCATCTCGTCGTCTTCCAGGTCGCATTGTTTTGCCACCGACGGTCCTCGCCGGGATACCAAGCATCATCTCGCCGCCTTCCATTTCGCCCTACAGGTTTCGCCTCCTTCCCCTTCACAGTTTTAGTTTCATGTCCCTTGTTCTCCGTTTTTTTCTCCTTGCCTTAAACTAGATTTCAGTGTTTTTTTTAGAATTTCATTCATAGGTTTTTTTGGTCTCTTATAGTGACGATTAAGATTTTTTTTGTCTTGTAGAAGATTTTTAGCATATTAGTTGTTGAAAAGGAATGTCAAAATTCTCTTAGGTTAACGTAAATCATGTTGTATTCATATTGTTTTCTAACATTTTGTTAGGTTGTTTTAGCTTTTATCTTAGAAATTCGTTGAAATATGCATAATGTTCTAACTAATATTTTTTTGTCATAATATATGGTTATTTGGAGCGGTTGAAGATTTTTGAATCAAAAGGATGAAGACGCTCATTAATTTTTTTAAGTTTTGAAATTTTTTGGTACAAAAGATTGTCTTTTGGGAAGAATTTTTTGGAAAAAATTAAGTTTTGTACAAAAACTTAAATTTGGTTGAGATGTCTTTTGGGAAGAATTATTTGTTTTTTTTAATTTTTATCATGGTTTGCTAAAACAAAAATATTTGCTAATAGCCATTGTCAAAAAGAAGGTTTGCTAATAGTCAAACATAATTTGCTTATAACAACGCCCTAAATATATTGTTTCGCACTCTAAATCCAGTTATGCGAGCATAATTAGTAAAATAACATTCTCCTTTGCATGTGAAAAATGCAGTAATAGAAATAAAAATCAAATCAAATAAATGAAATTTCAGATAGAATAAACTTAAAAGATAAGGCTTCGTTAGTTTTGCAGGAATTGAAATGCAAGAATTGAAATTGACACCAATTCCAATTCCCAAAGAAATTGGAATTGAAGTCAACTCAAATTCTGTCGTTCGGCTAAATGCATGAATTCTGTCACAAGAATTGGAATTAGTAATTCCACTTTTCCACTCAATATTAAAATTTTTTCATCCGAGCGCGCATTTTTTGCCCGGACTGCGAAACATTCGCGGTCGCCGATCGAAAAATGCGCACCCAAGCGAAAAACACGGGCCAGGGCGAAAAATTCGGGACCATGCGAAAAATTCGGGACTCGGCCGAAAAATGCGAGTCCCGGCAAAAATTACGCCTCGATCAGAAAATACGCCCCGAACCGAAAAATGCGCCCACGACCGAAAAATGCGATCCATGGCGAAAAATGCGCGCCCAGGCAAAAAATGTGCGACCGGGCAGAAAAATTCGCGCCTGGGCGAAAAATTCGCGATGACGAAAAATGCACGCCCGAGCGAAAAATGCGCTCCCGAGCGAAAAATGCGCGCCAGGGCGAAAAATGCGTGTCTGGGCGAAAAATGCGCACCCGCGCAAAAAATTTGCGCCCGGGCGAAAAAATGCGCGGCCGGGAGAAAAATGCACGCCCGGGCGGAAAAATTTGCGTTTGGTCGAAAAATTAGCTCTCAGGGGGAAAATATGTGCACTGGCGAAAAAATGATCGCTCAGGCGAAAAATACGCTCCCGGGAGAAAAAACGTGCCCGGGCGGAAAATGCGCGCCCGGGCGGAAAATGCCCATACGGATGAAAAATGCTTGCCCGGGCGAAAAATCCCTGTCTGGCGAAAAAATCCATGTCCGGGCGAAAAATTCGCGCTCGGGCGAAAAATTCGCTTCCGGACGAAAAAAATCGCGCCCCGTCGAAAAATGAGCACCCGGGCGAAATTTCGTGTCCAAGCAAAAAATGTGCGCCCAGGCGAAAAATGGTCACCCAGACGGAAAAATGCGTGTCCGGCCAAAAAATGCGGTCGCGGGCGAAAAATGCGTGTCGGGGCGAAAAATGCGATCCCAGGCACGAAAATGTGTGCCCCGTCGAAAAATTTGCTCTTCGGCCAAAAATGCGGTACCGGGCGAACAACAGAATTTGCGTTGATGTTTTTTGAGAGAGTCGGGGACGCCCTGGTAGGGGTGAGAATCACGAATGAAGAACTCGTGAGGTAAGAATTGAGGGAGTCATGTTTCTTCTATAATCAATTCACATGAGATTTGAAATGAATTCCAATTCCAAGGTAATTTTATGGCCGCCGAACAGTCACAATTGGAATTGACAATTGAATATCAATTTCAAAGCCCTAATTCCATCGAAACAAACGGAACCTAAGAGAAAATCCAGTCGAAATAATGGGAAATTCATCCGAAATATCAGTAAATCGGACTAAATAACATAAAACTTCATATAAAAGTAAAAATAAATTGAAATGAAATTATAAATAACTTGAAAACAAGTGAAATTGCTTATAAATTTTTCGGCATATATTCTTCATATCAACTGGGCCTGTAAGTCAAAACTAATCGAATGGTAAAATCGAACTGAACCTAACCATGGTTCGGTTTCAGTAGGCCGCGGTTCGATTACGGTTTTGATTTTAGAAAACAATACGGTTCGGTTCAATTCATGATTTTGTATGGCAAACCGAATCGAGTCGAACCAAACCGAACAATTGTGTATAAAGACATTTAATTTTATTAAATAAATTTTATTAAATCATACGGTTAATGATACAACAGTTAATTACATTTCATATTTTCATTAAACCATACGTTAAAGTGTTAAACCATACGCTTCATGGTTTTGACTTTTGCGGCAAACAGTTAATTATATTTCATTAATGATTAAACCCATGGGCGAACCCAACACACCCGAGCGTGATTTTTCGCGGATTTCACCTGGCGATATAGAACTCCTTTTTGTTTGCTACTTCTCCCTCTCGAGTCGTGATTTTCCCTACCCCGCTAACCGCGCGCCTCTCTTCCGCCGTTCCGAGTACCACACACCATTCTTAATTCTTCTCCACCTTCGTCGTTTCGATCTCGGATCCCGTGTGGAGTGTTTCGTTCAGAAATTAGGGCAGATGCGCAAGGAGACTGAGTGAAAGGAATTGTGTTCAGACATCACTTTCATGTTGGATGGTTGAGCCTAATTCATTGCATCATCACTTATTTCTATCTATAAATCTTTATGCTTTATCAAATTATTTAAATCATCAAAACCGAACCGAACGGAACCAAATCATTCAGTTTGGTTCGTTTCGCTTTCAATGTTTGAGCGGTTCGGTTTGGTTCAGTTCCAAATTTTTAGAACTACATACGGATGATTAGATTTATGATTTTGCTTAGAAACGGAACCAAAAACAAACCAAACCAAATCATCCTTAATATCAACACTATTTTTCCCGCGATGTACAACAGATTCCTCGACTAAGCGCAGACAAGTTCCGGCAGGAAGATTACACGAAAAGGAGATGAGAGTGGAGAGACAGTGGAGAGCCGGTCCAGCCGGATAACCTTTCTACACTCCTTCGGGAAGGTAGAAAATATTTGGAGCGAATTTCAGTCAAGAGTATTTATTGCCGTGATCTGTGATCCAGCCGGCGGCGGTTTTTGCGATCTGTTTCCCTTTGCAATTCGACTGCCGAAGTGAAGCCCTAGTGCCTGCCGCCGAGACCAGGTGCTCGTTTTCGTGAAGTGAGCATTCGCCGCCGGGCGATTGCGTTCTGTGTGTTCGCTATCTGATCAGATTCCGCAGTGTCGGGAAACCCTTGCCGCCGCCTTCGAGGAGTCGCCACCCATCTTCTGTCGCCCGATTAATCCCTGCGTTTTCAGGTTCCCACTTTCGATACCTTCGTTTCCGATCTCTTCGCGTTTTTTATTTTGAGATTATTCGACGGATGTGTCGTCTTTGTTGCAGTCTGTCGAAATATTTATTGGCATTATTGTAATTTACCATTCTTATTTTAATTAGTTCATTATTTGTTATTGGATGGCATCTGTTCTAGGTCTGTATATAAGAACAGAGATTTTCCTTTTTTTCTGTAGTTTTTCACCACTTTGTTGTGATAAGAAGGGAAGAAAGAAGGGCCAAACTCTGGCCAAGGTTTTTCCATTGTTTTCGTTTTACTCTCTTAACATGGTTTCAGAGCAACATGCTCAAGCGATCAAGCAATCAGTTAGTATCGATTCTCCTCAATTCTTCTTGTTCTTCTTATCCGCCATGAATCAACATAGTAAAGCCATCGAGCTCACAAATGAGAACATCCATGATTCGACGAAACCAAGAAATGCCCTACCGAGTTTTTTGAATCTGCAGAATTCGGACACACCTGGAATAATGCTTGTTAGCAATGTTTTAGAAGGAGCATCCAATTACATGCCATGGCACAGATCCATGGAAATAGCCCTGAGCTGCAAAAACAATTGGGATCCGTCAATGGCACCGCAGAAAAATCAGATTGACAATTCCATTCTTCATGCCACCTCTGCTTCAACTATGTGGACAAACTTGCAGCGACGCTTTTCTAATAGCACTTGGTATAATGATCTACTTTCTTCAAAAAGCTATCTCCTTTTTACCAGAATGGACTAAAGATTGAAACCTATTATACCAAACTAAAACAGTTATGGGATGAATTGGAGGCAATGACTATAATTCCTATCTGCAAATCTAATGCCCGATGAGAAGTCCTGAGATCCTGGGAAGATCAACGAGAAGAGCAAAAACTTATGAATTCTTAGTAGGATTATATGACATTTTTTAAACCCGCCAGAGGGCAGATCCTATTAATGAAATCTTTACCTAATATCGAAGATGCATATTTCATTGTGCAACAAGAAGAATGACAGATGACCTCCTTGCAATTTGTGCCTATGGAAGATCTTAATTTTGCTATCATGGCAAGCCCTCACTCTCAGCCAACTTCATCTCATCAAAGGAATTTTACTCTCAATTCTTCTTCCTGCCATACCAAGAAATTCCTATTGTGCGAGCACTGTCAGATTGCAGGACATAACAAAGCAAAATGTTTCAAACTTCATGGCTAACCACCTAACTATAAATTCAAAGGGAGAAGAAATGGAGACATTCCTCAAAAAGTACAGGCTCATAACATTGAGTACCTATGACAGAATTTTCCGACTCCGGGTTCTGTTACTCCTTCTAACTCCGAATTTTCTATATCCAGCAACAGTCCTCAACTTACTAAAGAACAAGTCACTCAATTGCTTGGATTGCTCTCAACTCAAAATCAACACACCACTGATAATGTTCATCGTCTTGCGGGTATCAACTATAGTCTCTCTATCCATCACAACACAATTGATTGGATTATTGATAGTGGTGCAACGGACCATATCACTCATTGTTTTGACAGACTAATAAAACCAATACAACTTGCCCATCCTCAATTTGTACACCTTGATGAATCAACTTCCACGGTACTCATGTTGGGAATGTTCATATTAATTCTCATACGACCTTACATAATGTTCTATTTGTTCCTACTTTTAAACATAAACTTTTATCAGTTAGTCGCCTATCTACTGATTCAAATTTCTTTGTAATATTCGATTCCAAATCCTGTATTATATAGGACCCTTTGCAGAATACACGAATGGATCTTGGTAAATGGATTGATGGATTGTACTGCTTTGCTTCTTCCAGCACATCCTCTGAACTTCTACCTCCATCTTCTATACACAACAATGTTACTAAACTTCTCTCTCCAATAGAGCTATGGTACCATCGACTAGGTCATGCCTCTCCATCAAAGCTCAAACATCTTACTCATTCTCTTCCAAATTTACACTCTCTTTTATGCCTTGTAATATTTGTCCTTTAGCTAAACAATCAAGGATTCCATTTTATAAAAGTAGTAATTTTTGTGTTAAAGCTTTTGATCTTGTTAATTGTGATGTTTGGGGTCCTTACAAAGATCCTACACATTTTGGTTATAAGTACTTCCTAACTATTGTAGATGACTAAATTCGCAATACTTTGACCTACTTAATGAGTGCCCAATCAGAAGTACCCTATTTGCTGAAATCCTTTTTCTACGTCATTAAAAATCAAGTTGCTACAAAAATCAAAATTTTCAGAACTGATAATAGTTTCGAATTTTTTAGCCATACTCCTAAGCAATTCTTTCTTGATAATGATATTCTACATCAAAGTAGTTGTACTTATAGTCTTACACCCCTTAATAAAACGGTATCCCTGAGCGAAAGCATCGACACAAACACAAATGCTTTACCTCTATTATAGCCTACAATCGTGATAAATTTGCTCCTAGGGCAATTCGCTGCATTTTTATTCTATCTGACTGGACAAAAGTGATACAAACTCTTTTATCTTCATACACATCTTCTGTTCTCTCATTTCTTATAGATTTTGCTGAATTTGATGATCCTACGCATATTTCTATAAACTCTTCCAACTCTCCTCTCAATGATACTTCTGTTATTCATCATTTTGAACCCCCTGATGATACCCCAACTAATACTTTCTCCTATTTCATCCCTTCCATCTTCATTGCTTCGCAAATTCACTCGGATAATTGTTCTACCTAAGTGGCAGCAAGACCACATCTGTTCATTCACTTCCACTCCCAACCTCATTGACTTTTCAAATAGTTTCTCTAATTGTTTATCTACCATTACTTCTAACTTGTCCAAGGAACCACTTACATACTCTGAAGCTTACCAAGATGAAGCGTGGAGACGGGCAATGCAATTAGAAATTCAAGCATTGGAAGATAACAAAACTCGGGTCATCAGACCTTAACCACTGGGCAAACATGTTATTGGAAGTAAGTGAATCTACAAATTGAAATACAAGCAAGATGGCTCCATTGACAGACATAAAATCCTCCTAGTCGCTAAGGATTACAACTCAAACTGAAGGCCTTGATTATCAGTCTACATTTGTACCTGTCTCTAAGATGACCACTGTCCATGCTCTTCTTGTTATTGTTGTTTCTAAGGACTGGTTTTTATATCAATTAGATATAAACAATAAAAAGATGACCACTGTCCATGCTCTTCTTGTTATTGTTGTTTCTAAGGACTGGTTTTTATATCAATTAGATATAAACAATAAATTTTTGCATGGGGAGTTAATAGAAGAAGTTTCTGTGTTACCCCCGACTTTACTTCTTCAACATCCCCCAGAATCATCTGTCGCCTTCTCAAATCTCTGTATGGATTTAAACAGTCCTCACGACAATGGTTCTCTAAGTTCTCCAACACTTTGCTTTCTTTGGGTTTTCTTCAATCTCAAAGCGATCACTCTCTCTTTAACAAATAAGTAAATGATCATTTCTTTGCTCTTTTGGTATAGGTTGATGATGTTATCATAGTCGGAACTCATCAACTTGACCTTGATGCACTAATTCCTACTCTTCATCAGAAGTTCATACTCAAAAATTTGGGCTTGTTATCCTATTTTCTGGGCCTTGAAATCCAAAGGACTTCAGCTGGTTTGTTTTACATCAAAAGAAATATGTTGTTGACTTTTTAAGTGACGTTGATCTCATTGAAAGAAAACCCTGTTTGATCCCTATTGAGTAGAATCACAAACTAAATGATCAAAATGGTGAACTACTATCAGATCCTTCATTTTATCGTCGTTTAGTTGATTGACTTATTTACCTAACTGTTTCAAGACCGGATTTAGCTTATTCAGTCCATATCCTAAGCCAATTTATGCCAACACCGCATCTTCCTCATCTACAAATGGCACATAAAGTGTTACGATATATAAAAGGCACTTTGGGACAAGGCTTGTATTTCCCAAAAAGGCTGACTTTCGCCTTCTTGCTTTCTGCAACGCTGATTGGGCCTCCTATCTCAGGACCAGACGATCTATTACCAGTTATTGTGTTCAATTTGGTCACTCTCTTATCTCTTGGAAATGCAAGAAACAACCAACTGTTTCCAAATCCTTGGTTGAATTTGAGTACAGATCAATGACTGCATTTGTTGTGAATTGAGTGGCTCCTTAATCTGTTACGAGATTTGCAACTCACTGATCTTACACTTATCCCATTAGCTTGTGATAACCAAGCTGCTATACACATCGCTTCTAATCCAGTCTACCATGAAAGGACTAAAAACATTTAGCTGGATTGCCATCTAGTCCGTGAAAAGTTAAGTTCTGGCATGATTGCTCCCTTTCACCTCTCAACACGCCTACAGTTCGTCGATCTCTTCACCAAAGCTTTGGATCATTCTCAATTGCAATTTTTACTCAGCAAGTTGGGTATTTGCATCACTTTGCAAATCCCAACTTGAGGGGGGATGTTGAAATATTTAATGACATTATAAGATACTGAAGTCAAAAAGGATATCAGACCAATGAAAAGAAAATATCTTGGTACCTTTGTATAAAAATAAAGAAGATATACAAAATTGTGCTAATTATAGAGGAATTAAATTGATGAGTCATGCCATGAAACTATGAGAACGAGTAATATAAAAAAGAGTAAGACGAAAGACTAACATCCCAGAGAATCAATTTGGATTCATGCCAGGGAGGTCGACTATGGAAGCTATACATCTCTTGAGGAGACTCATTGACAACTATCGAGAAAGAAAACAAGATTTGCATATGATGTTTATTGATCTTGAGAAGGCTTATGATAGAGTTTCAAGAGAGATCTTATGGAGAATTTAAAAAAAAGAAAGGTGTAAATGTTTCATATATTGACATAATCAAAGATATGTATACAAAATCAGTGACAAGGGTGAGGACATTTGGAGGATTAACACATGAATTCCTTATCAATGTTGGCTTACATCAAGGTTCAGCTTTAAGCTCTTATCTCTTTACCCTTATCTTATATGAGCTCACCAGACATATGCAACTTGGTTGATGAGACTCGCGAGGGTGTTAACGCAAAACTTGAATCTTGGCGAGATGCTTTAGAAAAGAACGGTTTTAGGTTGAGCGGGGCAAAGACGAAGTATATGGAGCTTAAATTTAGCAGTACAAGAAGGATGGATGACTTTGTTATTAAGTTGGGTGATCAAGATATTTCTCGTAACAAGTGTTTTAAATATCTTGGATCGATAGTTCAAAAATACGAAGGTATTGATAAAGATGTGGCACATAGAATCCAAGCGGGTTGGTTGAAGTGGAGAGGCGCGTCAAGGATCTTATGTGATCGTAAAGTACCACTAAAACTTAAGGGCAAGTTTTACTGTATTGCAATTAGACCCGCGATGCTTTATGGTTCTGAGTGTTGGGCAGTGAATTGTGTACATGAGCAAAAAATGGGAGTTGCCGAGATGAGAATGCTTAGGTGGATGTGTGGACACACGGGATTGGATAAAATTAGGGATGAATTTATCAGGGATAAGACAATAGTAGCACCAATTGCAGAGAAGATGCGAGAAGCTCGTCTAAGATGGTTTGGACACGTACAAAGGAGACCATTAGAGCACCTGTTGGCGTTGTGAGAGCCTAGTCACTAAGCATGTTAAACGAGGGAGGGGTAGACCAATGAAAATTTGAATGAAACTATAAGGAAAGACATGATGTACTTAGGCATTTGTGAGATTATGACAAAAGATAGGGCACATTGGCACAATGGAGACAAATGATCCATATAACCAACCCCAATATAGTGGGATAAAGGCTTGAGTGTTGTTGTTGTATTGTAATTTACCATTCTTATTTTAAATAGTTCGTTATTTGTTAGTGGATAACATCTGTTCTAGGCCTGTATATAAGAACAGAGCTTTTCCTTTCTTCTGTAATTTTTCACCACTTAGTTGTAATAAGAAAGGAAGCAAGAAGGGTCAAACTCTGGCCAAGGTTTTTCCATTGTTTTCGTTTTACTCTCTTAACACAATTTGCGATTTCTTCTTCATGAGATCGAGCGCGGCTGCGCTCCCCTCTTGGTTCTCGGAGTCATTCTTACTTTGCGGTCCTCAATGACATCTCGCGCCTCCCTAAACTTACTATTGCTGCAAGTGATTACTGTCGGACCGTCGATGGACATCCCGTTGTTTTCTTTTTTCCTCGTGTATTTCCCCTTTTCAATTAGAATTGACTGCCAACCGCACCTGCGTTCCACCCATAATCCCTATTTGTTAAGAAATTTTTCAACAATATTTTTGTATATATGAAGATTCAATGATTTTGTCCTTCACCCTGTCGTCCTCCAAGTAATATGGATTTAAGAGTATATTCGATGAAATTGTTTGTTCAAATTCTTCAAAAAGTTTACTGATTTTCAACCTAAAATTGACCCGTGGACTCTAAACTCCATGCCTGCAGACATGCTGAATGTTCTTGTTAAACTATTTGGGGTAAATAAGAGCTACCTTTTGGGTAAATTCATCTTCCTACCTCAGTCCTCGCTCGTTCAATGTTATAGTGAGGTTAAACATGAAGGTTCCTTTTTTTTACTTGTATCCGTTATTCATTAGGGTTTTTTAATACTTTGTTAGAGATTATTTGATTGCCTAATGGTTTTATTGAAATGAACACATGAACTTGTCAAAATTTGATGCATTTTTCCAGCTATATGTTATTGGCCTGTTATAATATTTTTTTTTGTAATGCCTAGTAATCTATACTATATTGAAAGGAGAAATACAATTATGGTGTTAAATTTTTTTTTCATTTTCAAATAACCTGCGGTTCGGTTTCTACAAGAATCGAACTAAACCCTATTCCGCCCCTATGTGTTGTTGAACAAAACTCCTTTTGTGATCTGATTTTTGTAATAAGTTGTCTTTGTAATGCCTTGTAATCTTATTTTAAATTACAAGGGGAAACATAATTGTGGTGTTATTTTTCATTTTTGTAGGATAAGCAACATATCATGTTTGATTAATTCATTTTATGACTTTATAGTAATTGCAATATGAAATAACTCGAGGTTTCTGTAGGAATCAAACTAAACCCTAGTCTTCTACTCCTCCCCATTGCCAAACGAATCTCCACTAGTGTTTAGGTTAAGTGCTTATGAATTGTGATGCCAAACACCTTCGACAATTTGATGGCATAATGCCTCTTCCAGTAACTGTGTTGCAATGTTTCTTTTTGTATTGAAAAAAAGATAATGTCGACAATTTGATGGCATAATGCCTCTTCCAGTAACTGTGTTGCAATGTTTCTTTTTGTATTGAAAAAAAGATAATGTCATGCACGATAAAAAGGAAAGAGGGTATTGAAAGTTCTAAAAAAGGAAAATATGCTGAAGAATTAAATAAATAGAAGAAATCCCAGAAACTAAATTGTCACAAAAGGCTCAAAAATGTCCCGCGGGTTGTAAATATTATCACGATGGACGAACAAAACTAGCCGCCTAAGGTACAAAAAACCCTCTTCTTGAGATCCCCTGTGCAATGGATTTGGCCGATTTTCATAGAAAAATTTCCGAGTTCCTTTACAGGAATCTTTTCTCTACCTTCCTACCTTCCAGTCAGCTTGTTCAGTTGTATCCAAAGATCAATTTTCTGGAGTTTCTCTTAATTTTCTGCTCCTCAAAGGTTGCCTTTATACCTCGAATGGACATTTTGGATCACTGATCTTGCATAGTCTGTGTTGTTTAGTAGTTGAAGGTTTACTTTGTGGTCTAGGAATGTCATTACTTGATTCAAATGTGAGCAAGTGCCGAGTTGTGCTCTCAGATTCAGGTTTTAATGTGAAAAGAAGTATATGTTGTTTTGTGCTTGCCGATGTCAGTCATTTAGACCTCTCCATGAATGTGAAATTCAATATCATGTAAGTGAAGAACATCAATATCCAAATATGTAAATTTCTTCAGGGAAATGATGACCTTTTTTCTAGGCGCAGCAATTCTGAAGAATGGATGGAGAATTGGCCAATATTAAAAGATGGAATATAATTTATCCAATTTACATAAATTCGAAGAAGACTATAGCTGAGGGCCGGAGGATTGGTGCATCCAAGGCATGTGAAAATCCCACATGTATTGAAATTGTAGACTGTTGCAAACACCTCAAAATTCCTTGTGCAATTGAGGTCCATCAACATTCACTCTATAAATCTATATACTCTTGAATTTTTTGTTCTTTATTATTTCTGATATGAAATTTATTGGCTTTCATTACAGCTTGATAAGGCATACCCTCGAGATTTTATGCAGAGAGGTCGTGTAAGAGTTTTGCTGAAAAGGGGAGATGGATCTCTTTATAATCATGCAATTGGTTCAAGTAAGATTCAGGATATGTACTATTTTTTTGCCTCTTTAGTCTTTATGCTACGGATGATACTTCGTTTTTTGCCAACACAATCATTCAGCTGAGTTGCATTCTCTAGTTTAAGAAATAACAATCACTTAGGGTCCGTTCGGCGCATAATATTGACTTTCTGCAATTGTCTTTGATCAGAAAATCAATATCTGCCGGAATTAACTTTGTGCAGAAAATCAATTCTGGTGTTCGGCTGCAAGATGAAATTCATTGAGCAGAATTGGAATTATACTTAAAAGCTGTTCGACTGCACGATGGATTTGGTTTTCTGGAATTGATCTTTTTAGAATTTATAATTTTTAAAATTGAACTATTTAATCAAAGTAGCAAAAAGCTTGACACCTCTTCTACTTTTATTTACTTGAATGATCTATACTCAGTGATTTTAATATTGACACCGAAGAATGACTTATTCAACTCAGGGATGGTAATACATCCACTATAGTTGTGGAGAGTGTCCCATATGGAACTGAAAGAAAGTGGCCTCCAAAATAGGTAATGATGTTGTCTTCTAACTACATTTGCGGAGAGCTTTCCTTGTTTCCATCACTTGAAAATCCATCTTATAGATGTCTCCTAACTGAGTATCTACATTCTTTACTCTCCTAACTTGTTGAGAGAGCCCAAAGCTTGTATGTATTACTCAAGTGTGTAATTACATGGAGAGAATACAAATATATAGGAGAAAGGAGAGAAGAATAAATCATATACAAGATGTGAGACTAAAGAAGGAGGAGAAAGAAGACAAAGAAAGAGGACCGCTAAATGAGCCTTTTACATGGGCTTTTCCAATACTCCCCCGCAAGCTGGAGCGTACAAGTCGTATGCGCCAAGCTTGGATAGGCACTGATAGAAGAGGGTACTAGGTAGAGCTTTGGTGAGGATGTCAGCGACCTGTTCAGTACCCGGAACATGCTTGAGCTCGATCTTCTTCATGTGGACTTTCTCTCGGATGAAATGACAATCTACCTCAATATGCTTCGTTCTTTCGTGAAAGACGGGTTCTTAGCAATATGTATGGCAGCTTGACTGTCACATAGGAGGAGAGCTGGGTAAGATAGTTTAACTCCAAGGTCGGTAAGGAGACTCTCAATCCATGTGAGTTCAGAGACCACAGCAGCCATTGCCCGATATTCTGCCTCTGCTGAGGATCGAGCAACCACTGCCTGTTTCTTGCTTCGCCAAGTAATCAGATGTCCTCCAAAATAGGTGCAAAACCCGCTAGTAGATCGTCGATCGTCTAGGGAGCCAGCGTAGTCGGCATCAGAGTATGCCACTAGTGTAGGAATGGAAGATGAGGTTTTGTATACAACTCCTTGGCCAGGAACAGTCTTAAGATATCTGAGAATGCGTTCCACAGCCTGGAGATGAGAGGTTCGAGGAGAGTGCATATAGCGGCTAACGAGTCCCACAGCGAAGGATATATCAGGTCTTGTAATGTTAGGTAGATAAGTTTCCCAACTAGACGACGGTAATATTCTGGATTTGTAGAAGAAAATCAGAATCCGAGCCCTGAGCACAAAGTTTGTGATTTGCATCCATGAGAGTGTTAATAGGTTTGCAGCCAGAGTAGCCCGCATCATGAAGAAGATCCAGACAATATTTCGCTGAGAGAGAACCAGACTATCTGACCGTCTGGCCACTTCCAGACCGAGGAAGTACCGAGATGTCCCAGATCTTTAGTTGGAAGACGGAGCTCAGATGTAGCTTAACGGCCTGTATGCTGTCCAAGTCATTTCCAGTAAATAATGATATCGTCGACATACACCAATAGGAGAACCGTACCCGTTGCCCGGTGGCGAGTAAACAATGAGAAGTCAGCCGAGCTTCGAGTGAAGCCAATTGCCCGGAGAGCTTTGCTGAACTTGTCGAACCATGCCCGAGGGGATTGTTTGAGACCATATAGTGATTTGAGAAGGTGACAAACCCGTGACTCCCCCGTGGTCTCAAACCCGGGAGGTTGTTGCATGTAAACCGTTTCCTGAAGGTCGCCATTCAGGAAAGCGTTCTTGACGTCGAGTTGAAATAAGGGCCATTGACGATGGAAAACAACAAAAAGGAGAAGTCAGACCGTGTTGAGCTTAGCGACCGGAGAGAAAGTCTCGTCATAGTCGAGCTCTGGTTGCTGGGTGAAGCCACGAGCAACCAAACGAGCTTTGAGTCGATTAATGGTCCCATCAGGAGCATGTTTGATGACGAAGACCCATTTGCACCCAACAGGTTTCTGGCCGGGAGGAAGTGGCACCAAGGTCCAAGTCTGGTTCGCCCACAGAGCAGCCATCTCTTCTTCCATGGCAGCACGCCACCCAGGATGTTGTAGAGCGTCCTGTACAGTAGTAGGAATAGAGACCGAGGATAGTGAAGTAGCCAAGGTCTGAAGAGGTGGAGAGAGACGATGGAGAGAAACATAGTACGCCATCGGATGAGCTGTAGAGGCCGGCACCGGAGCAGCAGAACACGGATAAGCCGAGGTCGAAGCCGTCTGCAGAGGAGCAACAGGAGGAAGAGGGCGACGAGTATAGACCCGAATAACGGGCGGTCGAGGAGGTCAATGTGGGGCGGAGGCTGAGGGATGGTGGGAGGGGAGTGGACCGGATCACCGGCCGTGGGAGGGAGGGTGGAGGAGGAGGTGGTGGTAGAAGTGGTGCAAAGGAGGAGGGAAGAAGGGTTGATCCTCCCGGAAAGTAACATCAGTAGATACGGAGACCTTCCGGGTGACCGGGGAGTAGCAAACATAACCTTTGGGTGCGGGAGTAGCCGAAGAAAATGTGTTTGGCCGCACGGGGATCCAGTTTGTCAAGAGTGGGGCCAGGTTATGGACAAAGCAAGTACAGCCAAAAACCCGGGGTGTGAGAGGGAAGGCGGGTGCGGAGGGAAAAAAGAAGGCTGAAGGGGGTAGCGTTCTGGAGAACCGGAGATGAAGACGGTTGATAAGAAAACACGCGGTGGAAACCGCAAAGTTCCAGAATACTTTGGGAACGTGCATGTGAAGCATGAGGGAGCGAGCAACATCAAGCAAGTGGCGGTTCTTTCGTTCGGCGACCCCGTTTTGTTGCGGGGTGTAGGGACAAGAGGTCTGATGAACAATACCGAAGTTTGCGCAGAGAGTGGCAAACTCGTGGCTAGTGTATTCCCGGGCATTATCAGAGCGGAAAGTTTTAATGGTGGTAGAAAATTGCGTACGAGTTTCTAACACAAAAGCCTGAAAACACGAGGAAGCTCGGAGCGATCATGTAGTAGATACAACCAGGTGGTGCGAGAGTAATCGTCAATAAAGGTTAGAAAATAACGATAACCAGATATGCTAGAAACTTTGTACGGTCCCCAAATATCAGAATGTATTAGATCAAAAGGAGCAGAGCTCCGAGTACAATGTGCGGGATAAGAAGCACGAGGCTGTTTGCCAAGAATACAGGAATCACATTTAAAAACAGGAAGAGAGATGTCAGGAAGCGCCTTCTGGAGGATAGGTAGAGGGGCTTGCCCAAGCCGACAATGCCAATCAGTAGAGGAAACAGAGGAAAGTGATGTGGGAGAGACATCAAGGAGGTAGAGCCCGTTCTGCAGTCGACCCCTACCAATGGTAATCCGCGTCTGCCGATCCTGTATCAAAAAACCAGAAGAAGTGAAGGTGATATAGCAATTCATATCAGTAGTAATACGACCAACAGAGAGTAAATTAAATGGGGAGGCCGACACATAAAGAACGGAACGAAGAGAGAGAGGGATGGAGGAAGAGATCAGCACATCCGGAGACCGGAACAATCGCACCATTGGCCACAGTAATAGACTGGGGATGAGGAGCATCAGAGAACCGGGGCGGCTGCATGGAAGTGATGTGGTGGGTGGCTCCCGAGTCCAGGATCCAGCGAGAGCCGGAGGAAAGACAGACAGTACCTGTAGTGGAGGTGAAGACAATACATGCAGGGGAGGTGGAGGCAATGGAAGCAGATGGAGGGTGGAGGAGCCCCTGCAGGTGTTGCAGCTGAAGGCGAAGAGCCTCAAGATCCGTACCAGTCGGAGGAGAGCTATCGGTAACAGCAACAGTAGGCGGACGAGGAGGGTAGCCATGTTTCTTGTGACAGACCGCTTCAGTATGGCCATCCCGGCCGCAGTAGGTGCACTTGGGCCGGCCTCGGCCACCACGGCCTCGCCCACGGGAGCCCGTACGTCCACCCCGAGTAAAAGATGGTGGGGGAAGTAAAGGAGGAAGGGCCTGCTGAAGAAGGGCCGGCGAGGGTGGTGCAGGTGCCTCCGGTGGAGGTGGTACGCGAAGTAACATAAAGCAGACATCGGAGAAGGAAGGGGTAGTTGGTGAAGCCAGAACCTGGGCCGGATACTGTGAAGGTGCGGCGGGACGCGAGCCATAATCATAGCAATACAAACAGCCTCCTTCTGGGCGCGTGAGTAGCGAGATCAGTAGTCGCGGGCTGGTGCTGAATACAGGCCTCCGTTAGAGTTTTAGCACGGGCCACGAAGGAGGTCATGTCCAGAGCTTTGCCAACATCCAAAGCTTGAAGATCAGTGATGATGTCAAAAGGTGCTGAAGGCTGTCCTTGCCCGAGTACAAAGAATGAAGTTCATCCCACATGGCTTTGGCGGTCTCATGATACATGATCATCTGGTACGGCTCACCTCCACCGAGTTCAGGATCCAGGTCTGGACGCGACCGTCATTTCGGAGCCAATCATCAGTAGGAGTCGGGAGCCCTGGGTAAGGTGACGCGCAAGACCCTTTGCTTGTAAGACCTTCGGACGGAGTGAACCCAGGGGATGAAGTTGGACTTGCCAGAGAGGGAAAGAGTAGTAATCCGAAGCTCATCGCGGAGTTCGAGAGGAGGAGCACGTGCTCTGCCGGGGGGTGAGCGGTAGTGGAGTCGCTGGAGGACATGGCGACTTGGAGGAGTAGAGGCGGGCAGAACCTTCGGACTGAGGCACAGCAGACAGCAGGGCGCGGCTAGTAAAACCGCGTGGCAAGCAACGGGGCTAGAGGAGGCCGCGGCGAACTGGATGAGGGCGCGGCGAGCTGGATGAGGTCGCGGCGAACTGGATGAGGTCGCGGCGAACTGGAGGAGGTCGCGGCGGTTAGGAGCAGCCCGCGGCAGAGGCGGGCAGGGAGAAGACGCAGCGGGAAGAGTCAAGCCGCGAGCAGAGAGAGGCCGCAGCGGGTGAAGTAGAAGGCAGAGATCGCAGTGGTCTGGAGTAGATCGCAGCGGTCTGAAGCAGATCGCAGCGGACAGGGGCGGGCCACTGCAAACCCGTGGCGGACTGAAGAAGAGACGGGAGGAGAGCCCGCAGCGGGCAGGAGGAGAGCCCGCAACGGACAGGAGCAGTCCGCAAGAGACTATGGATAGGGAGTAGAGAGGAGCAGTCCGCGAGCAAAGAGGCTCGAGCGGATAGAAGAAGAGCGTGCAGCGGACAGGAAGGAAAGCCCGCAGCAGATAGAAGAGGTGGGCCCCACGAGTCAGAGCAGAGGATGACTATAAGAAGCCTGAGGAGGGTGGAACCACAGAGAGAAAGAGAAGAGAGACGGATGCAGAGGGGCAGTCCGCAGTAGATCGGAGCGGACAAAAAAGGCAGTCCGCAGGAGATCGGAGCGGACAGAGAAGGCAGTCCGCAGGGAAGGCGGGCTGGGCGAGCTGGGCGGTTTGAAAACAAGAGAAGACCGCAGCTAGAGGGAACCTGACTCTGATACCATGTTGAGAGAGCCCAAAGCTTGTATGTATTACTCAAGTATGTAATTACATGGAGAGAATACAAATATATAGGAGTGAGGAGAGAAGAATAAATCCTATACAAGATGTGGGACTAAAGAAGGAGGAGAAAGAAGACAAAGAAAGAGGGCCACTAAATGGGCCTTTTACATGAGCTTTTCCAATTAACTGAATAGCAATAATTCTGCATATTTTCTAATTCCTGAATGGTATTAGGAATTCAGCAAAACGAAACAAAAAAGGGCGAGGTAGACGATGCCAGGCGCTTGCGCATCAAAAATGTTGACGTTGTTTCAGGGGGGTGACAATGGATGCAGACTGATGAGAGGGCTTCTCACTGCTACTCTCTTCTTGTCGGAGATGGGATGAGAAATGGAAGCAGCGTCGGTGTCGGAGCAGTCAGGGTCGTGGAAGACAGAGCGTGAAATCAGAAAGCTCGACAAAAACCAACGAAAATCGAAGCACGAGGGTAAGTTTTCGGGCAATGGGTTTTTATGTATAAGGGAATATCCATGGTTTTGATTTTGAAAGCCAGTACCTTTCTAATTCCCATGCGTCGAATACCGGAATTGGTTTTCTGGAACCCAAAGCCAATTTAAGAAATTCAATACCTGCACGCCGAACGGACCATTTCACTTTTTCATGATTAAGGCCCTGTTTGGAAGAACGCGACAAACTCAATCAAGTCGCACACTAAGGAGAAGGAGATCATCGTTAGCACGTGTTGTCATTGTCGTGGGGATCGGGGTGCATCAGATCGACGTTGGGAGGACATAAAGGAAGGGTTGTCACTATTGGAGCAATGACAATGGTGCGTCATGTGGGCTTGGCCAGTGATGCAAGAGAAGCCAGAGGAAAATCCCATGGGTGTTGTGGGAGGCACGAAAGTGGTGCGAGAAGTGGGCAAAGAAGTGAGAGATGACATCAGAGGAAGCAGAAGGAGTTGGCGTCGTAACTGGTTTGCCATGGCGAGGAGGTTGTTCATGGCAGCTTCAATCCAATTATAGAGAGCAAGCAACAAGGCCTCAATGGGGGCCATGGGGAAAGGAAAGACGGCAAGTGTCTGGCGATCCAAAACATGGCAGACTGATAGTGGCAGGTCGGACCAATTGATACGAGCTAGCTACGCCTTATAGAGAACAAGCATGTGAATAATAACTTGCATTGCATGAAATTAAAGATACATACTCAGGAGACGAGCTTCTGCTAAGCACAGAGGCTGAGTCCTCCAAAGTCCTCCAAAGCGCACCTCTCTCCAAAGAGAGCCCAAAAGACTGGTCCAAAAGATGAAAAGATTTCTCACTCTAAGCGCTCATTATATAGGTGGAGACCCCGGTACAAAACAAACACCAAATGACAAAAGAACACATAATTAATATAATATTATTAGAAAGGTAAACATGTCCTTGAGGGACTCTTGAGAGTGAGGCCAGTCGTCCAAGTGCATGCATGCGGCTTGTTCGTCAGGCGTATATGTATCAATGACATCATCCAACCTAATATTACATCAATGAAGACAAACAGGTAATGATGCCAGAGAATATCATAGAAATATTGTACCACAAGATCATCGAGCATTAAACGGAGCCACAATCAAATATCTGATACACTAGAGGGAATGCTCCTTCACTGATGACCCGGGTTGTCGAGGATCTAAATCGACTAGAACCTGGCTTGCTTATGGAGTATAACCATTTTTCATTCATTAGAAATGAATACTTCCAGTGTAGGAGAGTTGATGGGAATCTGCTGCATCGAGTAAATCATGATCATCTAGTGCCTGCTATTGCCTACTCACCGTCACTGGTTATAGGATCGTCATTTGAACAGTCTGAGCCATCTTCGCGTTTAGTGCAATTTTTTTTCATATTTTATGTGCCGTGGCAGTTTGAGAATTAGGTTAATCCCAGTGGTAGCTAACACTGCTGTATTCCTGCCCTTGTTCTTCCAGCCCCCTAACTGATGTATTCCCATCCAACCCTACTACCATCTTCTCCTCCGGTCAACACAACCAACACCCCAAGCCTACCTTCACCACTGGCCTTAAGCCCTACTTTTTACCGTACTACCTTTACGCTAGCACTCGATGAGTTTTATCATTGTTTTCATTTCCCATATACTATGCGGACATTTCTGTACGATTTCAGTGATTTCAGTTTACTGTTGTTGCACGTGAATTCAGCCCCTTGTTTGGCAGAGTTTTCCTCACTTGAACGTGTTCTGCTATCAATTTCGATTCAGATACTGTTTGTGTTGTTCGGAGCATGCCCGGACTACATTGTTCCATGGCCCCAGCCCGAAATTTTGGGTCGAGCCTGCCAGGCCCAGAAATGTGCCGAACAACACCTTAGTAAATTTAAAACGTCGCACTGTGTATGTTCAAAAAGTAGAAGTTTTCCCAGGTAGTTGTTGGGGTAGGCCGCATTATCGGGCTGCAGCCCATACACCCCAACCCTTCTCCATACGCAGACAGGTTGTTGGAGGGGCCTCCTTTTGATGAGAGATACTCGATAGTTAAGTGGGCAGCACAAAAACTTCCCAGGAGATCACCCATCCCGAGACTACTACTCGAGCACGCTTAACTAGAAGTTTCATATGTATTAGGGAAAACATTTCTATGATCTTTTGATTCCATACTCGGAAACTGTTATTGAATACAAGCTTGAGAAATTATCGCTGCAGTAACGATTATCTCCCCAACGGGTGAAATCTATTGAATGTGCAATTACTTCTGTGGTGCTATGAGGTTTAGATCAGTAGTGGTTCTAGCAATAACTCTTGCAACTCGCCGTCTTCGTAGCCACAGGAGTCTTCATTCGTTATATGAAAAAAAGTCATAATAAAGCCAATGGAAGGATCCTTTCTATCCCCCATCCTGTATATTGTCTTTTTTGTTCTATAAACTCATTTTCTTCTTTGAATATATGACATGAGATTTTATGAGAATCCATTTTTCATTTATGGGAAGAAATAACTACATATATTTTTTATGAGAATTCCTAATTTTACATGAGAGAAAGCTGGCTTTAGATTTTTTGAGGAAAATATTATATCCATATTGAAATGATTCATTGTATTTCCAAAATGATTGGATCATATGCTTCATTTGAATTATGATGTGAAATAAAAAAAAAGTTAAATTATTTTTTCACATAGAAAGCAAATTCAGGATTAAAATAATCATCTTTGTTAAGATGTAATGAAAAAACCCATTAAAAGAAGCTCATGTATAGTCTATTTAGTCTCACATTGTACATGTAAAAGACTCTCCCTCTCTTCCTCTCTATATAAGTGTATGTACTCATGTATTTGCAAATTAATAAAATTCTTGGTGATTTTCTCTCACTTGCATCTTTCTCTACATGGTATCAGAGCCATCAGTCTGGTTTTTTCTGCTCTCCGCCAATAGTTTTTTTTCTAATCACAATCAGTTTGCTCCTCTCCTGCGGTCTGCCTTTTTCTTACCCACAAGCTTGCCCAGTTCTCCCGTGGACCCACCCCCACCCCCTGTTGCTTTTATATACTTCTTCGTGGGACCCACCAGACTTTCCACTCTGACCATCACGAACTGAGTTCTTATTCGCCGTGGACCGCCTGCTTCTATTTCGCCGCGGACCGTCTTCTCTGCTTGTCGCAGACTGCTTTCTCTGTTCGTCGCGGACTGCCTTCTCGTCGCGGATCGCCTGCTTCTTCTATTTCGCTGCGGACCGTCTTCTTTGGTTGTCGCGGACTGCTCTCTCTGTTCGCCGCAGATTCCGCGGACTGCCTTCTCGCCGCGGACTGCCCTCTCTATTCGTCGCGGACTAGGTTCCTGCTCGCCGCGACCTGCTTGCTTCTTCTCTATTCGCCGCAGATTGTCTTCATTATTCGCTGCGGACTCCTCTCTCCTGGTCACGCGACCTGTGCCTTTTCCGCTGTTAATTCTCTGTAGCTGATATCCGCGATGATCTTCCCTGTCTGCCGCAGACCGTTGCGGATATCTTCTCCTCTGTCCGCTACCCGTTGCTCCCTGCTCGCTGACTGTGTTCGTGCGACCTGTGTTGGTTGCCGGGGTTGTCACTCCCCTTGCCGCTGCAACCTCGTCTTCTCTAGTCGCGCGATCTGACCTTGCAGGGGTTTCGTCTAGTCGCGCGATCTGACCTTGCAGGGGTTTCTTCTAGTCGCGGAGACCTTACTTCCCTAGCCACGAAGACCTCTTCTCTAACCGCGACCTTCACTTGTGCGGTCTCCTGTCCTAGCCGCCATGGACACTGCAGCTCCCTCCCTTCCCGCACGTGCTGCCCCACCTTCTGAGTTTCGTGATGAGCTTCGCATAACCACCATCTCACTCAGTGGGAAGACTAATTTTGTTGAATGGGTACATTCGGTCCGCCGTGTTCGACAAACCAAGGGTCTTCTCCACCATCTCACTCGGGCAAAATCTGCTGAGCCCACTGATGACTGGTTCCGTGATGACGGCCGGGTCCAATCATGGATGCTTAATTCCATGGACACCGAGCCATATTGAATGACCATGTATTATGAAACAACCAAGGAAATGTGGGATGAGCTGCATTCTCTCTACTCTGGCAAAGACAGCTTACAACACTTGTTTGATATTATCTCCGCCCTTCAATCACTTGACCCTAGCCCCACGGGCGACTTAACTTCCTTTGTCGCGAAGGATAAATCTCTGGTAGAAGCCTGAATACAACATCATCCCCCTTCCACCGATCTTGCTATTCAGCGGACACAGAAAGAAGCTGTTGAGATCGCGATGATGATGTCCCGTGTTCCCAGTCATCTTCACAGTGTTAGAGCTCAGATTCTTTCCTCTTCCGTTACGCCCTCCTTATCTGATATTTGTTCCATGGTGCTCAAGGTCACATCACCATCTGAGGCCCCCACCAACTTTTCTCCGGCTCTGCTCCAGCAGCCCCTCTTACCTCTCCAGCTCCTCTGGCTTGTCACTCTTCTACTCGGGGCGGTCGCTTCACGTCTTGAGTCGAGGTCGAGGCCGTGCCGGACGCTCTACTCTCAAGTGTACCTACTGTGGTCGGGATGGTCATCTTGAAACCACCTGCTACTGTAAGCAGGGACTGCCTCCTCATCTTACTGCTACAACTACTGCTGCCCCTTGTCTCACAGCCCCTACAAATCAAGATATCAACGTCCTTCGCCCACAGCTTCAGCAGCTCCAATGCATTGTTAATCGCTCCTCTTGTTCTGTTGCTTCTTTCTCCACCGAAGGTATATCCTGCCTCTCTCATAGCTCTCACTGGATTGTCGACTCCGGTGTTACTCATCACATTACCTGCTAGAAGCCACCTCAGTATATGCACTCTGATTATCCCAAGTTCATCACTGTGGTCAATGGCGATATAACTCCGGTTTCTGGAGCTGCTGACCTGCGCCTCACTCCTACTCTCATTATCCTCGGTCCTTCATGTTCCAGGATCCCTCTTCCATTTACTCTCTGTGAGTAGGCTTACTCAGGACCTTGATTGCTGTCTAATCTTCTCTCCTTCATCTTTTGTTGTGTAGGCTCGTCGAACGTGGAATATCATTGGGAAAGGACGACTGTCAAATGAGCTTTATCTCTTGAATGCCTCCCCTACTATCCTCTCTGCAGTCCCCTCTGTCAATTGGCATTGTCGTCTTGACCATGCTCCCCTCCCGATTCTCAAGAAGGCTCTTCCCGATGTCTCCCTGCATGGGTTTTCTTGTGAATCATATATCTTTGGCAAACAACATCGTGTTTCTTTCTCACCTACTTGTACTCGGAGTTCTTCTCCATTTTTTGTAGTACATTCTGATATCTGGGGCCCCTATAAAATCCCCAGTGTTTTTGGTTATCAGTACTTTATCTTTATCGATGATTATTCGTGTCTTACATGGTTGTATTTACTTCGTGATCGTATTGAACTAACATTTGTTTTTCGTACTTTTATTTTTGAGACTCGTACGCAATTCTCTGTTACCTTGAAGATAATCCGCATCGATAATACTTGTGAATATACTAGTCGTACCTTCTTAAATATATACACAGAGTTTTAGATTATTCATCAGACCTTCCATGTTTATACTCCCCAGCAGAACGGTGTGGCCGAGCAGAAAAATCGACATATTCTTGATGTCACTCGGTCTCTCATGCTTCAAATGTAGGTACCCACAAAATATTGGAACTTTGTTGTCTCTACTGTTTGTCATCTCGTCAGTCGCATGCTCTCCTCCGTGCTTGACTACGCTTCTCCGTTTGACCTCCTCTTTCCTACCAAGTCTCCATTCTCTCTCACACCCCGTGTCTTTGGTTGTACCTGCTATGTACACTCTCTTGGACCGCCAAACGACAAACTTGCCCCACGGGCCACGAAATGTATATTTGTTGGCTACTCCTGCACTCAGAAAGGATATGTTTGCTACTCTCCTAAAAATAAAAAGGTGTTCGTCTCCGCTGATGTCATCTTTCTTGAAGATCAGCCCTTCTATTTTGACTCATCCGTACTGCCTCCACCTTCCACTATTGCGCGTCCGGCTGT
This sequence comes from Platanthera guangdongensis, assembly GCA_039583875.1. Classification (NCBI taxonomy): domain Eukaryota; kingdom Viridiplantae; phylum Streptophyta; class Magnoliopsida; order Asparagales; family Orchidaceae; genus Platanthera; species Platanthera guangdongensis. Next base: position 147,837,305 of record CM077155.1, on the reverse strand, counting down.
TCCCGTCACAACGTTGTCCCACATCGTACCTCCTCCTACTCCACTCCCGGTGCCAGCATTCCCTTAACCCCCTCCTCCTCCACTTCTCCGTGCCTATACCCGTCGCTCATCCCGGACAAAGACCCTCCAGCAGCTCCCTTCTACTGATGTTATCCCGCAGATTGACGATCAGCCAACATCCTCTACGGCTCATCCAATGACGAATTATGTCTCATTGCATTGCCTTTCTCCGCCTCTTCTCCAATTTGCCCTCTCTCTCCACCATCTCCATTCCTAACTCGTTGCAGGAAGCTCTCCAACACCCGGGGTGTCATACGGCCATGGACGAAGAAATGACAGCTCTTTGGGCTAACCAGATTTGGGACCTTGTCCCTCTACCTCCAGGCCAGTCTTTTATTAGCTGCAAATGAGTCTTTGCTATCAAGCATGCTCCAAATGGCACCGCTGAACGTCTCAAAGCTCGTCTTGTTGTCTGGGGCTTCACCCAACAACATGACATTGATTACGACAAAACATTCTCTCCGGTCGCCAAGCTGAATACTGTTCGAGTCTTGATCTCCCTTGTTGTGCATAGATAGTGGCTTCTACATCAACTAGACATCAAAAATGTCTTTCTCAATGGCGATCTCCAAGAGTCTATGTACATGCATCAACCACCCGAGTTTGAGACCACGAGGGAGTCTCTTGTATGCCATCTGTGGAAGTCTATATATGGTCTCAAACAGTCTCCTCCCGCTTGGTTTGTCAAATTCAGCAAAGTAGTTCGCGAGGTGGGTTTCACATGTAGTTCTGCTGATTTCTCTCTCTTTACACGTCATCAAGTAACTGACACTGTGATTCTTCTTGTATATGTTGATGATATTCTAATAACGGACGACAACATTACTGAGATCTGAAACATCAAGAAACATTTAAATTCAGTTTTTCAGACAAAAGATCAGGGCAATCTTCAATACTTCCTTGGGCTTGGGGTTGCAAGGAGACCTGATGAGCTTGTTCTGTCCCAACGGAAGTACTGCATTGATCTTCTACATGATGCGGGCTATTCAGGATGCAAACCTGCAGATACTCCGATGGATGTGAATCAAAAATTGTCTTCACATGGCTCTGAAACTGATCATGTTCTTACAAATCTAGAGTATTACCGTCGATTGGTAGGGAAACTAATCTATCTCATGGTTACACGACCCGATATTTCATTTGTTGTTGGGGTTGTGAGCTGATTTATACATGCTCCTCGGACGTCCCATCTCCAAGCTGTCGAACGGATTCTCAGATACTTAAAGACTGCTCCAGGACAAGGACTCGTTTATAAACCGTGCTCTTTGTCTCTTGTTGCGTATTCTGATGCTGACTACGCAGGTTCCCTTGATGATAGACGTTCCACGACTGGTTTTTGCATCTACGTTGGTGGACACCTTATTACCTGGTGTAGCAAGAAACAGTCGGTTGTTGCTCGCTCATCTGCTGAGGTTGAGTACCGTGCTATGACAGTGGTTGTATCTAAGCTCACCTTGCTGGAGAGTGTATTCAGTGATTTGGGCCTCAAACTCTCTTCTCCGGCAATCCTGTTCTGTGACAGTCAAGCCGTCATACATATCGCCAAGAATCCTGTATTTCATGAGCGGACAAAGCATATTGAAGTTGACTGTCACTTCATTCGGAAAAAAATTCCATCAAAGAAGTTGGAGTTGGAGCATGTCTCTTCATCATGACAAGTTGCTGATATATTTACCAAAGCTCTCTCTCGGACATTATATCATCAGTTCTTATTCAAGCTTGGTGCCTACGACTTGTACGCTCCAACTTGCGGGAGAGTGTTAAGATGTAATGAAAAAGTCCATTAAAAGAAGCTCATGTACAAGCCCATGTATAGTATATTTAGTCCCACATTGTAGATGTAAAAGACTCTCCCTTTCTTCCTCTCTATATAAGTATATGTACTCATGTATTTGCAAATTAATAAAATTCTGAGTGATTTTCTCTCACTTGGATATTTCTCTACAATCTTGATGCTTCCATGCAGATTTTCAGCATGGCGCAGACAGCGCAGTTCAAAATTCAAACCTCTTATAGGCTTCATGTCCTTTATTTTTTTACTTTTAGCTATAATAATAATATAAGAACCCACACACGAGATTAAAATCTTAGGCTTTGTTTGGATCGGCGGTGGGACGCCGGTGCGGGTGTAGCTGCCGCCGCAAGGCGGGAAAACAAACGCCTCTCCCGCTCGCGCGTCGGCATTTGCTCCCGCCCTCCTTTGCGGAACAGATAAAAAGCTCCCCTCCCAACCGCAGCCCTCCCCCTCTGGTCCCGAACTCCTGCGGCGTTTGTTGGGTTTCCAGCCACCGACGTCCTACCAAACAGAGCCTTAGTCACTCGCGTTCCATAGTGTTCCCACTTTCTGGTGTTTAACCACCCGACCAAGACCAACAAGGACTTGTCCAACGCCTGGCTAACAAGGACTTGTCCAACGCCTGGCTAACAAGGACTTGTCCAAAGCCTGGCTAATGTGTTACGGCATGCAAGACGAAGGTGCAATCTCTAAGCTCAGCTTTGAGAGGGTATACGAGTGAGAGATAAGATAACTCTTCTTTCCAATTTAAGGCGCAGGGGAATCTACTCAGTGGCACTACATGTAATTCCTCAAAACAATTTTGTACATGTAACTAAAATTAATCCCTGATGATTATGAAATCGGCATCAGTGTCTGAGTGCTATCGCAAAATTTGCGACTTTTCTTTAAATTGTAGCGGTCTGTGGACCGTCACACTACAAGTACTCGTCTTTAACCACTTCAGATTTAGCAAATCCTTCTTTCCATTATGAAAGTTAAACTTTCAATTATTCAGTGAGCAATCCTTTGTATCCATATTAGAATATCATCGGCAGTATCCTCACAATTGTCTTGACCTAACTTTTTGGCCCCTACTTCGAGAATCCCTTGTAGCTCATTCCTGATGAGTATTTCATATTTATGTAGATTTGTGGCCATTCCCTGGGTCTCTTACCAGCCGTCACTTGAGTGATAGACAAGTACTACGGATGCTGCATATTGCCCACGGGGAACCCTATGTGCGGCCGCTAGTCTCTATAAAAATATTTTTTATGCTGACCGGATGTTTTTAAAAGAACATACATTATGCTAGATCAAGGGTGTATTGAAATCGAATCATGATGCTCATCTTGGTTAATTATTAACTTTCTTTGGAATTTCTTTCTTGTAGAGAAGCAACTGATGCTTCAGGTGGCTGAGTTGGTGCCTCGGCATCCCGGGAGAGTGAAGAAACAGGAGCCTGTGAGCACATCATCAACTGCTTCTGGAACTTCAAAATCTGGAAAGGGTGGGAAGAAGAAGAAATGAATGTGGGAAGGCTTAGTTTTCAGAAGCTGGAGATAGAAATCATGCTTTTTTATGGGGCATCAAACCCCTTATCTCCAGTGTTCTTCCCCTTGGGGGGTAGTTTTAGAGCTTTCGGGGTGAAGGTAGAGAAAACCTGACATTTATGTTAACCTTTTGCTCTCTCTCTTTTATGCTCTTATTCTTTGGGGGTAGTTTTAGAGCTTATGGGGTGAAGGTAGAGAAAACCTCACATTTATGCTCTTACTCTTTTCTTCTTAATGCCTGATGAAATAATGTTAAAATGAAGTAAAATATTCAGTGCATTCTGGTGAATTCACGTGAGAAATTTTTAGATGCACTTGGCCGAGACAAAAATTCATGCGCGGGGCACCTAAAATCAAGGTTTGAAGCAAAACAAATTTTTGAGACCGCATCCTGTTCCATCTTGATTGGGAGAAAAACGTCGCTGCTCCTTCAAAACCGTTTGGTAAACTCTCATTCACTACCACTGCTCAAAAACTTCATTTTGATTCTTTTTTGAGATTGCATCAGACTTCCCTTCTTCTCTCACCGCTCTCACTCTCACCGTCCAAACAAACAGATCTTAAAAGGGCATGATTGGATGGTGGTGGTGATTGAAGATGTGGTTGGAGGTAAAGAGAAAACATTGCTCTTTAATGGAGCTCCCTCTACGGTTGAAATCAGTCATACAATGTTTTGGGGGATTGGTGGTTTGAAATAGAGACGGTTCCGATAGGCAAAAAACTAATAGCATTCTTATTTTTGAAAAAAACACGGCGGAGAAATAATTCTTAAACGAAGGAGATTATGCTTCACTTTGAGTGAAACTTGTGTGGCTTGGTGTTGTTTGAGCCCAAATCGCAACTATACTAGAGGGCCGGTTTTGGGTTTAACAAAATCGCACCACATTCAAATCGTGCAGTGCGGTTTGGAGCAACTAGTGAGTACATCGAATAACAATCACTCAAGAATAGCTAATTATTTTCAGATTATTTTAAAGACGAGACTTTGAACAAAAAGTTTATAAGAAAAATAACTCGCAAAATCATTTACCTTATGTTGTACAACCCCATATTCGTTGAGTGCAACCTTGGGCCCAGGTTGGTCTGTTCAGGAGAGTCAAGCGGCAAAAGAGCAGGGCTAATAAAGGCGGAAAGGCTTGCACCTGGGTAGGCGAAAAACCCTCGGATTGGGCGGAACTTCTCGGCTTAAGGCGTTGAGTGAAGCTTTTCCACTCAACGCTCTCGACGCTTCATGGCTTAAGGCGTTGAGTGAGGCTCTTCCACTCAATGCTCTCGACGCTTCTCGGCTTAAGGCGTTGAGTGAAGCTCTTCCACTCAACGCTCTTGACGTTTCTCGGCTTAAGGCATTGAGTGGGGCTCTTCCACTCAACGTTCTCAAAACTTCTCGGCTTAAGGCATTGAGTGAAGCACTTTCACTCAACGCTTCTCGGCTTAAGGCGTTGAGTGAGGCTCTTCCACTCAACGCTCTCAACGCTTCTCTACTTAAGGCGTTGAGTGTCAAGCACCAACACTTAGACATATTCCCTTGGGCCTAGAATGGTGTGGCCGGATGAGTAAAGCCGACGGAAGGGCTTCTGGCTAGGTATGCGAGAAGTCACCCGCCTAGTGTTGTCCGGAGGTAAATTTACATGGATACCCTTGGAGGACTGGATACCCTTGGAGGACTGCATTTAGCTCATCAGAACAGCGGAGTTTAGTTGTTGGCAGACCACTTTGGGTTGCATTTAGCTCCTCAGAACAATGAAGTTTGGATGTTGGCAGACCACTTTGGGCTGCATATAGCCCCTTTGAAAAGCGGTGTTATGCTGTTGGCAGACCAAACTTCTGGATTCTATAAATAGACCCACATGGTATCTCTGAAGGCAAGTTTTTCTCATTTTCTAAGTCTTATAGCGTTTTTTGAGATGTCCTTAGGTCAACACTTGGCTAAGGAGGGGAAACACTCTGAGATCTTCCGGATTAGTGGAGGGACCTCCGTGCTATTGCCTAGGGTCAGTTCTTTAGTTCTCACCAATTGGTCAAGAGTCTGAGTTTGGGAGAAGTATGTGTTAGCTACACTCCAGGGTCCGAACTCTTGTTGGGGCCAGTTTTTGGTTCCAACATTTCTGGTGCGGTGAGTGGACCGTAGATGATACAAGAAAATCTCGGGCTAAGTCTCATGGCCAGAGGCAAGGATGAAGGAGCAGGAGAAGGAGGTTCTCCACCTCCGGCGAGTGGGGTGACGATGGGGATGCTGGAAGATTTCTGGAGGGAGGTCTTTCAGACCATCCAGCTGGCTTTCGCTACGTGAAGTGACTGGGCTACGCCTTCGATTCCAGTGTTTACGACACCTTCTTTGGGCGAGAACGCTCCCGGACATCGTCCTGGGAAGGAGATTCTGGCAGAGAGTGCCGAGAGAAATATCGTCGGGCGGGAACTCTTCCCTAGGCAGGCCAGTGCTGACAGGGTTAGCGAGCCGAGGCCGCATGATGTGCCTTCTCGCCAGGTTGTGGGTGATAGCTCTTTTAGTGAGTTAATTGTCTCTGTCCCAGTCCCTGACGGGTTCAGAGAGCCAGATATGTTATACTATACAGGCAGGGATGACCCAGTGCAACATGTCAGTGGTTCGAAGATACAGTCTTCATTAGGCAGATGTCAGATGCCTTCAAGTGTCGGCTCTTTACCATCACTTTGAAGGAGAAGGCTAGGGACTGGTTTCATCAACTCCCTGAAAGTTCCATCTATTGCTTTGAAGATTTGTGTCGTGGGTTCCTGTTGAGGTTCTCCACGTCGAAGAAGAGGAAGAAGGGGCGAAGAGCTTGTTCGCCATCAAGCAGAAGCCGAAGGAGATGCTGGAACACTATGTCAATTGGTTCTTGGAGGAGATCCTTCTTGTTTAGGAGGTCCCGGGGTACACGTTGATGCTCACGTTTACTCTGGGATTGAGATCTAGTGTGAGACATTTGAGGGACCATCCAACACACCAAATCATTGGTGATGTAAGACATGGTATCCAAACAAGGAGTAAGAGCATCAACATAGCTCTATGTTCAAGCTTCCTATCACAAATAGAGCCCAAGAAGCTTGAAGAGACTATCAAAGACTCTTACTGGATTGAAGTTATGCAGGAAGAGTTGAATCAGTTCAAAAGATGTAGAGTCTGGGAGTTGGTTCCCAAACCAAAGGGACATAATGTCATAGGAACAAAATGGATTTACAGGAACAAGTTAGATGAGAATGACATTATTATCAAAAATAAGGACAGATTGGTGGCAAAAGGCTACAGACAAGAAGAAGGAATATATTTTGACCAAACCATAGCCCCAGTAGCAAGGTTGGAAGCAATAAGGTTATTCCTTGCTTTTGCTGCCTATTAAGAATTCAAAGTCTTCCAGATGGATGTGAAGTCAGCATTTCTGAATGGAGACTTAAAAGAGGAAGTATATGTTGATCAGCCACCAGGTTTTGTAGATCCTCACTTTCCTAATTATGTTTATAAGCTTAAGAAAACACTATATGGGTTGAAGCAATCCCCTAGAGCATGGTATGAAACATTGTCTACATTCCTCATTGAGAATAAATTCTCAAGGGGGAAAATAGATAAGACCATATTCCTAAGGGAATCTATGGGCAAGGTAATCCTAGTCCAGATATATGTCGATGACATTATCTTTGGATCTACTAAAAACAACCTTTGTAGGAAGTTTGCCAAACTTATACAAGAGAAGTTTGAGATGAACAGCATGGGTGAGCTAAAATTCTTCTTAGGACTCCAAGTATGACAGACTGATGATGACTTGTCCATATCTCAGTCTAAGTTCACAAGAGAGTTGATTAAGAAATATGGTATAGAGAATGCCTCCACCATGAGAACTCCAATGGGGTCAAGTATGTCTGTAGGCAAAGATGAGGCAGGGAAACCTGTTGATGAGTCTTTGTATAGAGGGATAATTGACTCCCTTCTATACTTGACTGCTAGTAGGCCTGATATCATGTATTCTATATGTGTCTGTGCTAGGTATCAGGCATGTCCTAAAAAATCTCATTATTGTACTGCAAAGAGAATTTGAAGATATCTTAATGGGGCACCAGATCTTGGTCTATGACACTCTAGGAATAGAGATTTTGAGCTAACTGGATTTTCAAATGCAGATTTTGCAGGCTGCAAGGAAGGCAGGAAAAGTACCACTGGTACATATCAATTCCTAGGTGGATGATTGGTGTCATGGAGCAGCAAGAAACAAATTAGTGTTGTTATCTCCACTATAGAGTCGGAGTACATTGCATCAGGTAGCTGTTGTGCTCAATTATTGTGGATACAACATCAGTTTGAAGACTATGACATTAAGATAAGTAAAACTCCTCTATATTGTGATTATACTAGTGCAATTTCTATTACTAGGAATCTAGTTTCACATAGCAGGATTAGGCATATGGAAATTAAGCATCATTTTATTAGGGAGCATGTTGAGAGAGAAGACATTTTCCTAGAGTTTGTTTTCACTGACAAGCAAGTGGCAGATATCTTCACTAAGTTTTTAGATGAAGCCAAGTTTAACACCTTCAAAATTGAGTTGGGTATGTTGAACTTAGAATAGCTTCAGGTACTCCCTAAGGTATTATGCTTGTTACAAGTTTGTTCTTTTTGTAGGTTCTGCAGACCTAGTGGAAAGCAAGATGAGAGAAGATGCTTCTTCTCAAGTGGTATCAGCAGCTGCAGGACTAGAGACTTTCAAGTAGTCTTCTCTAGTGGTGTAGAGAATTTTCAGTAATACTGAATTTCAAGTGTTGTCAAGTGGTGTCAAGTTATATACAAGTTAGCCCTGTATAAGGGGCATGTTGGTAGCTGCAATCCTGGCTTCATTTACATCAGCTAGGGGAGAACACAAGGGGAGAAAAAGACCCGATGCTCCTTCCTGACTATCTGAAGAGGTCAAAAAGGGGGGAGAGATAGATGTCATGTTTACCTTTGGTTGTTCAAGCTCAAGGGGAAGAGATAGAAGATGACTATCAGAAAGGATCAGGCTCCTTCATGGAAGAAACATAGGAGGAGAAAGTCATGGGGAGATCAAGCTAAGAGGTAATCCTCTAAGGTGTAACTCACCCTGCAGAAATCCAGGGAGAGTAGGTAAAATTCATTTCACTGAATTTAATATGAATATGCTTTTTTTTGCCTATGTAATGTTTATCTCATTGACTAAAGAAGCTTGATCAGTGATTTTGACATCTTCAAATAGGGGGGATTGTTGGGTCTATTGATCCAAATGGCCCTAATTTGATGATGTAAAACATGTCAATGAGATAGATATAGTTGTATTTGATGTATGGTTAAGTTCATGCATACAGGTTAGTCTTTGTCACAATGATTGGACAGCTAGTTCAAGAGACAATGATAGATAGACTCAAGGTGGAGCTGGAAACTCAGAAAATTACCTAAGTCCAAAAGCGTTGAGTGAGGCAAGATCACTCAACGCCATCCAGCTAATAGCGCTGAGAGAAGGCAGGAAGGAAAATTACCTAAGTCCAAAAGCGTTGAGTGAGGCAAGATCACTCAACGTTATCCAGAAAATTACCCAAGTCTAAAAGTGTTGAGTGAGGCAAGAACACTCAACGCCATCCAGCTAATAGCGCTGAGAGAAGGCAGGAAGGAAAATTACCTAAGTCCAAAAACGTTGAGTGAGACAAGTTCACTCAACGTCATTCAGCAAAAAGCGCTGAGACAGCTGAGACCGTTGATAAGAAAGCGTTGAGATCATTGTGACAAAGCCTGAGAAGATCGGCTAAGTCCAGAAGCGTTGTGTGAGCTCAACTCACCCAACGCAATACAACTAGAAGCGTTGAGTCAAGGTTATCCTGTCATAGCCTTACTATGAAGAATCCAAAAAACCGGCTAAGTTCAGAATCATTGAGAGAGGCAAGCTCACTCAACGCTCTCAACGCTATCAAGCAGTTTGGTTGCAGGTTTGTTGTTGTTGGTGCCCTGGCAGTCTGCCAATCTGTCCCTGACGACTTGGAGACCGGGCAACCTGGCGGGCTCTAGTGGCGGCTTGGTGTCTCCCTCTGGTAGTTGTCGGGCGGTTTGCCCATTCATCAAACCGCGCGGCTTGGTTGGCTTGTATTTAGATTAAATCTCTTGTACATGTAATTTTTTAGTCCCACATTATTTAACTGTAATCTCTCTCATCTCCTCCATTATATAAAAGGGAGGTTATACCATGTAATACACATCTTTTTTAGAATATAAAGATTTCAGTTTTTCCAATTTCCGGACTCTCTTTTTTTGTTCGCACATATAGTAATAATTCTCCGCGAATGGAGAGTCCACAACAATAATAACAAAGTACTGAAAATAGGGCTCATGCCCAATATACCAAAGTCCTCACTACAAGTCACTCATCGCGGAAGCAAATCTATAACAACTACTAGAGAACGGGTCTCACTGTCACAACTGTCTGAACTCTGGTGCTAGACTGTCCTGTCTCCAAGCGTGCTGACCTCTGGGGCTGCATCTCCAAGCTGGGCTCCACGATCCCCTAAAATGATTTGGTACAAAAACTATTAGTCTAAAAGACTAAGTCCTATCATCCCCTACCCCTCCCCCATGGCTCCTAGGCACCGAGCGGAGAGGAGGAAAGGAAAAGTAATGAAGGTGGAGAATAATTAAGGTAGGTGATGGCAGAACTAGTCTAACAGTTCTATATAAGCAGGTAGAGTAAAGTTGTAAGTATGAGTAAGGTAAACAAGAAACATATAACCTTAACTTATATGAATGTCCATACAAACTATAAGTTAAGGGATCTTTTACAAGGCTCCCGTCATATAAAAAGTCTCATACCGATTTATACGTTGGGGTGTCGGTTTTCAAGCAAGCAATATATATATCTATAGAATAATAACCTTAGCTTATAAGCACGCTCACACAAGCTTATAAACTTAGGGGTCGTTTTGTAGGGCCTATTGTATAAAGCGTCTCATACAACTTTATACAATATGTGTCAAGGGTTATATGCAATGTTTATGCTATGTTATGTCATGCCATAAATCACACAAGTGCAACACACCCACCTGACTCTGTGCACACAGATCTTTAGTTCCCTCTTTTTGGATCCTAACCTCCCAGGATACCTCCGTAGTGGCAAACAAAAGCGGTAGGTTGGGCCTCGCCCACCTCTAAACTGGTAATTATACTACCAGTCAGACCTATCGTACGCCTCCACGCTGGTGCACTAAGCGGAGCTCCTGCGTACTCTTTGACGGCTTGTCCAGCAGACTTAAATTGGCGAAGTGCTAAACCACACTTACCGAGTCAACGTATTGGCGTCGGTTCATCGACTTTCCAACACCGAAGACCCACCACCTTATAATTTATGCACATGCAATCTTGATGTATCAACCACCGAGCCAAAGCTCCCCGGATTAACCCGTCCATCACAACCATCAACCGAGTCAAAGCTCCGCGGACTATCCCGTCCGTCACAAAACCACCTGATCCATCGGCTCGCCGGGCTAACCTACCCATCACCAAAACCACCACCGAGCATACCGCTCGTGAGACCTAACCTAACCTCCCGATACACCGGGGTGTGTGAAGGTCGAACCCTAGTTATACTAGTTGCTCTTAAACATTAATTTTTCTTATGGTTTAGGTTAGCCCAGGACTGCCCAAGGTATTCCCGGTGAAGGGCTCTCACAAGGCACTAGTAACTACGATAGGCTGACGCCCAAAGCTCCCTTTCGCAAGACACTTACTGTTATTGGTTAGTACCTGACTCTCGATCCCTATTAATATTACTCTGGATCTAACCTTAGTGTGTTTTGACTCTCTCTCTCTCTCTCCACAGGAAAGACGATGTTTCGTCGATCTCGAGCACCTCTTAACCCTAGCCAACCCAACACTCTCCTCATCATGATTCCTAATGAAGCTCTCTTTAATATCACCAAATCAACATGCATTTCTCCCCAACTACCTATGACCATATGTCTAGTTTATCACAATTTCTGCAGTTTTACTAAATGCAGACCAACTTTGGCTATATGACGTATATGATAGGGGGTACTCTAAATTTTCATCCTCAAGCCTTAAGATATTTAATGGAGGTCTATCATGACATAATTAGCTTATCTCCATAAACTCATAATTTTCCTAATTAATTTGGTATTTAATTAAGTTTCCCCAAAGTTAGGCCATGGGTAATTTGAACATGAAGTATAATATTTTCTCAAGTAATGGCCTCCCAAAAATTATGAACACTAGATAACATAGGAATAACACTAAATACCAAGTTCCATGATTTTCCATAAATTATTTGTCCTCTAATTAATTAACCCAATAATAAGCCATAATTATGGGTAAAGAAGAAAGTACTAAAGTTAATCATCAGAAAATCATAGAAAAATTACTGAATCTCAAGGATAACCAGAAATGGCCTCTGACCAAAAATCACATTTTATCAAGCTTAATAAGTATCAAAATAAATTCAAATATTTTCACTTAGAAAACAGCACCTTGTGAACCAACCCCTACAGATAGACTTACAAAAATTCCATAAAACTTCACCGAGGTTTAAAATGTCATTAAAAGTCTTCTTATCAAATTTCATAAGTTTCCATTGAATTGTTGTTCATAAGAAATTTCTAAGTAGAAGATGCAACTTGATGGGTTGTGAATGAAGTACCCCGTATAATGATCTAAAATTCATGTTAAACTTTCTAGGGCTTGCTATAGTCCTAAAACATAGCTTGAATAAATATCATCCAAACCCAAGGTTAGTAAGTCACATAATAAAATTCTTTAAGACAACTCATGATAGTGCACTTTTCAAAGGAACCCACTTGTAAACTCATCCAAACATTATGTAGTATATTTCAGTGGTTAATATGATTAATAAAATGATCTCTACCAAAATTTCATGCAATTTCAAAGTCATATGAGCCACCAGACATTCCCTAAGGTGTATGGACCCAAAAACTTACCCAATGATTTATGTGTTATGTATGTTTCCAAATCCCACCATATCTCTCCCTAGGTATTTTCACCACTATAGGATCACATGGACTAAACACCAAGTCCATACAAAGGCATTTCACCCCATACCCTTCACAAATCCCCAAAGTTCAACCTTAGGTTTGAACTTGGGTCCTAGGGCAAATCTGCCCCAATCCACCCCAAATTCCATGTGAGGGTGTCTAACATCATATTAATCCAATGGTCCAAGTTTCAGCCTCTGTTTAGGTGATTTGGCCACTCAAACCCACAATGAGCACTTTGACCTAAATACCCCCCTTTAGGCCAAGGCTAGAGTTTACAAAAATTCAACCCAAAACATCTTCAACAGAGATGAAATTTCAAAAACTATAGAAAACATATCTCCAAAAAATCCCATTTTTGGACATGACCTAGGTATAGGTAAAATTGACTCCCTGTCCAAATTTCAGATCATTTGGACATGTGGTGAAGTGGGGGCACACATTTAAGTCTCTGACTAGCCCTAGGTATAGATCCCACCAGATGGAGTGTTGAGGTCTAACTTGAACTCCAAACTGGTACAAACAATTTTAAAATAAAGTAAACTCATAGGACTACAAATTTTATGTTGACCATTTTCTTTGAAACAGCCCCTATGTATTTTTTTAAAAAATAGAAACATTAACTGTAAAATGTGTGACAGAAAATCACATAATTGAAATCATTAATTCCTAGGAATATAATCAGGGCGCACGAATCTTGGCTCAAAATAAACAGCATCCCGTCATCTTCAAGCTCCAGCCGACGACCAGGATTCCCCATCCTGGAGCTTGTTCCATGTGCATTTCCCGGCCACCTGGCCACCTCCCTGACCGGCCACCGCCAAAACCACCTCCGTCGAGGTGGTGGCTATCGCCAGGAGGCGACACATCTGTTGGAGGGGTGGATTCCGGTGTTCCCGACAGGTTAATTTTTTCGGTAAACCAGAGAAATTGAAAGCTTGAATCGGGCTCAATTGAGCCTGATTCTTTCCCTATTGAATCCTATGATCTACCCATAGAAGAAGGAGCAAGGGAGGACCTGAGAGGGCTGGAGGCGCGTTGATCTCCGATTTTCCATGGTGGTGGTGGAGCCAATCGGGTTTCTGCAATAGCACAGTCAAGTGCCTCCAATCCTCCAGGTAAAGGCTGTAACCTTCTCCCCTCTGTCTGGTGATGCTTTTAAGATCCCTAATTGGGGAAGGGGAAGGGTGTAACTCCAATGGCCATGAATGGCCATTAATGAGCAATTTCGGTTTCAGCCATTTGAAGGGCTTGAAAGAAATTGTACCTAATCACCTAGAGGGGGGTGAATAGGTGACTAAATCTTTTTAAAATTTTAGGCAGATTGCAGATAATATCACAGATTTACAATTACTTCTACACATCAATCAATCAGCAATCACAGAATAAAGCATGCACACAGTGAACACACAGATTTATAGTGGTTCCCCAAGGTTAGGTACATCCACTTCCCCCTTCGCCTATCTAGTAGTGTACTAGATTCAGCCAAACTCCTCCACTAGTCCTCAGATCCTCAGATCTTACACTCAGAACCCCAACCAGGTTCCTACAGCTCAGGGTGATCCCACTCCTACAACTCAGGCTCAACAGCCCTACAACTCAGTCTTCTCCAAAGACCTACACTTAGCCACAAGGCCTACACTCAGCCACAAGGGCCTACACTCAGAGATATAGATCTCCTACACTCAGGCACACATGCCCTACCACTCAGCCTTTATAATTGCAGGCTTACAACTCAGATCCCTAAGGATCCTACAAGAAATTAAGAATACAAAGTATATACCTACAACTCTGAATAAGAGAGAAGAGTTGATAGGTTCTTGATGGGTTCTTGAATGAACTCTGCTGAGATCAACCTCACTTGGATTTCTTCAAAGCTTCTTGAATGTAGAACAATAGGGTTGAAACTCTCTGCAGCTGATCTTCAATCACTGCAACTTAAGATTCAGAACTAGGTCTGAACCCTTCTTCACAGCCTGGTTCCAACGGCTGTCTTCTTGAAGGAGCTCTCTCTCTCCAACTACTTAGATCTTTTGATTACTTCAACTGAATTGTGTTAATCTGTGTTGAATCCTCTGATTTTTCATCTTCTTCTGTTGACAGAATAAGCCTATATATAGGCCTTCTTCATGGTGACCGGCTGTTCCGGTTCCTAACAGCTTTCTGACAACTCTGACAGTTGCAGTAGACCGGCTGGAATGCAACAACAACAATAGCAACAAAAGCAACATCAGACTCAACTATTCCTGCTGAGTTACTTGATTTCATTGAATCTGACATAGATATGGATGAGACAGATATAGCTGAAATAAACACTGCTGGTGATTACCTCATAAATCCCACAGTAGATATTTTGAGCCTATCAAATATTTTTGATATAGTTTTGCAAGAACAGAGGCTCCAGTTATTCCATCTCCACCAAGAGAAGATTCTTTCATTGTTTCATCCCCTCCCAAAGCCATCTCTCCTCCAACATTCAAAATGAATTATAGCCCAATGTCTGATCTAGATGAGCTGATCATGGTAGATATAAAAGAAGAAAATAAATCAGTTGCTGAAAGTACTGATGTAAATAGCCCTCCAGCTCCAGCTCCAGCACCAGTTCCAGTATCTCAGGCTGAAAAACCTATTGATAAAGATCTTCTAAAAGCCATTGATGCTTTGTATGATAATCCACAGGAATCTTCTGAAAAAGATGATGATGATGAAGATGATTCAGATGATAGATCTTCTACAAAGAAAAGAAAATCACTTAGAAAAGGAAAGCCCCTCCAGCTGCTGCTCCAAAACCAAACCCAACTCATGATACCCCTTATTATATTCTTCAGAATATCACTACATACAAGGGTATACCAGCTTGGATGTGGCTGTCCAAGAATCAGCAGAAGGATAGGAAGAAAAGCAGAAAGTATTCTCCTCCTCCTCAAAGATACGGGAAAGATCCACCTCCTCATCCTCCACCTACTGCTGGTGCTTCAGGCAGTTCCTCTCAGAGATCTACCCAATTTCAAACTTATCAGAGACATCAGGGTAGATACTCTTCTCATTCTGGAAGCAGCTAGCACAGGTACTCCTCAGGCAAGCAACCTCAACAACACCAACAACAACAACAACAACATCTACAGCAAGCTCATGAATCTCAAAAAGCTGAAAGTCCAAAAAGACTTGAATCTCCTCCTGTTCCTTTTGAGGATCCTAAGACAGCAAACACTGTTAGAATGGCCAGATTTCAAGAACTGGTTGGATTATCTATGATAAACAAGGCCAAAACTGAAGGAAAGGATCCCTCACAATATTCAACAATGTCAAAATACAAGAAAGAACAACTAAATAGGTTTGCAAAAGCAAATAAATTCTTTAATGTTGATGATTATATGAAATTACATCCAAAAACTGTTGTGCCAAGAGCCACATCTTTCAACATTATTGGAGCTGCTGATATGACTATGTCAAAGAGTCATGCAGCTAATCCAAACAGGGAAATCAAAATCACTGAGCCTGGTGATAAAGCAAAGGAGGATAAGCAAAAAGAGTTAAAGAGGAAGAAATGAGTATAAACTGTTCAGTTTTCTGCATGTCTAAAACTGTTTATTTAATATCCTGTCACAAAGCTACACTATATAAATATCTGCTACATATTTTTAATTTTCCTGCCAGATATATTTTCCTGCTTTGTGATTGTTTTTATTTTTGTTTGCATTAGTGACCTCACCCAAATAGGGGGAGATTGTTGGATCCCTAGTTTGATTTGGGCTAGGTTCACTAATTAGGATGATTGACCCAACATGTATAGCCAGGGTCATGTCTGTGTCCTAGAGTTTAGGCTATGTCCTTAGAGTTAACATTACATGGACCAGCCAACAAAAGACTGCAGGAGACTCCAGACTTAGAGAAAAATCAAGTTTCAGGAAAGTGAGTTCGACGTTCATCGAACTCAGCTCGACGAAAGTCGTGCTCAGCTCGATGAACTCAGAGACAATTCTCTGAGTTGAGATCGACGATATTCGAGCTCAGGTCGATGATTTCTGGAAGTTCAACTTCAACATTCCAAGTCTAGAATCCTTTCTCTGAACTCCAGTCGACGAATTTATGTTATCAGCTCGACGAACTTAGAGCACAGAATTGACAAGTTTTATCAAAAAGCAGTTAGCTATTCTCAGGTCGACAAACGTGGTGCTCAGGTCGACTAGCAGGAATTATCTGGTCGACGAACAAGATTTCTCAGCTCGACGAACTCTGAACTCAGGTCGACGAAATCTGTTCTTTGCTCGACGAATTCTGTGCAGATCCAGACTTGGATTTTTCCTTCTTTTGTCCTTATTCTATTGGAGTAATTCCTGAATAATCAATGCTTGATATTATCTGAATATAACTGTTAGAAGCAGCATTGATTATGGTATTCATCAGGATTATTACTTGCCGCTTTCAATAGGACAGTTGGAGAAATCCATTAATGCAGATATTCTATCCAGCCATATTATATTCTCCAAGCCGCCAGCAATTAATGCAAAAGGAATTCAAAAATTCAAAGGAGAAAAATTCGACTGATCATATAAAAGAGATTTTCTCTCTTTTCGACAACAAGATAGTACAAACCAGAAAGAGAATACAAGGCACACAGAGAAGGTCAACAACAATAACATTCTAATCCTTCTCTGTACAGAAAACAATATGGTTTTCACCTTGACATTGCTGAAGAAGAAGAAGAAGAACACTCATTCCAAACCAAGAGTCTTCTTCAACCTTCACTCCAGGATTCTTCAAGGACAACAAACCTCTATTAGTCAAGAAGTTCCTGGATCTTCTTTTCAAATCAAGGCTGAAGATAGAAGACCTACACCCTGAAGCAAAACTCCAATCTCCTTGAATAATTCAATATCTCAGGGGGAGCTTTGACAACATCATCATCCACTTGTCTTCTCAGTTGTTTTGAGAAAGAGAAGACATCATAACTCTCTTACCCCCTCTCTGTACAAAGGGTTCTTTAACTCCCTTTAAAAGTTATTCCATTAGTTTTTGAGCACCTGATCAAAAGCTCATTGGTGACAGTCACCTGATCAAAACCTGTAGTGGATTCCTACCAGGGTGGTAGAAGAGTGGATGTACCCAGGTTGGGAAACCACTATAAAGTTCTTGTGTCGTCTGGTTGCCCTTTTCTTTTTTGCTCTTGCTGTGCCTGTGATAGATTAGTTTAGTTCTGCTGTGGCTGTGTTAGGTTAAGATATCTTAGGTTGCTCTTTTGCTTACTGTGAATATTAGTTGTTTTACTCTGATAATTTTATAAATAGCAAATATTTTTAAGATACTATATTCACCCCCCTTTAGAGTACATCAGGTCTAACCCTCACTTTCAGACACTATGTTCTTGTGGTCTGGGAACTAGCTTCCAGACCTTATATCTCTTAAACTGGTCCAGTTCTTCTTCCATAGCTACAATCCAAAACTAATCCATGTTTGCCTCTTCAAACTTTTTAAGCTTTACTTATGACAAGAAACTAGAGTACATTGCTGTGTTGAGACATCTGCTCCTTGTTACTACACTATGACTTGCATCGCCAATGATCTGGTGGCCAGGATGATCCTTCAAATGCCTGACTGCTGGAGGCAGTCTTCCTTCAACATTTTGTGCTTCAAAGTCTTCATCTTGTTGAACATCATCCACTTCCTGTGAGCCTTGTGCTTCCTCTGGAATCTACAAACTTTCTTCTTTTACTTGGACTATAGGTTCATATTCCTTAACAGTCAGTTTGTACATGATCACTTTTGTGCCTACAAGACTAGAAAAGGAGCTTGAAAGCTCATTGTTAATCATGTTTGATTCATCAAACACTACATTAACTGACTCCTCTACAACTTGACTTGTCAAGTTGTAGATCCTATAAGCCTTACTGTGATTGTTGTAACCAACAAATATCCCTTCATAGGACTTGGCAGCAAACTTAGTCATATAGGATTTCCCACTGTTAAGAACATAACATTTGCTCTCAAATATTTTGAGATATACAAGGTTTGGTTTTTCGCCCTTCAATATCTCATAAGGAGTCTTTTTATAGCTCTTGGTGATAGAAGCCGTGTTGAGGACATGACAAGCAGTGTGTCTGCCTCAGCCCAAAAATATTCTGGGAGAGATGTGTCATTCAGTAAAGTCCTTCCAGCTTCTAGTAGAGTCCTATTCTTCCTCTCAACAATTCCATTTTGTTGGGGTGTTCTTGGAGAGGAAAACACTTGTTGAATCTCAAGTTCTTCACAAAACTTTGTCATGCATTCAAATTGAAACTCAGTTGCATAATCACTTATGATTCTGACCACAGAACTGTTCAATTCATTATGTATTTGTTCTACAAATGTCTTGAAAGCATCAAGAGTTTCAGTCTTTTTCCTTAAAAAGAAAACCCAAGTAAATCTGGAATAGTCATCAACAACCATAAAAGTGTAGACTTTTCTACATAGACTATGAACTGGCATATGACCAATCAAGTCCATATACATGAGGTATAAATACCTCACAGAGTCTTTGGTTTCAATACTTTTGAAAGAAACTTTGGTCTGCTTGCCTTTTTGACATACAGAGCAAATGCTCTCCTTAGTGCAACCTATTTTAGGACTATTCCTAACCAGCTCTTTACTGAAGAGCTTGCTTATGGTCTTATAGTTTAAATGAGCTAGCCTCCTGTACCATTTGACACCATGTGAGGCTTTCTCATTTGTAACTAGGCATATAGGAGAGTCTGAATTTACACAATGAAAATTTAAATAGTACACATTCCTACTCCTAGTGCATGTCAAGATGACCTCTTGGTCACTTAACTTCTTTATGTGGCACTCATCCTTGTAAAATGAAATGTCATAGCCAAGATCATAAATTTGGCTTATGCTTAGAAGGTTGTGTTGCAATTCTTCCACATAAGCTACTTTTGTGAAAGTGACTAAGTCATTTGAGATCTTACCATAACCTCTAGTAATCCTTTTTTCTGATCCACCAAAGATCACATTTAGTCTATCCTTCACTGTAATGAACTCCCTCAAATTATTCTTTGTTCCAGTCATGTGCCTGGAACAATCACTGTCAAAGTACCATATAAGGGTATTAAAATTTGGACTAACCTGCAAAACATATTTATTTCACCATAGGACCACAATATTCATTTGGTCCTATGTGCATGTTAGTCTTAAAATGAACATGTCTACTAGCAATTTTTCTGACTGGTAGACTTACTTTAGCTCTGGGCACACAAAAATTATACCAACAATCAATGGAAAAATGCCCTATCATGCCCAACACCAACACTCATGAAGGTTATACCTTCTTTTCTGAGCTGATCTAGTGACTGTGTTAGCAACAACAACCTTTCTAGAAGGAATAACAGTAGTATTCTTCAGATTTCTTTCAGCAATTATCTGGTTGAAGGAAAGTCTTTTAACAGCTTTAATTAGCTTTTTCTGTGTACCATCAGCAGCAGTTTTCTTTGTAGAAAACATGCTCCTGATAGCATCAGAAAAATCGAAATCAGGCTTGCTATAAGACTGACCTTTAGTCTGAGTCTTTGCCGGTTGAGTCTGAAGTTTGGCCACTGCCCCCTTCTTAAGAATATGGGCTGGAACACCAAAGACAAATGGTCCAGGATGGGCCATTTGTATTTCCTCATGAGCAGCCTTGAAGGCACTCATTCCCATTCCTCTTCTCCTTACATTGGAAGAAACATTAGTGTCCTTTCAGGAAGAATTCTCATTCTTCCAGTGACCATACATAGAGTCCTGGTCATACCTGTTAGTAGGGAGTATTACCCTTTTAAAAGTAATGGATGGTTTAGCTGGAGCTTTTTCATTTTCTTTGAAAGAGGCAGCTCTGATGTTTCCCTTGAATCCAACTACTCTCTTGTTTCTCTGAGAGGTGAAGGAGTTAATAATGGGCAACACTAAATTGGGCTTAGAAAAACCTGCCACAATTCTCCTCCCTTTGGGGCTTTTATTCTAGATCCCTAATAAGATCATTCTTATACTCTATGGTGCCTATCTGTATAAGAGTAATAGTCTTCAACTGACTAACTTGCCTAATTTTCTGTTCCAGCATGATAGTTGTCTCAGACTACTGGGAAGAAGCAAGCAGTAGAGATGTAATCTCTTGAGCCTGCTTTTTAGACAGCTGGTTACTCCTCTTGAATGCTTTTAGAAGTTCACCATATTTATCAATCACTTGACTGATGTCATCCTCAGATTCAGAATCACATTCATCCTCAAATGAAGATGTTTTTGAATTTGGACCAGTCTTATAACTTGACTTAGATGAAGAATTGAATGAAGAGTGTACCATAGATGGACCAGGCTGATCCTGGCAGGATTCTTCATCAGATCTTGCCATCATGCCAATATAGGCTTCCTCATCTTCATCTGACTCAAAAGAGGATGAATCAGTCCAGCTTTTCTCCTTCTTAGCAATAAAGGTTCTCTCCTTCTCGCCCTTCTTATGATGATGATTTTTCTCATCAGCATCCTTCTTCTTCACAGGACATTCAGCCACAACATGCTCTGGCTTGCTGCAGCAAAAGTATATAATCTTATTAGAAACATGTTTACTAGGTTTTGAGTCATACCTTCCTTCCTTAGAAGGTTTCTTCCTAGTTTTGTTGTAGTCCTCTTTGTGTTGTAAGGAAGAAGAAGGTCTGCTCCTCCACCCCTTCTTATTCATCAGCTTCATGAACTACCTTGAGAAAGCAGCAAATTCCTCATCAGACATATTACATTCTGATGTCTCTTGATTTGAATCATCACACTCAGTTGGCCTTCTTGGGAGAGAAGGATTCTTCTCTTTACTCCTCTTGGAACTATCTGCCTTGAAGGCCACAGTTGATTCTTTGGTCCGAGCTTTGCTAGTCTTCTCTTCCTCCTTCCTTGCAGTCAGTTGTATTTCATATGACAGCAGCTTCCCAAATAGAGTGGATGGTTGAGTCTCTCTGCCAGCTTTGACACTTCTCTAATGACACATATCTTAGTGTCCCGGTATCTATTAAGAAACCTAAGGAACTTATCATTTAGCTCATAGTTACTAAAGACTCTTCCATAAGTCATTAGCTCATTTACAGTTCTGAAAAACCTTTCATAGCAGCTAGCTATGGTCTCCTCCTTGATCTGCCTGAAAGCATCATACTCTTGATTGAGCATAGATTTCCTATCATCTTTAACTTTCTCAGTACCCTCCATATATATCATCAGAGTGTCCCACATTTCCTTTGAGATTTGTAGTGCACCAGGTTTTGAAAATTAGAGTCATCTATGACACTGACTATAGTATTTTGTGACCTCTTATACATTGCAGCCAAGATGATTTCATCTTTAGTCATTTTTGCATAACTCTTAGGAGTCTTGACATTTGCATCAAGAACAGACACCTTCAATGGGATGAATGGTCCTTCTTGTACTGTAACAAAAATCCTAGGGTCTGATGCTTCCATAAATAATCTGATCCTTTCTTTCAAGATTCCAAAGTTTTATTTCCTGTATAGAGGAAGCTTCATAGAACCTAATTCCTTATGGTTCTCTCCTGAACCAATACTTATCTTTTCTCAGCTACCCTTTGAGATCTACTCAGACTATTAAGCCTTTCTTGATCAACCCCCCTCTGATACCACTTGAAATTCTTTGAATACAAGGGCAGCTAATCACCTAGAGAGGGGTGAATAGGTTATTAAGATTTTTTTGATTCTATTTAGATTCTTTAAGCCTTTAACTGTGTTAGGCCTTGTTGTGAATGATTAGTTTAACTTTCAAGAAATTCTAACAAAACACACCAGATATTTATAGTGGTTCCCCAGTGTATGGGTACATCCACTGTCCCTCTCCCTTTCTAACAGAATGTTAGACAATGCACTTCTCCAACAACTTGGCTCTTTAGAGATTACAACACAATCCCATAGGATCACTCAGTCTCCACTGAGACTTAAAACACATGCACACAGCCCACCCACTCAGTAATCACCTGTCACAGGCATAAATGCCCAACAACACAGGCTGAGAAAAACAACCTACCACACACAGATCCAAGATCGGATCCTGCCACTCAGATCTATACTAGATCCTACACTCAACCTTTATAACTTAGGCTTACAATACAAATCTCACTAGATCTAACTCTCAACCTTTATAAATTAGGCTTACAATACAGATCTTGAATAGATCCTACATAATTTGAATAGAAATATTGATTTGACTCAACAAAAATTAATCTGCGAGTCAATTGCTTCCTGAGCTGAGTGAATCTCATGTCTATCTTCTTCACATCAATAAGGTTGATGTTCTTCAAGAATCTGCTGCATGTGCTGGAAGTAATCTCAGAACCTTGATTCTGATTCTGCTGATGAAGGTGAGAGAAGAAAGATCTTCTATCAGCTAACCTGTTTTGTAGATCACAAAATACTCTACCTCTTCTTCATAGATCCAGAGATTGATCTTCAATTTTGGCTCGGCTTGAATCTTGAAACAACTTCAGCTAGGGCTGGCCTTGGCTGATTTTTCTTCCTCTGAGATATCCTCTGATCCTGCTGTAGCAGATGTTGATTGTCGCGGCTAACTCAGAAACCCTTCAAAATCGTTGATTCAATCTTCTTGTTTTTATAGCAATGATGGGGGAAGAAGACGAAGTCTCGCTCCTCTATTTCGTAATGAATTGATCTCTCAGAAACTTCTCTCGATCCAGATCTCCTTCTCTATTTATAATCCCGTCATTCAACGAGATGATTGACACGTGTCATTGACTTAACGACTGATTATATCCTTAGTTTTACAGAATGTGACTGACAGCGATGTTAGTGATGAGTTGCAACCCTTCCATGATCATTTTAAAATTTTGTTGACTTTTGTTGACTTTGCTAACATCAGCAATTATGGACTTAGAAAATTTCAAACAAGTACCCAAGCGTTGAGTGAACAAGCTTTACTCAACGAATCTGGACTTACAAAATTTTCGGCTCTGCTAGGCGTTGAGTGAGTAAGCTCAACTCAACTCTTCTTAACTTATTCAACTCATCAGCTTGTCTAGGCGTTGAGAGCGTTGAGTATATAAGCTTCACTCAACGCTTTTTTGTCTTAGCTTGATCTTCAGCCCTTTCTGCATTCTTGGCATCGAGAGCATCGAGTGTATGAGCTTCACTCAATGCTTTTTGCCTTGGCTTGATCTTCAGCCCTTTCTATAACTATGACATTGAGAGCTTTGAGTGAACTGACTTTACTCAACGATTCTGGACTTAGAAAAATTCTGCTCTACATGAAGGCGTTGAGTGTGTTGACTACACTCAACGATTCTGGAATAGAAAAATTCTGCTCTGCATGAAGGCGTTGAGTGTGTTGACAACACTCAACACTTTCTTCCTTTGGCGTTGGCAGCAGAACCATGACTCAACTGTTTCTCCCTTTGGCGTTAAGTGAGCTGACTTCACTCAATGCTATTGTACTTAGACAAAATTTTCTGTCTTTATTCCAAGGCTTTGACTGAAAGCATGGCGTTGAGTGAACTGGCTTCACTCAACGCTTTTAGACTTAGTCGAATTTCTTTGACAGACTTGCTTTGGCTTTGACAGAACTAGCCTGGTGTTGAGTGATCAAGCTTCACTCAACAGTTCTGGAGTTAACCAATTTTCTGTGATAGATTTGCTTTGTTTTTGACAGAAACAACATGACTCAACATGTTTGGCTATATTGCATTGAGTGAGTTGACTTCACTTAATGTCTGTGGACTTACCACTTTTCTTCCTTACCAAACCTTAAAGCTTTGACTATCTGACCTCTCTCAGCGCTGTTAGCTGTATGGCATTATGTGAACTAGCTTCACTCAACTCTTGTGGACTTAGTCATTTTTCTGCGCAACAACTTACTAGGCTTTGACTGTCCTGACTTCACTCAGCACTATTAGTTGTATGGCGTTGAGTGAACCGGCTTCACTCAATGCCTGTGGACTTAGTCATTTTTCTTTATTGTCACTGATTTTTGGTTCATCTGGCGTTGAGTGAGCTTGCTTCACTCAACACCTGTGGACTTAGGCAATTTCCTGCCTTTCCAGTTAGCTTCTTTGAGTCCACCTGTCAATGTCACTTGGACCACCTGTCCAATCAATATGTCATACACTAACCTACATGCATGAACTTAAACGTACATCAAATACAACTATGTGTATATAATTGACTTGTTTGACTTCTTATAAATATGAGACATTAGGATCAATGGACTCGACACTACTCCAGTTGATTCAGATCTTGAGGTGATAGAGGCATCTGTTCCCAGAGTCCCCAGTACAGAGGATACTGCTCCCCAGGTGTCTTCTTATTTGACAACAATGAATGACGTGGTAAGTGAGTCATTCATCTTTCTTCATTCGAACTAGTTACTTTGCATGACTCTAACCCCTCGTATGATGTTTGCAGATTGAAGCTCAGGTGCATATAGTGTTCACGTGGAATGATCATTATGTGAACTTGAAGGATGGATACCTGAATCTTCGGGAGAAGCTTCGGGTAGCAGAGGCTTCATTTGCTGCCTCCAGAGAGGAGCTAGATCGAGAGGTATCCTGATTTCAACAGATCAGGTCAGAGTTGAAGTCAGAGATGGAGAAAGCTAGAACATCGTTGTAGATAGAGAAGTCCTTGGTGGAGATGGTCGTACAGACATTGATGATTGCACAAGAGGAGAGTTCCGGCTTGATGGCGGAGTTGGAATCTATAAAGACTGAGATTGCGTGTCTTTCTTCAGAAGAGCGGGTACTTGAGATGAAGGCGACTGGACTTGAGGAGTACAAATATTTCTTGGACTATATGCATGATCGTTACTTACTTGTAGAGGATATCCATGAGGATGTTTGGTCCAAAGAGATTGAGCCTCAAATAGAGGATGGCCGTGAGGTTACGTCGCGGAGTGTCAATGGATTTTTGCTTGGTAGCCATGCACCTGAAGTGCAACATCTCAGGGCTTATTTTTGATGACATTTCTCATGACGAAGGAGGTGAGCCCTGAGCCTGATGTAGATGGCGAGTGGTAGCTCTGCCATTGTATGTTTGTGCACATCTTCTTCTTCTAGTTATGTCTTGTATGAATGCCTATCTTTTTTGTTCAATGACGACACTTTTGAGCCTGAAGTTACTGTAATGTTGTTGTTTCTCTTTCTTTACTCTTTTGAATTGCACAAATGTGAGTAACTAGCGGGATGCATAATTATTATAATGTAAAAGAGTGTAATAACTCAGACTCTATTTGTTTGGGCGTTTCGCAACTCCGTTTTGGGCAAACGCTGTCGAAAGGAGGGTAAACAAATGAACCTCCGGCAGCGTTTGCTCCGTTTCCACCCACCCTCTTTGAGAAACGTCCCAAAATGCTCCGTTTGGAGCAGCCACCTCCCCCCCAGTTCGAACTCTCTGTTTCCACCCGCCGGATCGACCCGCCACTGCTAAAACAAATGAAGGCTCTATTTGTTTTGGCGTTTCACAACTCCATTTTCGGCAAATGCCGCCGGAAGGAGGGTAAACAAATGAACCTCCGGCGGTGTTTGATCCGTTTCCACCCGCTCCCCTTGAGAAATGCCCCCAAAAAGCTCCGTTTGGAGCAGCCACCTCCCCCTCTGGTTCGAACTCTCCGTTTCCACCCGCCGGATCGACCCGCCACCGCTAAAACAAATGAAGCCGAAGCCTCAATCAGGATCCCGAGGATTGAAAGGATTTGATCTGCGGGTCGGAGAATGTAAGAATTTGATCCGACTATGGAACCGAGCCTGGCCATGAGAGGATTACCGGAGAATATAAGTACTCGATCAGGGTGTCAGAGAATGCAAGGATTTGATCCGACTGCAGGCCCATGCATAGCCATGAGAGGATTACCGAAGAATGTAATTATTTAATCCGGGTGTCGGAGAATGTAAGGATTTAATCCAACGGCGGGGCTGAGCTTGACCATGGGAGGATTATAGAAGAATGTAAGTATTTGATCCGGGTGTTGGAGAATGCAAGGATTTGATCAGACTATGGGGCTGAGCCTGGCCATGAGAGGATTGCTGGAGAATGTAAGTATTTGATTCGGGTGTCGGAAAATGTAAGGATTCGATCAGACTGCGGGGCCGAGTCTGGTCATGAGAGGATTACCGAAGAATGTAAGTATTCGATCAGAGTATCAGTGAATGTAAAAAAATTGATCCGACTGTGTGGCCGAGCCTGGCCATGAGAGGATTATCAGAGAATTTAGGTATTCGATCCGGGTGTCGGAGAATGTAAGGATTCAATACGACTGCGGGGTCGAGCCTGGCCATGAGAGGATTATCGGAGAATGTAAGGATTCGATCAAAGTGTCATAGAATGTGAGGATTCGATACGACTACGCAACCGAGAGTGGAATGCCCTGGCGATGGCGGAGTGTTGTCCTGCAGTAACAATGAAGAATGTAATGATTCTATCCGATCGCTAGAGAATGTAAGAATTCGATACGGGTGTCGGAGCATGTAAGGATTCAATCTGATTGCGCGATCATGAGGGGGCATGCCCTGGCAATGGCGCAACGTTGGCTTGCAGTAACAACGGAGAATGTAAGGATTCGATCCGATCGCCGGAGAATATAATGATACGATCCGGTTGCATGACCTAGCCTGACTATAAGCCGATTGTCGGAGAATGTAAGAATTCAATCTGGGTGTCCAGAGAACGAAAAGATTTGATCTGACTGCGTAACCGCGAGAGGGCGTGCCCTAGCGATGGTGGGGCGTTGGTCTACAGTAATGATAGAGAATGTAATGATTAGATCCGATCGTCGGAGAATGTAATGGTTCGATCCGATCGCCGAAGAATGTAATGATTCAATTTGGTTGCGTAACCTAACCCGGTATGAGTTGCTCTCTGAATAATATAAAGATTCGATCTGGGGAGTGACCAAGCCTGGTCGAAGAGATCTTCCAGAGAATATAAAGATTGGATCCGAAAGTGACCGAGCCTGACCAGGAATTTCTCGCTGGAGAATGTAAGGATTCGATCCGGGGAGTGGCCTAGACTGGCCGAAGAGTTGGCTTCCAAATAATGTAAAGATTCGATCCGAAAGTGACCGAGCCTAGTTTTGAAGAGGCATCAACATAAATACTAAAAGCGTAATTGTGTTTGATGTATGTTCAAGTTCAATGTGTGCAGGATGTTATTTAGAACATGATTAGACATATTGTCTAAGTAATAATGACTAGCGGACACAAGGAAGAATGTTGGGACGACATAAATTTGTCTAAGTCTACATACGTTAAGTAAAGGCAGTTCACTCAACGCCATATGTCAACAAGGGCTGAGTAAAGCATGGGCAGTCAAAGCCTGATTGTTGACAAAGCAAGATTTTGGTTAAGTCCACAGGCATTGAGTGAATGCAGTTCACTCAACATCATATAACAAGAGGCATCGAGTAAAGCACAAATAATCAAATCTTCAGCATTGATAAAGAAGAATTCTGGCTAAGTCCAGAAGCATTGAGTGAGGACAGCTGTAACGACAAGAGAGGACCACATCATCGCCCGACCCACCAGTAGCCAAGGTTTAGAGCTCAGAGGCCCACTGCATAACAGTATAGCTTGTCTCGCCCCAAGGCGCTACGGTGGTACACCAGAATCTACACGGCCTGCAGGTTGTAAACCCAACCAAATATCTGTGTTTGTTTCTCACCACGGAAGGTTGTTGCCACGGGGTTTCCAATCCAAGACCTTAATAAGACTCTCTTCCAAATAGCTCATCACCGAGACTGCAGCTCAGTTGGTGATGAGCTCTGTTGGAAGAGAGTCTTATCAAGGTTGCAGGTTCGAAACCTCGTGGCAACAACCTACCACGCTGATAAACAGGCACGAAGATTTGGTTGGGGG
>CM077155.1:147676816-147808559 GCA_039583875.1 Platanthera guangdongensis | reverse complement strand
GATTATGGAATGTTGAATCATCAATGACACTTACTATAACTATTCTGGACTCTTTTATCCATTGTAGCCAAGATGATCTCATCCTTAGTCATCTCTAAAAAATCCTTTGTAATTCTTTGATTGGCATCAAGAACAGAAATCTTCATTGGAACATATGGTCCTTCCTTAACTGTTATATAGATTCTAGGATCATATGCTTCCATAATAATCTGACCCTTTCCTTCCATATTCCAAATATCTCCTTCCTGCAAAGAGGCAATTTCATTGCACCAAGTTCTTTATGGTTTTCTCCTGAATCCATTTTCTTGAACTTATTCTGCCTCACAGATCTCACTAAGACTGTTAAGTCTATCTTTGAGGAACCTCGCTTTGATACCACTTGAAAGAATTAGTTCCTAAACACCTAGAGGGGGGTGAATAGGTGTAATTCCTTTTTCTTCTAAGGCGGAATATATATTCAGTTAATTAATCAGAAACAACTAATTTAACAGCTAACACAGCACAGAATTCACAGAATCACACAATCACAGATTGCACACAGTTTTTATAGTGGTTCCCCAAGGTCTGGGTACATCCACTTTCCCCCTTCGCCTATCTAGCAGTGTGCTAGATTCGGCCTAACTTCTTTCCTTCACCTCAGATCCGCAGATCTTACAGCAGCTCAGAACCCAAACAAGGCTCCTACAACTCAGAGTGAGTCCACACTCCTACAGCACAGATAATCTGCCCTACCTCAGCCTTCAACAAGGCCTACAACTCAGAGATAACAATCTCCTACATCTCAGGCTCATAGCCCTACCTCAGCCTTCAATAAGGCCTATCACTCAGAGATCTAAATCTTCTACAACTCGGCCTTTATAAATCAGGCTTACAGCTCAGATCTTAAAACGATCCTACAGAAAATAGATTTAATAATGTATTTTACCACCACCCTGGTAGAGAGAGAAAGGATGGATGGCTTCTTGATCAATTCTTGGAAGAATCTGATGGCAGAGAACAACCACTCTTAGCTTTCTTCAAAGCTTCTTGAATCTGAACTCAGTAGGGTTGAACTCCTTTGAAGTTGATCTTCAATCAGCTTCTTTCTTGAAATTCAGATCTCAATCTGAATCCTTCTTGGCAGACTGGTTCAGAATTTGCACTTGAGGAACTTGTTGATGTAAGTCCCTTTCTTCACTTCAATAGATGGAGCTCTCTCTCTCTCTCCAACTTCTTTTTTTTATATTTTATTACAGTTATCTTGTTGAAGGAGAATGCCTTTATATAGACTTTCTCCATGGTAACCGGCTGATCCGGTTTCTAACAAATTTCTGACAACACTAATAGCTTCAGTAGACCGGTTGATTATGGCAGTTGTCAAGTCATCCAGTCACTTCTTGAAACTCTATCTCTGTCAGCAAAGTGTCGAGACTGAACTTCATCATGTGTCGACACAAGTAGACTAAGTGTCGACATAAGCCTTGGTGGTGTCGACACAGTTCCTTTGGTTTTGACACTACATCTCGACACAGCTTCTGTAGAATGTGTCGACACAAATTCTGTG
Organism: Platanthera guangdongensis; assembly: GCA_039583875.1. Lineage (NCBI taxonomy): Eukaryota > Viridiplantae > Streptophyta > Magnoliopsida > Asparagales > Orchidaceae > Platanthera > Platanthera guangdongensis. The sequence continues at coordinate 147,807,016 of CM077155.1, read as the reverse complement.
TGTTAACACAATCACTTCTTCGCTTTAGCTTTGTTAAAACTTTTCTGTGTGTCGACATAATTCCTATGTGTCGACACAGTTGATGTCGACAAAGTCTTCTGAGTGTCGACATAGTTGATGTCAACTAAGCTTCTCTGTGTGTCGACACTGCCTCTGTATGTCGACATAGTCTCTTCTGGTGTCGACACAGCCTTTCCAAGTGTCGACACAATTAACTCCAAGTGTTGACACAGCTTTTCTCCGGTGTCGACACAAGCCTTCATAAGTGTCGACACAGCTTCTTCTGGTGTCGACTCATGGACTTAGAAACTTTTTCCTGCATTCCTGCACTTACTTAACCTGCATATATAAACTCAAAATAACATCAAATACACCTTGATGCATATCATTGAGTAAGGTGAGACTTCTTCAAATCTGGTACAAATTTTCCAATGTACCCAACAACCCTGGTTGAGAGAGAAAGGATGGAAGGTTTCTTGACCAGTTCTTGAACAAATCTGATGATAGAGATCAACCTGTCTTAGCTTTCTTCAAAGCTTCTTGAATCTGAACACGGTAGGGTTGATCTCCTTTGAAGTCGATCTTCAATTAGCTTCTTTCATGAAATTCAGAAATCAATCTGAATTCTTCTTGGCAGACTGGTTCAGAATTTGCACTTAAGAGACTTGTTAATATATGGAGCTCTCTCTCTCCAAATTCTTCTGAAGATTCTTCTGAATTCTTCTTTGAATTCTCTTGACAAACTCTGAGTAGCTCAGCACTTGAGAATGTCTTCTTAAATCTTCTGTCGAAAATCTTCTTCTGTTTTTCGTGTGTTGTTTATCTCTATCATATGTGTGTATGTATCTCTATCATATTTCTTCTGTTGATAGAGAATGTCTTTATATAAACTTTCTATATGGTAACCGGCTGATCCGGTTTCTAACAAACTTCTAACAGCTCTGACAGCTTCAGTAGACCGGTTGGTTATGGCAGCTTTCAAGTCTTCCAGTCACTTCTTGAAACTCTGTATCTGTCAGCAAAGTGTCGAGACTGAATTTCATCATGTGTCGACACAAGTAGACTATGTGTCGACACAAGCCTTGGTGGTGTCGACACAGCTCCATTGGTGTTGACACTGCTTCTCGACACAGCTTCTGTAGAATGTGTCGACACTAGTTCTGTGTGTCGACACAATCACTTCTTCTCTTCATAAAAATTAACTTTGTTGAAACTCTGCTATGTGTCGACACAAGTCCTGTGTGTCGACACAGTTAATGTCGACAAAGTCTTCTGTGTGTCGACACTACCTCTGTGTGTCGACACAGTTGCTGTCGACTAAGCTTTTCTGTGTGTCGACTCTGCCTCTGTGTGTCGACACAGTTTCTTCTGGTGTCGACACAGCCTTTCCAAGTGTCGACATAATTGACTCCAGGTGTCGATACAGCTTTTCTCTAGTGTCGACACAAGCCTTCATAAGTGTCGACACAGCTTCTTCTGGTGTCGACTCATGGACTTAGGAACTTTTCCTGCATTCCTGCATTTTCTTAACCTGCACATATAAACTCAAAACAACATCAAATACACCTTGATGCATATCATTGAGTAAGGTGAGGCTTCTTCAAATCTAGTACACATTTTCCAATGTACCCAACAATCTCCCCCTATTTGGAGAAGTCATAACCCTTAGTCAATGATATACACCATTCATAATAAACACACATTATGATGTATAATAACATTACATGACAGAGTAACTTATAAACAAAACATGTATAAAATGTCATAAACATAATGAGCACTAATCATTATTTTGTTTAATCTTTCAAAAGTTTCTTAACAATAGTTTACATAGATTCTTAAAACTAAATATTATAATGTTGTAAAATCTAGTCAATCTATTCTAAGGCTGAACAGGCTCCTTGATGACTATGCCTTTGCCTGACTGGATCTTGGCTTGTACTGGAGCTTCAGTATCTTCAGCTGGCTTCTTGCCCTTCAGATCTTTCTTCTTTTGTTCTTCATCTCTTATTCTTTGCCTTTCAAAATAATGAAAAGGCTTTGGGAAGTACTTGCTAGGCTCCTGAGCATTAGGAGGTAGCTTCCCAGTTTTTGCCTTTCTTCTATATTGTAGAATGGCTTCCTTCCTAGCTTCATGCTTGTTCCATTCTTGCTTTATGTACCATTTTCCTATTTCATGGGTCTGGTCCTTTACAGCTTTCCAGGCAGTCAAGATAATATTCCTAGAAGTAGGACTCTGCTGCTCAAAATCAGGCTTCAACTCAGCCTGTTCTCTGAATCTTTTCTTTGAAAGTTGAGCTTCTTGCTCCTTATTCAAAGCTGCCTCTGACATTTCTACTTTCTCAATAATAACATTTTAGTACCCTCTGGAGGGCTATATATTGACTGTACTTCTTGCTAAATCATATCAAAATCTGCTGGAGGGTAAATGACCTGAGCAACTTCAGGTTGAGCACCTTCAAAATAAGCAGGTTGCACACCTGACTCAGCTACATTATCATCATCACATAGGGGTGGATATCCAAGGGTGGCTCTGATGCTATTAGATATCCATTTAGCATGATCTGAACCTACTTTGACTAACACTCTCCCCCCCCCCCCTTTATGACTTCTCTTTTAATATGATCTCTGAGGTCATCTTTCTGAAATCTTACTTGTTCATCTAGATAATTAACACCATCTTTATAAAATGACCTGAATTTCAGTAGCTGATCAGAGATGATCTTTGGAGAATTCTTAATAGTTGTTTTTACAGCAGCTAGTTCTTCCTGTAATTGTTTATCAAAATCTGACTTGGCTTTAGCCCTTGCCTCAGTCTGGGCAGCAGCAGTATTCTTTAATTCTGTAACAATCACATTATGTGATTCAGTCAAATTGTCATTCATCCTTAGTTGATTTTCAAGGACATAGTCTTGCTTAACAGCTATATCATCAACTTGAGTCTTTATTCCTTCTTGTTGTTTTGCAAGATATACTACAGCATTGCCACCTTTGTATAAGCAATCTGTCATTTCCTTCTTGTTCTGATTTACTTCAAATCTTATGGATTTGATATCTTGAGCCAAGGAGAATTGCAGATCTTTATGGGTCTCATCCATATATTTCTCCATGGCTATTCTTTGTTCATCTAACTTTACTTGCAAGGATACCAACAAAGAGCTATAATCTTGTGCAGGAACTGGTTGTGGAGCAGTTTGCAATGCCCTTTTATAGCTTTGGCTTCTTCTTTTGAAAACCATCAGCTTTCTCTTTTTTGCTTGTATTTCTGCTTCATCTTCAGAAGCTGAGGTACTTGCAATATCAACTCTTTCCTTAGGACTAGGAGGCAATTCCTTTTCAGTCCTAGGTTGCTCCCCCTCAGTGTTAGCTTGCTCCCCCTTAGTTCTTGCGTTCTCCCCCTGAGTCCCTTGCTCCTCCCCCCCCCCAGTCCTGACTTGCTCCATATCAGTGAACAACTCTTCTAGGGTAAACTCTTGTTGAGTTGGGACTGGAGGCACTCTTAACTCTGGAGCATCAGCTGCTGTAGATGTATCCTCCATGATAACATCCTGTGCTTGATTATTGAGTTGAGTGGTCTGGTCAACATCAACCAAGGGCACAGTTAGTGTTTCATCCTCATTATTGAAAATTGATTGATTTACTTCCTGTATTACCTCAAGAATAGTTTGTGTAGCCATTTCACTGTCTAAGTGTGTTGGCTCTTCCTCAAGATGAGGCTCCCCCTGCACCTGAGCACCATCTGTAATGTCTTGTGCAGGAGATTTTTCAGGAATCTCTGGCCTCTCTTCATCAGGCATGTCCTTTGTGAGTACTCTATCACATCTGGAGATTATCCTTATATCCATTCTTCTCGTGTGGTTGATCTTAGAACCAGTAGTCTGTTCCATTACCTCTGGAATTGTTCCAGCCAAGTATAGACTCATGATTCTCCCCATATTTGGCCTCTTATTGCCTTCCTTAATGTTGAAGTTAGTGACCGGGCGGCCTGGCGGTCTGGCTTGGCGGGTTGTTGACCGAGCGGTTTCGCAGTTAATCTTCAGTGGTTTGGTTGTTGTGTGTTGCTGTCTGAGGTCCAAGCGGTCTGGCGGTTTGACTCTGGCGAATTGGAGACCGGGAGGTCTAGCGGTCTCCCATGACAGTCTCTCTCTCTCTAGCAGTAGCCGAGCGGTTAGCCCGTCTGTCTAACCGCGCGGCTTGTGCAGTTTGTGTCTGTATAGTCCGCTTGTGTCTTGTAACTTTTTAGTCTCACATCTCTTATTTGTATTCTCTCTCCTCTCCTCCATTATAGATAAAAGAGGTCATACCTTTGTAATAGATAGCTTTTTCAGATAATAAAATTTCTATTAAAACCATTTCCGGTTTGTTTTAGTTCCACTTCCGACTTATTTTTGTTCATTTCTAACATGGTATCAGAGGAAACGATATTTTCCTCCTGATTCAGCTTCTTCTTCTTCTGTTCGCGCGGGCTACCTTCTAGCCGCTCGACTTCTTTCCCTCCGCTTGCTTCTCGTCTTGTTTCTGCTTCCCGCGACCTGTCTTCGCGGCTTGCCTTCTCTTCTGACCGTTGCCCTGTTCGTGCGGCCTGTTTCTCCTTAGTTCTCTTCTCACTGCTCCTCTTAGTCGTTGCGGCCTGTCTACTAGTCGCCTCGCCCTGTTTCCTTCTACCCGCTCGTGCTACCTAGTCGTTGCGGCCTCTCTTTTGTCGTCCGACTTGGTTTCTCCTGCCTGCGGCTTTCCTAGCCGCGCGGCCTGCTTCTGTCCGCCCGGCTTGTGACTTGTTTTAGCCACCGCGGCTTGCTCTTGTCGTCTCTCTTCAATGGATTCCACTTCCTCCGCGCCATCCGCCTCGGTGGTCATCTCTTCTGGTAGTGCCCACACTGTTACTCGCGGACGCTGGTTGATCGATTTTGGTGCTACCAATCATATGACAGGCAATCCTCATTGTTTCTCTCATCTAGACACGCATGATCGGTTGCCCCCTGTCATCGTTGTGGATGGTTCTCCCTCCCCGGTCAATGGGATGGGCCTGGTTCAAGTTACTCCGTCTCTCTGCCTTGCAGATACCCTCTATGTTCCCCAGTTTCCTTGCAATTTATTATCGGTTACCTCTTTATGCAAACAACTACAGTGCTCCGTCACCTTCACTACTACCTCTTGTTCTTTTCAGGATCCGACCTCCCGACGGACGATTGCTACTGGGACTGAGAGTGGCGGCCTCTACTTCCTCGACAACGTCTCTGCTCTATCTGCCTTCTCCTCCTCCTCTACAGATCTTCTCCAATGGCATCTTCGCCTTGGTCATGCCCCCCCTCGCCTTCTTCGTCAACTTCTCCCCCACCTCCCTTCCCAACATCCTCCTCTTAATTGTGACGCATGTCAACTTGGCAAGCATCACCGCTCTTCCTTTCCTCCCAAGCAAGCTCGTGGATCCACACGTCCGTTTGATCTTGTTCACTCTGACATCTGGGGTCCTGCTCCTACCCTTACCATTGGGCGGGGTAGTTCTTACTTTGTTACGTTCATTGATGACTTTTCTCGCTGTACTTGGGTCTATCTCCTACGAGACCGTTCTGAACTTTTTGCTATATGGACATCCTTTTATCAATCAATTCAAACTCAGTTTGGTGTTTCCATTAAATTCTTACGCTCGGATAACGCCAAAGAATATCTTAGTCAAGCTTTTTCCTCCTTTTGTATGCAACATAGGATTATTCATCAAACCAGTTGCGTTTACTCCTCACAACAAAATGGCGTGGCGGAACGCAAAAACCGTCACCTTCTTGATGTCGCTCGCACTCTGCTTACGCAAATGCATGTCCCTCGCTCCTACTGGGGCTATGCTGTTCTCCTCACTTGCTATCTCATCAATCGCATTCCCTCCACCGTTCTCCATGGTCAAACTCCTTTCTCCATTCTCTATCCGGGCAAAGAACCCTTTCCTCTTCCTCTCCGTATCTTTGGATGCACTGCATTTGTGCATGCTCCCTCTACCACCCGCGACAAACTCTCCCATCGGTCCACCCAATGTATCTTTCTGGGCTACTCTCCCACTCAGAAAGGTTATTGTTTCTTTGACCCCGTCACCCGCAAACAATGTGTCTCTGCGGATGTTACCTTCTTTGAAAATGCTTCTTACTTCTCTTCCACTTCTTCCTCTACTCCTGTTACTCCTCCTTCTCCACCAACCCCACTATTCCCTCCACTCCTGCTACTGTTCTGCCACCTCCCCCATCTCCACCATCTCCCCTATCTCCACCATCTTACCCTGCTCCTCCTCCTCCACCTTACTCCTCTTCGCTGTCGTTGCTCTCTTCTCCCAAGCCAGCTTTCTCCACCACGGATGCTCCTGATACTGAGGTACCTGCTGACCTGGACCTTCCTATTGCCCTTCGCAAAGGGGTTCGGGCTTGTACCCAGCATCCTCTTGCTGCTGTTGTTTCCTATGATCATCTGACGCCTGCTTGCAGGGACTTTGCTCTGGCTATTTCTTCTACTTCCACCCCTCGTTCCTATCAGGAAGCTCTTACCCTTCCGCATTGGAAAGCTGCCATGGATGAAGAAATCACTACTCTGACTGAACGGAGTACCTGGACTCTTGTTCCACCTCCTGTTGGCACAGATGTTGTTGGCTATCGCTGGGTTTTTGTGGTGAAATTCCTCCCCGGTGGCAGTGTGGATCGCTACAAAGCCCTCCTGGTGGCTAAAGGATTCACTCAGACCTATGGTGTTGATTATTTCGATACATTCTCTCCTGTTGCTCGTCTCAGCACCATACGGGTCCTTCTCTCTGTGGCTGTCAATCGGGACTGGCCAATTTCACAACTGGATGTTAAGAATGCTTTCCTCTATGGTGATCTACAGGAAGATGTTTATATGGAGCAACCTCCGGGGTATGTTGCTCAGGGGAGACACGTGTTGCCGACTGAAGAAGGCTATTTATGGCCTCAAGCAAAGTCCGCGTGCCTGGTTTGACAAGTTTAGCGGCATTGTTGCGGCCATTGGTTTTACACAAAGCTCGGCCGATCACTCCTTATTTGTTCGGAAAACCGCCTCTGGTATGGTGGTTCTTGCGGTTTATGTCGATGACATTCTTCTTACTGACGATGACCAGGAGGGGGTAACGTTAACAAAGAAACACCTCCGTCAACACCTGGTCACAAAGGATATGGGATCTCCAAAGTACTTTCTGGGGATTGAAATCTCAAGGAAGCCCAACTCCATGGTTCTTTCCCAAAGGAAGTATGCCCTTGATCTTTTAAAGGAGGCAGGATTGACAGGTGCTAAACCTGCCCGTTGTCCTATGACTACTGGAGAAGACAAAACTTGGACAGATGACTCGCCTCTTCTATCTGATATTTCGAGATACCGGCGTCTGGTGGGAAAACTCATTTATCTCACGGTAACCAGACCCGACATCTCCTATGCTGTTGGCAAGGTGAGCCAGTTTATGCAAGCTCCTCGGGAGTGTCATCTTCAATCTGCCTTGCGGATCTTGGAATATATCAAAGGAGCGCCTGGGAAAGGATTACTCTTTCAGAAGAATGGTCATCTGAGGGTTGAAGCATACTCAGATGCGAGTTACGCTGATGACAAAGGGGATCGTAAGTCAACCTCGGGTTTCTGCACCTTTGTTGGGGGCAATCTGGTGAGCTGGAAGAGCAAGAAGCAGTCGGTTGTTTCCAGGTCCAGTGCTGAAGTAGAATATCGTAGTATGGCATCGACCACTTGTGACTTAAAGTGGTTACGAGCTCTCCTGCTGGATTTAGGAGAGGTGTACAACCATCCTCTACCTATGTTCTGTGATAACAAGGCTGCCATATACATCTCCAAAAATCCGATCTTCCATGAAAGAACCAAGCACATTGAGGTCGACTGTCATTTCATTCGTGAAGAGATTCTGAAGGGACAAATTTGCACTCCCTTCGTCACTTCTGATAAAGAGCTGGCTGACATCTTCACCAAGCCAGTTTCCGCCTCGTTTCTTCATATTTGTGACAAGCTGGGCATGATCGATATATATGCTCCAGCTTGAGGGGGAGTGTTGAAGTTGGTGACCGGGCGGCCTGGCGGTCTGGCTTGGCGGGTTGTTGACCGAGCGGTTTCGCAGTTAATCTTCAGCGGTTTGGTTGCTGTGTGTTGCTGTCTGAGGTCCAAGCAGTCTGGTGGTTTGACTCTGGCGAATTGGAGACCGGGCAGTCTAGCGGTCTCTCATGACAGTCTCTGTCTCTCTGGCAGTAGCCGAACGGTTAGCCCGTCTGTCTAACCGCGCGGCTTGTGTGGTTTGTGTCTGTATAGTCCGCTTGTGTCTTGTAACTTTTTAGTCTCACATCTCTTATTTGTATTCTCTCTGCTCTCCTCCATTCTATATAAAGGAGGTTATACCTTTGTAATAGATATCTTTTTCAGATAATAAATTTCTGTTAAAACCATTTCCGGTTTGTTTTAGTTTCACTTCCGACTTGTTTTTGATCATTTCTAACACTTAATCTTTTCAAAGATTACTGCAGACCAATCTGTGTTCAGTCTGAAGATAATCCTGGTCATCAGGCTGAACATATAGGCTGAAACTCTATCATGTCCCCCTGGCTTGCAGAGTATGACCTTTCCAACCACTTCAGAAAGGAATTTTCCTTGCAGATTCATCACTTTCCTATTCATTGCAGATCCAATCTTCATGGTGGGATCCAATCCAGACCACTGAAGTGCTTCCCTAGTCTTGAATGTAGGTACTTCTTCTTCTTCTTGAATTCTTGGGAGGTGAAGAGTTTTCCTCAAGCTCTTCAAGGTAAGTTTAACTTTAGCTCCATGAACTGTAGATTTAATCTTAAGTCCAGTCAAATCTAAAGTAGCTGCGCCATAGAATTCCAATATTTCTTTCTTCCATATCTTTGTAGGTTCGGATACCAGAAATTCCAAACCATTTTCTGCAATTAGGGTAACTACTGTTTAAATCTCGGGTTCCGCATTATCAAAAGAGTTGCGAACCAGCTCATAGCCTTCGTTGACGTTATCTTCAAGCTTTGGCACCATTGGGATGGAGAGAAATCTTGGATTGAGAAGAGATAAGTTGTCGACACAAGGTTTTGTTCTTGAAAATATGGAGAGTGTGTCGACAGAATATGTTGTTGACCTATTTATACCCTTCTAAATAATGAAGGTCAAAAGGCGCGTCAAAATTCTCTTAATGTGTCGACACAATTGAAATGTGTCGACACAGACTTCTAATGTCTCGACAGAAGTGTTGACTTCTATGTGTTGACACCAATTCTATTTGTCTTGGTCGCGTTCGACGAAGAGCCCGTGAAGTCGACAATTTGATGTCGACAAAGTGTTGTTGAATCTGCGCTCGACGATATCTGTGTGTTGATTCTAAGTGTCGACACAACTTCTAGATGTGTCGACACAACTTCTCTAAAGAGTCAACACCTTTTTTCTAGATGTGTCGACACAACTTTCTTGGAGTGTCGACACCAACTACTATGTGTCGACACAGACAACTTTTTGTGTCAACACAATTTTACTTAGCCAAATTTGTTAAACTAATTTATGTTCAACATACCTAATTCAATTTTGAAATTATTGAATTTAGTTTCATCTAATGGCTTAGTGAACATGCCAGCAATTTGTAAATCTGTATTAACAAATTCTAAATAAATATCTTCTTTCTCTACATGATCTCTAAGAAAATGGTATCTTATTTTTATATGTTTTGTTCTACTATGAGAAACAGGATTATGAGCAATAGAAATAGCACTAATAGAATCACATAATAATGAAGTTCTACTTACCTGAATACCATAATCTTCTAACTGATGTTGTATCCACAACAGTTGTGCACATCAACTTCCTGCAGTAACATACTCAGACTCAGCTGTGGAAATTGCCACACTAGTTTGCTTCTTACAGCTCCATGACACCAATCTTCCTCCTAGAAATTGACAGGTGTCTGTTGTGCTTTTCCTATCTACTTTGCATCCTGCAAAGTCTGCATCTGAATAGCCCATTAGTAGAAAATCTCTATTCCTAGGATGCCAAAGGTCTACATTAGGTGTGCCCTTAAGATATCTCAAAATCCTTTTGACAGTAGTATAATGAGATTCTTTAGGGCAAGATTGGTACCTAGCACAAACACATGTATCATACATGATGTCTGGTCTACTAACAGTCAGATAAAGGAGTGAGTCAACTATCCCTCTATACAAAAACTCATCTACAGGTTTCCCTGCATCATCTTTGCTTAGAGACATACTTGTCCCCATTGGAGTTCTCATGGTAGTGGATGACTTCATACCATACTTCTTAATTAACTCCTGGGTGAACTTAGACTGGGATATGGACAGGCCATCATCAGTCTGTCTTACTTGGAGTCCCAAGAAGAACTTAAGTTCTCCCATGCTGCTCATCTCAAACTTCCATTGCATAAGTTTTGCAAACTTTCTACAAATGTTGTTTTCAGTAGAACCAAATATCATGTCATCAACATATATTTGGACTATGATGATCTTTCCTTTGGATTATCTAAGGAATAGAGTCTTGTCTATTTTCTCCCTTGAGAATTTGTTCTCAATGAGAAAAGTTGACAGGGTTTCATATTAAGCCCTTGGGGCCTGTTTCAACCCATATAAAGCTTTCCTAAGTTTATAAACATAATTAGGTTTGAGTGGATCAACAAAACCTGAGGGTTGTTCTACATAGACCTCCTCTTTTAAGTCTCCATTTAAGAATTCTGACTTAACATCCATTTGGAATACTTTGAAGTCATGATATGCTGCATAGGCAAGGAATAGCCTTATTGCTTCCAACCTTGCCACTGGAGCAAAAGTCTGATCAAAGTCTATGCCCTCTTCCTGCCTGTATCCTTTGGCAACTAGTCTTGCCTTGTTCTTCACTATGATCCCACTCTCATCAAGCTTATTTCTATAAATCCACTTTGTCCCTATGACATTGTGGCCCTTTGGTTTTGGAACCAACTCCCAGACCTTGCACCTTCTGAATTGAATTAACTCCTCCTGCATAGCATCAATCCAGTGTGGGTCTAGAATAGCTTCTTCAAATCTCTTGTGTTCTAGTTGAGATAAGAAGCTTGAGCAAAGAACTGTATTTGAGTTCCTGCTTCTTGTTTGTACTCCATGTCTTGGATCACCAATAATCTGGTGTGCAGGATGATCCTTTAAATGTCTAACTGCTGGAGGTAATCTATCAATAGTTTGACCTTCTTCAATCTCTTCATTATGTTGTACCTCATGGTCTTCATCAGCCTCTTGAGTGTCTTGTACTCCCCCTGGACAGCAACTATCATTTTCCTCATCCTGTTTTGCAGTTGGATCTTCTCTGATAGTAAGTTGGTCCATCTTCTATTGTATACCTGTGGAGCTACAAGAACTACTAGGCAACTCACTATTAATAAGTCTATATTCATCAAATATGACATGAACTGACTCTTCTACAACTTGAGTAGCCAAATTGTAGACCTTATAAGCCTTACTATTGTTGTTGTACCCAACAAATATCCCATCTTGGGATTTGGCAGCAAACTTAGTTAGGTGAGACTTACCATTGTTAAGCACATAACACTTGCAACCAAAGATCCTAAAATAGGATAAGTTTAGTTTTCTGCCTTTCATAACCTCATAAGGTGTCTTTTTGTGGCTTTTGGTGATGGAAGCCCTATTGAGCACATGGCAAGCAGTGTTTACTGCCTCTGTCCAGAAATATTCTGGGAGAGTAGTGTCACTCAATAGTATTCTTCCAGCCTCAATCAATGTCCTATTCTTTCTTTCAGCAATGTCATTTTGCTGAGGTGTTCTAGGTGAGGAGAATTCCTGATGAATCCCAAATTCTTCACACAACCTTGTCATACTTTCAGATTGGAATTCAGTTCCATGGTCACTTCTGATTTTGACCACTGAACTATCTAATTCATTCTGAATTTGTTTGACAAAATTGCAGAAGACATTTGGGGTGTCAGATTTCTGCCTCAGAAAGAATACCGATGAAAATCTAGAATAGTCATCTACAACCACAAAAGTGTAGACCTTCCTACCTAGACTATGAACTGGCATAGGAACAAATAAATCCATATGCAAGAGGTATAAGCACCTCACTAAGTCTTTGGTTTCTTGGCTATGAAAGGAGGATCTGGTCTGCTTGCCTTTTTGACAAGCTGAGCATATTCCATCCTTAAAGCACTTAACTTGAGGATCATTCCTCACTAACTCTTTACTAAAGAGTTGGTCAATAGTCTTGTAGTTAAGATGAGCTAGCCTCTTGTGCCATTTGACACAATGAGAGGCTTTCTCATCAGCCACAAGACAGATAGGAGAATTTCTATTCTCACTCTCAAAGTTTAGGCAATACACATTTCTATTTCTATAGTCATTCAATATGACTTTTTGATCACTTGACCTCTTGATATGACACTCATTCTTAATAAATGAAATGTCATATCCAAGATCACTCAGCTGGCTTATGCTTATTAGGTTGTGTTTCAAACCCTTCACATAATCCACTTGAGTGATAGTGATTAAGTTGTTAGAGATGTTACCAAACCCTTTGATGACTCCTTTTTCAGAACCACCAAAGATTACTTTAGGCCCATTCAATATTGGTGAGTAGTCCTTCAGCAATCCTCTTGTTTCAGTCATATGTCTGGAACATCCACTGTCCAAGTACCATATAGGGGCATGACAACTTGAACTCACCTGCAACAAATATTACTTAACCTTAGAACCCAAATAACTTTTGGGTCCTTGGTTCAAGTTAGCCTGAAACTTGACAAATCTGCCTGCAGCACTTCTAACATGTAGACTGTCATCATTCCTGACACTGGTATTGTGCCAACAGTCTAAGGCACAATGGTCTATCTTGCCACAGCACCAGCACTCATACTTATTATACCTCTTTTTAGGTACAATCTTAGTTGTATTATTTGCAGTAGATCTTTTGTTTTGTGCTGGGCCTTTGCCTTTATTATTGGACTGTGCAGCCCATGCAGTTCCCTTAAAGCCTAATCCTTCCTTACCCTTTTGAGACACAAAGTCATCAATTAAGGGTAGGACAGATTTTGACTTAGAGAAACTAGCCATTATTTCCTTCTCTTTCTGAAGTCTGTTTTCCAGACTTTTGATCTGATCATTTTTGAATGTGATTGTACTCATCTGAATAATAGTTATGTTTTTCAGCTTGGCAATCTCATTCATCTTCTGATCCAGCAGCTTATCTGAATCAGATGCAGCCAACTTAAGAGCTGCAATTTCCTTAGCCAGATTTTTGGCCAGGTTTTTGCTTCTCTTGAGTGCCTGCAACAAATCATCATATTCATCTATAAGCTGATGAATATCTCCTTCAGATTTAGACCCATCCACATCTCTTGATGCAGATGCATCTGATTCTGACCCAGTGTAGTAATCAGAATCTGTAGATAAACTTTTTACCTTGCTGGGAACAGGTTGATCCTGGCACTGGTCTTCTTCAGACATAGTCATCAGTCCTTTGCACTGATGGTCTTCTTGCTCATAGATACAGTCCAGTAATTTCAAGAACTCATCCTCTTCTTCTGTTGCAAACAAACCAATATAGGCCTCAGCCTCAGATTCAGACTCTGAAGTTGATTGATCTGTCCAACTTTTCTCTTTCTTAGCTACCAAGGATTTCTCCTTCTTACTCTTGTGCTGAGTCTTCTTTTTATCAGCAGACTCCTTTCTTTTGTCTGGACAGTCAGCCACAACATGTTCAGGTCTGTTGCAGCAATAGCAAATAATCTTTGTTGTAGTTGACTTGTTAGACTTTGTCTCACTCCTGTCCTTCCTGGATGATTTCCTCTTCTGATAATAGTCATCATTGAACTGAGATGAGGATGGCTTAGATCTCCACTGCTTCTTCTTTAAGAATCTCTGAAACTGCCTTGTGAAAGCAGCAAAGTCTTTACCAGAATTACTGCTGTCTGAACTGTGATTATCAGAATTTTTTGAGTTCACTTCTGCAGATTTCTTAGGAGAAGATGGAGACATCTTCCTATTCTTCTTTGTGGCTTCTACCTTGAAGGACACTAACTTATCTCTATAGTCAGCCTTTGTATTTTTCTCTTCCTCCTTTCTGACCAACAGCTGCATCTCATAAGACAAAAAATTTACCAAACAGTGTTGGTGGTGAAATTTCTGACAGTCTGGCCACTTCCCTTATGACACATATCTTTGTATCTCAATCCTTAGTCAAAGACCTAAGGAATTTGTCATTCAGCTCTCGCATTCCAGCGTCCAAATCGCTCCCGCGGCGCAGCCTGTTGCCCGCTGAGAGTCGTAGACCTTCCCTCTCACCCCAAGCTGTAACGGGAGCGGCCTGTCGTCCCGATTCTCAAAACACCATGTAACCGCGAGCAGATAGTGGACTTTAACCAGCACAGATCCGGTCGCGTGGTTTTTTACCAAATTGAGGGATTTTTTCACGTCATCACATCTTCAGTCAACCTTTCTTTCTCTCTGACTGTGTGCGCGCTCGATCGCTCCGCAAGCTAAGACGGTTCAATTGAATCCGGTCCGATCGGGACTTCGAGCTAGCCAGCAACCGATATAGATTTTGAAATATAAATAATATTTCTTTTTATTTCCTATTGTTGTGAATTCTATTAATTTAAATTGTGAAGGCTGACGTCTCTTATTCCATGAAATGTATTGGTGTACACTTCGAAAAAAATACAGTCGTTTATTTGAGAGATTTTTTAATTGAAAATAGGTTTATTATTTTTTTTCTATTTATTTATCTCAAAATAAATTTTGAAATACGTTCTTACACTAACTTCCATTAAATTTATAATAGTTTATGATGGTCCCCCAAAATTTTCCGGGTCAAACCGATGAGTTTCGGTACATGGACTCTGGGGGACAAATCAAACTGGTCAGGCTAACCGTGCGCGTGGAAAGCCGCGCTCCCATAAAAAGTCCCGAAAGCAGCCTCAGAGGGAGTCCAGCCCGGTCAACGTGCGCCGAAGTGCCCCGCGCGGTTTTTGCGCACGTCGCGAGTGCACGCCTACGGCCGCGCAGGGCCACACAACACGCGGACTATGCGTGCCCGTGGCAACGCAGTGCTACGGGCCGCAGCCCCCGCAACCTGTGGCCGCACATGGCCCCGCGGCAGCGCAGCCGTACATGACCGTGCCCATTGCGCGGCCATGAAGGGCCATGTAGCACGCGGCTGCGCTGGGCCTCGCTGCGCCCGACCAGTGGTCGTGCATGGCCGCGTGGTCAAACAACCATGCATGGTCGCGCCTTGCACGCGGCCATGCAGGGCCGCAGCCTGCCCGCGATCGCACAAGGCAGCGCCCAGGCCACGCATGCGGCAGGCCGAGCGCACCCAAGACCGCGCTCGCGCGGTAGGTCGCACGTGCCCAGGCCGCGTGCGGCAGTCCGCACGCGCGTGGCAGGTCGCTCGTGTGCCCAGGCCGCACGCGGCAGTCCTCGTGCGCGCGGCACGCCGCGTGCGCCCAGGACGTGCGCGCCCAGGCCGCGCGTGCGGCAGGCCGCGCGCGCCCGGGCTGGGAGCGCATCTGGCCTGCGTGCACGCGAGTGTGCGTGGGAGGCCTTTCTCTTTGATCCGGAGCGCTCCTGTACGCGGGTATGCACTTTTTTTGCACGTGGTTTAGGCTGCACGTGCTTGGGCGTGTGACCCAATTCCCTCATTCTTTAGGCAAACGTGACACTTTCATCTTTGTGTTGTGCAGGTCCTGAAGCGCCCTTCCGGTCTGATGCGCCTGCGCTCCTCTTAAACTGAAGACGGTGTGGAAATTTGGAGGAAGAAATATGGGCTTCCTGCTGGTTTGGAGGTGAGGTTCCCACGTGCCGAGGAGCGAGTCCAGAATCCTCCTCGTGGCTGGCTGACAATTTTCAAAGTTTCCCTGAGGTCCAGCTTCCGCTTTCCGTCGTGCGAGGAGGTGATCGAGATCTTGAAGTTCTGTGGGGTGCCAATTTCACAGTTTGTCCCTATTAGAATTGCCCGAATTATGGGCTTAGCTGTATTCTTTCGCGAGCATGGAGGACGACTTTCCTTGGACCAGTTCCGAGAATGGCGCGATGTTTGCTCCGATGGCGGCGAACAGGTGGAGGTTCGCAGCAACAAAAGTTGGTTGGAATTTGAGGCTCGAAAAGATCGTCGACACGGGAACACTTTATTTGGGTATGTTAGGAATTCATGGGGACTTCCCGAGGCGTGGGACACACTCTCGTACCGTTGCCGCCGAGCGAGGGGGAAGGAACGAGAATTCTCTCTAGTGCTTGGGTTTTTAGAGCCTCGTGAACTAGCCAACCGTCTCTTTAATATTTTTGTGTATGTGGAGGAGAAGCGCCTGCTGCGGTGTAGTATCCTCTTCGGATGCAGCTCAGATTGTTGGGACTTCCCAGGGAGGGGGTCGAAAGAGGAAAGTTATGGCGGCCCCTCCTAGCGATCTTGGTACGGCGGCAGCGGCCCCTCCTAATGCCTGTCCCGAGTCGACTCCCGAGGTACAGATACTTGCATCCACAGTTCCTCCGGTGTCTTCGGAGGCGGTGCCCCCTCGGATGTCCTCTTCCTTGAGGGCAATGAGTGATGCGGTAAGTGCTTCGACCTGTCGTGGATATTTTTTCTCTTTATTATTCAGTGTTAACGTCCGTCTTTTCCTTGCGTAGACAGAGACCCAAGCCCAAATTGCGGTAAGCTGGAATGACCACAATGTGAGTTTGAAGGATGGGTACCTTGCCCTTCAGGAGAAGCTCCGGTTGACGTCGAGCTCGCTTGCCTCCCTGAAGGAGTAATATGATCAAGACGTTGTGCGGTTTCGCCGGACCGGGTTGGTGCTGAAGTTCGAGCTAGAGGATGCACGTGCAGCCTTGGAGGTGGAGAAAACTCTGGTGGAGAGGACCACCCTGATGTTGAACCACTCGAAGGAGGAGACTTCGGGCTTGGTTACCCAGTTGCAGGCGGCACGGGAGGAAGCCACCGAACTTGAGACTCAGCTACGGGCGACGAAGGCCCAAGTGGAGATGCTGTCTTCTGATAGCCACGTATCAGAGTTGAAGGTTGCAGGACTTGCAGAATACTTGGAATCATTGGACTACATGCGAGACCGTAGTTTGATTATAGAGGAGGTTCATGACGAGATTTGGTCCAAAGAGGTGGAGCCCCAGATGGAAGATGTTCGTGAGCTAGAGCTCCGACGGGGTGTCTCGAAGGCCCTCCACCTGGTTAGCAAGAGCTTGGGATGTGACACATCCGGTCTCGGCTTTGTAGATGTTTTTGAAGACGAGCATTCTGGCTCAGATGATGAGTAGTAGCCTCATTTAGTTATCCTGTTAGTCGTATTGTATTTTGCTTTTTGTTCAGCATTTGTTATTGTTGTCCTTAGGCATTGGTTCCCCCTTTTTGTATCATTCCAGTTGTTTTGTTATGACATTATTCTTTTCATGTCATCTTAGTTGTTCTCGTTTGCACGGTTCTGGTCCGTGGCTTTGTTTGCGCGGCTTTAGTCAGCGGCTTTGTTCGTATGGCTTTAGTCCACGTCTTTGTTTGCACGGCTCAGGTCCGCGGCTTTGTCGCGAAAGGGAGGCAGGCCCTTGCAAGGTTGCACAAGTCAGGCTCGCAGCTTAGGTTGCACGAGGGCTGCTCGCGACATCTTCGTGACGGGGGCAGGCCCCACGCGGTGGGTGAGTCAAGCTCGCGGCTTAGGTTGCACGAGGGCTGCTTGCGGCTTCTTCGTGAGGGGGGTAGGCCCCCATGGGCTGCGCGAGTCAGGCTCGCGGCTTAGGTTGCACGAGGGCTGCTCACGGCTTCTTCGTGAGGCGGGCAGGCCCCCACGGGGTGCGTAAGTCAGGCTCGCGGCTTAGGTTGCACGAGGGCTACTCGCGGCTTCTTAGTGAGGGGGGCATGCCCCCACGGGTTGCCCGAGTCAGGCTCGCAGCTTATGTTACACGAGGGCTGTTCGCGGCTTTTTCGTGAGGGGGGGCAGGCCCCCACGGGGTGCACGAGTCAGGCTCGCGGCTTAGGTTGCATGAGGGCAGCTCGCGGCTTCTTCGTGAGGGGGGCAGACTGTCTCGTCGAAAGCTACGCTATCCTGGTAATTTTTCCCCATTTCTTGAGTTTTCTCGTTAGGGTTTTCGGCCCTAACCTCTATTTCGGTCATTTTCGTTCAGATTTCGACTCCTCCCGTCTTCTTTTGCCCCGATCTGCGACGTGGGGTGATTCGGAGAATTTTTACGGTAAAACCGAGGCAAGTGGTGTTTTTGCTCTCTCTCTCTTGCTCCTTTATTCTAAATTTTATCACATTGGGTTGAGTTGTTATGTTTAAATTGCATAGAAACTTGTCCTTGAATTCTAATTATTTTTTTCTCTTTTCCTTGAATCGCGACTTGTTTTCCCTAAAAGCATACCCCCAATTTTTATTCCGTAAAATTGGAAAACGAATTGGTTATCGTGTCGTTGTAACTATTGAGTCATCTTGATCGTTGTGACACCTTGTGTGTTCCATTGTTCTTGATTAAACTGTACTTTGCTTGACCTTGAAATGTCTTTATGTAGTTCACATTGATTGTTGACCGTGAGTCTGTGATGAATAAAAACGAACTCTGCTTGTATAATTATGTAACTAAAGAAACACAGATGGACTGTACGCGTTGGGGTTTCTCCCTCGGCATAGTGCCTTATGCTTGAGTCTGTGCGCATTGTGGACTTTCATCCCCGGCACATTACCTTAGATTGGTCTGTGCGCGTTGGGGTTTCTCCCTCGGTATGGTGCCTGTTGGCTGGGTTTGTGCGCGTTGTGGACCTTTTTCCCCGGCACAGTACTCTTTATTGTTGAACTGATCAGTCTCATTTTTTTTATTGATGAATAACTTGAATATTAATGAAAGATGAAAGTTTGAACTTCTGGTGTTGGTGCTTTGTTCTGTCCAGATGATGTGTTTAGCCATTCTTGTTTGGTTAGATTTACTATTTGCTTACTTTTACTCTGCTGCTGACCCTTTTGTTGCAGTCGTTTTACAAATTTCCTTCACTTTGAGGTTTGTTTGGTCTGCCTTAATTCGTGCATCATTTGTAACTTGCTTCTGAGGTGTTCTTCTTTTGGATGCCTCAGGATCAGAGCCGTAGCAGGTTTAGCTGACTGTGTTATACTTCCAGTGATGTGGGTTGCTGTGGTCGTTTGCTTCCACCTCAGAGCTTAGAGGTAGTTGACTTTGTTTAGACTTGCCTGATTTTACTATGGGTTCGTGTCAGTTGTTGACGCCCATAGTCTTTGACTTTTCTGTAATAGACCACTTGATGCTTTTACTGCTGTTACTTTTTACCTGTTTATACTTGCTCTTTAGGAAGGATTTATGTTAGGATGCATTTAGTTATTTTAAAGTATACAAAATTGCATTCTGGAGTATCGGCATGACATGATTTTTAACTGCTAAATCTACTGCTTTTAAGCATTATAAAAGTCCTCTATATATATTAAATGTAGAAGTCACATCATCATCTTAAAATACTAGACCTTCTGTAACAACTCCATCAGTTCACATAGTATATACTAGAAGGTCCGGTCGGGGCCCCACAGCATATACTACAAAACAGACGGCGAAGTTACGGAATGATACCAGAGTTGCGCATCCTAACACAAAATCATTCTAGCGGAAGCTTATAACACGATACTGAACTCCAAACCTGAGTGTCCACCATATAAAGATCTACATTTATATATAACCGAAATGTTCACCAAATACAAATCAGTTGGCCTTATGGCCTTACAAGGCTTTTCACAACAGTGGCCTTAAACATTGGCGCGCAGGACAACCACATATAACAAAACACAGCATTTTAAGCGTAGCCTTCAAGGGCTAGCGGCAGTAGAAGCAGCAGCAACAGCAGTAGGGGCTCAGCCTTTATGTGTCCCGCTTGGTTCTCCAGCACATGTACAAGGACATTCCACCCAACGGTGGCAAACAAGGCAACGGTCAGTATTCAGCTGACCAATTTTATAACGACCCTACCCCTTTCCCGGGGCAGTGGTATTTCTTCCCTGCAGGCATAGCATTTCAAAGGCAGATATATACATTGTGCTCTCACGCACATACATTCCATCACAACCGTCAGCCATGCGACCCGACGATCCGTGCACTCAGGGCACATTCTTGGTGTACCGGCGAACCAAGGTCCCACCACCGTATCAGGGTCGCAACCCAATGATAAAATATTGAGCATTTACTCCATGGAGTGCAGCCGGAGACTTTAGTCTTGCTGACCCGGGATTGGCCTGTAGCCCCCCATTGTGTCATGGAATGCAGGCCTAAGACTCTTGTTATGCGCTCCAACAGACCACACCTTCAGGTCTCATGTCGGATGGACATAGCGCAGGTCGGATCATCCACCTCCCGTTGCTCAAATCGTCTTGCCATCACCGAGTACGGCGTACTCGCTGCTACATAAAAGGCGCGGGTCGGTTTCACCTTACCTGTTTCCTTTAGGTGAACTCATCAGTTCACACATAACCAGCCCATTCTCACGGAATTGGCTTCACATTCATCGGTTACCTAGGAGCCACGCCTCGCGTTAGCGACAGAACTCATTTTCCATCCATAAGCTTAACCGTACATTATAGCATCCACTTGAGGGTATTTTCCTGGACTGCCAAGTCAGTACTTCCTGCTACTCCCCTTCACAGGCACAACCCACCAAACATTCCAAGCATTAAGGGTATTTTCCTGGCTTATCACGCCAGTACTTCCTGCTACTGTCCTTCATAGGTACAACCCAACAGCACAAGCATTATACAGGTATTTTCCTGGACTGCCACTCCAGTACATCTTGCTACTGCCCTTCGCAGGTTTAACCCATCGACTCCTTAAACTATACGTTTATCACGGAGTCCTCTCCGGTGCGTATATGCAACATCACCAATCCATACCAACATGTCCAGATGGGCTTCACACAACATGCCTATTCCGTACTCCATTTTCGGATCTATATGCCAAATAAGTGGGGATTCCATGAATCAACCCAAAAGACTCCCATAACAAGCCACCCACTGGTGGGGGAATCAAATGCACATGCCAAAAAGGAAGCCTTCATATGGCTAGGAAGAAAGGTCGTTACCCTTGAAGAATGCTTCGGAGCCATGGATTCCTAGTCAGCTGGAAAGCACCGCAGCGGCTTTGCCTTCTCAACGCTAGCCTCGATTGTGAACAGGAACTCCGCAGCTCCACCGGTGGCCGGCTCCTCTTCCTCCTCCTCCTTCTTCCTCTCTTTCTCTCTCTAAACTTTAGAAAGAAGATGGACAAGATTAGAATGAGAATATATTTCTCATTCTCGGCCTTAAGGAAACAGGGAGGAGCCAGAGCCATTGGATCCCAGCTGAGGAAATTGACGGCCATGATTTTGCCACAAAAGGCTATTTTTTGCCTGACACGGCCTGTGACACGCCCGTGTCATAGCCGTTTACCTTAAGCGGTACACAACCGACTTATCCAGACCAGTACACGCCCATGGGACACGGCCATGTCACGGGCCGTGTCACCTGACACGCCTTCAGACACGCTCGTGTCTGTAGCCGTGTACATCAGGCTGTACAAAAATCAATCTCAACCCGATTGGGACATGGCCAGTGACACGCCCGTGTCACAGGCCGTGTACCCTAAGACACACCCATGTCGTGCCCGTGTTCACCAGGTCTCAATGCCTTGGGCACATCCAGAAAAGGACATGGCCTGTGACATGCCCGTGTCACAGGCTGTATGCCCATACACGGTACTAGACACGCCCCAGCTCAACTTTGTCGAACTGACTTCGTCGACCAGAGGAGGACACAGCCTCTCACACGCCCGTGTCAGATGGCGTGTTCCCTCATTTTTTCGTCGAACGAATTTTCGTCGACTTCTCGCTGGCTGCTCACCCGAGCAGGACACGCCATGCGACACGCCCGAGTCCCAGGCCGTGTCACCCAAATTTTTCCCAATTCTGGGATTTGGGGTGTTACACCTTCACCCTCATATAGGTTAACAAATGAATCAACTCAGCATTTTCCGCAGCGCAAAACTTATATATTTTCTCACATATGGACTAGTGGTCCACTCGACCGAGGGACACGGTCAGTAACTCTAATAACATATATGCATTATTTTTAACTTAATTTCATAAATCTTTTACATGAAGTAAATGTGAGGACGGATTGCCTGAGCGTCTGCAGTTGTCCCCTGCACGGCGTGGAGTCACGACGCGTATTTTCTCTACTCTGACGTATTTTTGAATGCGAAGAAAATGCGGGTTGTGACACAGACACCCACGGGGTGCGCGAGTTAGGCTCGCGGCTTAGGTTGCATGAGGGCTGCTCGCGACTTCTTCGTGAGGGGAGCAGGCCCCCACGGGATGCGCGAGTCAGGCTCGCGGCTTAGGTTGCACGTGGGCTACTTGCAGCTTCTTCGTGAGGGGGGTAGGCCCCTACGGGGTGCACAAGTCAGGCTCGCGACTTAGGTTGCATGAGGGCTGCTCACGGCTTCTTCATGAGGGGGCAGGCCCCCACGGGGTATGCGAGTCATGCTCTCGGCTTAGGTTGCACGAGGGCTGCTCGCGGCCTCTTTGTGAGGAGGGCAGGCCCCCACAGGGTGCGCGAGTCAGGCTCGCGGCTTAGGTTGCACGAGGGCTGCTCGCGGCATCTTCGTGAAGGGGGAAGGCCCCCACGGGGTTGCGCGAGTCAGGCTCGCGGCTTAGTTTGTCGGAGAATGTAAGTACTCAATCCGACCGTTGGAGAATGTGGGTACTCAATTCGGTTGCAGTCGGGAGGGGGGCAGGCCCTGGCGATGACAAGGCGTTGGTTCGCAGTAACGGCGGAGAATGCAAGTACTCAATCCGACCGCCGGAGAATGTAGGTACTCAATCCAGTTGCACAACCTAACCTGGCTGAACTGCTTCTTAGTTAGGTATCAATAAAGCAAATAACAAAAAGATAGTTTTCGCAAACCCGAGCTTGCAGTTTTTATAATAGCAGATAAATAAATGAGCGGAAAAAAAGAAACGACTCAAGGATGGAAGTGGCGGGAACGGGATTGGAAAACATCTAGGAGCGATTGTTGGAGTATTGCGGTGTAGTCAAAGTCAGCTTTGATGACAACAAACTATACGTCATAGGATGCTTGCCGAGGTGCTTCTTTGAGAGTAACTGGGAGAGTAATGGTGCCCAAAACTGGTACCGGGGCATTCCCCAAAACAGGTACGCTGGCTGATGCTAGCTCGAGGTTGTCAACGGTTAGTTTGAGTTGAAGAAACGTTGATAAAAATAACACATTAACAGTAATCTCTCTGTCCACTAGAACTTGGTTCAACCTAGTGGATGGATCGCCAATTCTGATGGTTGTACATCTCATGCTTTGACTAGGAGGCGATCTATTTCTTGGTAGGAATTGATCAACCGCCCCCAGACCGGTTAGTTTCTGGATTTCTTTCTTCAGCCGATTGCATCCGTTAGTGATGTGGCCTTGACCCTAATGATACTCACAGTACTTTGACAAATCTCCTAGGCCGAGGGTGAGCGGCCTGGGCCTGTACAAGGCCGGATGGTTACGAATTGCTTCAAAGATCTTTCTTGAGGGGCATTGAGCGCCGCAAATTGACGCAACTTTCACCCTTTGCAGGTACTTGCGCGCTGATCGTAGTTTATCTTATGCTCGGGGTACATATTGTTCTATAGTTTTCTTTTCTGGACTCTACCCAGGCTTGGACTTTCCAGTGAGGGATTTCTGACTGTCATGAACCTTTTGGTAAAGAGAGCTGCGAGTTCAATGTAGTTGTTTATCCTCTCCTCTTATAGAGAATGAAACCAAGCTTGAGCCTTCCCTTTTAGTGTTGTCGGAAATGCCTGGACCATGTGTTGATCTGAACATTGCGAACGTGTATGATAGTTTCGAAGCACCTCACGTGTGCGAGTGGTTTGTCGGTTCCGCTGAAACTGTGGATTTCAGAGTCATCCTCCGGATCTGGCCCTGCCCAAGAGTCAAGTGAGTTATAGTTGGGTAGATGTTCACCTAGTCCTAGCTTCGTGGCTGAGGCATCGAGACTCCTCTCGTTTCCAATGTTCTCTTCATAATTAGCATTGACGAGGTGACGATCATGCATCTCTTGGAGTGGTGTTGCGGGAGTGGGGCAGTTACTTGTACTTGAGAATTCCCTCTCTATATCGTACTCCTTGTGCAGGCAATGTCTAGTTGAGACTGAGAGTTCTCCTGATAGCGGTAATTCAACTTGCTTGAACGGCCGCGGAACTCTTGGTTGGTGGAATGCCAGATCATCCTGAATTGCGTACATCATGCTAGTGTGGGTGGTATTTAGAGGGGAGTATTCTCAAAGTGGATGTTGCCCCTCATTCCTCGGAGTGTCACGTCGACGATTGTGGCTCCTTGCGTCGGGCCATGATTTGGCAGATGCAGGGGAATGACTAGTGCTGGTGGCAGAGGAGGATCGGGGGTGTTGCTAGATTTCTGAGCAGAGTGAGCATTTCGGTCTACTGCTCCTTCATCTGGCGAACACGCCTCTCGAGGGCGTTAAGAGATGCGAATGCAACTTCTGCCTCCAATGGTAGGCTCACAAGTGAGCGGGTGCGTGCCGGTCCAGCACGTCCACAGGGGACGGATACTTCAGCAGTGTGGGCGCTTTTTTTTGCCATTGAAGTAGAACTTCGAAGTGGCAAGACTGGTGATCTTGACTTCTGAAGGATGCTGTGAATCGTGTTCCAACAGACAGAGCCAAACTGTTGCGGGCTAGCTCGATGCCCCGGTCGGATCGGATTCAATTGGACCGTCTTAGCTTACGGAGCGGTCGAGCGCGCACACAGTCAGAGAGAAAGAAAGGTTGACTGAAGATGTGATGACGTGGAAACACCCCTCAATTGGATATAAAACCACGCGACCAGATCTGTGCCGGTCAAATTCCACTATCTGCTCGCGGTTACAGGGCGTTTTGAGAATCGGGGCGACAGGCCGCTCCCGTTACAACTTGGGGTGAGAGAGAAGGTCTACGGATCCCAGCGGGAAACAGGCTGCGCTGCGGGAGCGATTTGGATGTTGAGATGGTACTGGTGCCCTGAAGCTTGGAGCGTGGGTTCGTCGTGCTCCTGCTTGTAGGGGTCGCATTCCTCCATCTGCTCGCTCTGGGACTTAGGTGTTTTCCTGCTGGTGGTGCGCTGGTGGCTCGTGGTGGCTGGAGGATGATACGAGGGAGGAGTCCGGCAGAGCTATCGCGTAAGGAAGAAGATGACCGGGAGCCAAAAGATGAATCTTGAGGAGACCATGGGGCTTCTTTTATAGCCTCATGTGGAGGATCATGGCGGGCCCCACCACTAATGTAGTGGGTTAGTGGGTGGTTACCCACCAGATTAGACAGTGAGGAGAACCCACCCTGATCGGATGGTGTGTAAGCCGTCGATGGCGGTGGGGCGGCCATGCGTCGGCGGCGGCCGGCCAAGGGGCGACCGGGACCGCAGCCAGGCCGGCGGCCGCGGCCAGGCCGCCGGCGGCCTGGCCGGACTCGCGGCCAGGCCGACGGCGGTTTGCCGGGGGGTGCGACCCGGCCGGCCGCGGCTTGGCAGGCGGCGCCCGGGTCGGCGGCCGAGGTCTGGCCGGCCGCGGTCCGGCCAGCGGTGAGCTGGCCGGCGGGAGCGGCCTGTCCGACCGCGGTCTGGCCGGCGGCGACCAGGTCAGCGGCCGCGGCCTGGACGGCCGTGGCCAGGCCAGCGATGGGCTAGTCGAGGGGAGCGGCCTGGCCGCCGGCGGGCTGGTCGGCGGTCGCGGCCTGGCCAGCCGCGGCCCGGCCAGTAGCGGCTGGGAGTGGCGGGGCCGGCCACGGCCCGGCCGGTGGCGCCCTGGCCGCGGACTGGCCTACCGCGGTCTGTCCGGCGACCGTGGCAGCGACCTAGCCGGCGGTGGGCCACGGTCTGGCCAGCGATCGCTGCCCGGCCGGCGGCGGCGGCGGCCGACGGTGGTGGCAGGCCGACGGTTACCCCCCCCCCCCCCCCAATGGGAGTGGTTTTCCTAAGTGGGGAGAGGGAGTGGTCCCCACCCCCATGTTTCCCTCATCATGGGGAGTTCATGGGAGGTGAGGTTTGACTAGTCAACCCCCATGATCTCTCTCACTTTGTGTGGAGATCATGGGGGAATATTTCCCTATAAATGGTGGCGTAACCCATCAATATATATACAATATAAAGTTATTTACATCCGCTACAATGATCTGTAAATCGGTCACATATTATATATATATATATATATATATATATATATATATATATATATATATATATATATATATATATATATATATATATATATATATATATATATATATATATATATATATATATATATAATATCGAGTTTTCCCAAGTAACTTGATGCTTAAGATCACGGCAGTGAACCGGTCGCACAAGTAATATAAAGTGGGCGAGTTTTCCCAAGTATCGATCTCTCAAGGAACACAGTAAGGTGGAGTTAATTTTGAGGAGGACTTGAGATTGAAGTCCTTAGGTCGGAGGTAACAATGGGGGCTTTGATATTGCGGACAAAGAAAATAAAACACTATCAACTACTCCTATGCAACGCTGCTATGCGATGCTTCGCTAGGCGGGATGGATGACTAGTCGGGCCGCTATGCACCGAATCACTAGGCGGATGGGCAAGTAGGCTTGCGAATGAGGTGATGAGAATGGCGGAATGAGGGCCGTTAGCACCTCTTCGCTACGCACGCCACTAGCAATTGCTAGTGCGGCTAGGGTGGATGGATGGTGGATGGAATATAAGGCGCAACTCAAGCAACTTAGGCAGTAGTATGAAATAGGAATCACATATACATGAAACACATAACATAAACAACCACAGTGCACTTCATCAATATAAATAAAGTTAAACACCAATATTTAACAAGAAAGCAAGAACAAGACAAGAGATCGACCGAATCCAAAGCCTTGTGGAGGATTCATGGTTGGAATCGTCAGGTTGTCATTCCGCGTCCAAGCTCGGTCCTCAACTGCGTCCGGGGTAGAGAAGGGCTGTCACCACCTTCCAATGGCCCGTCTTCTTCATCTCACGATAGCGGATGAAGTTTGCTAGCTTTCCTTTGCTTGATGGCTATGGCGTCAAACCCTACTTGAAGCTCACGGATGAAGGAGAAGGCCGAGAGGAAGCTCCGGCTTGGATTTGGCGGTGAAAGCTTGCCCGGAGCACCTCCCTAGGGTGGAAGATGAAGGGGAACGGCGGAGAAGGTGGAAAACGGCAGAGAAATGTCGAGCTCCGGATCCTCCCTCGAATTAGGGCGAGACCTGCACTATTTATACAAAAGCAGAAATGAACAATGCGCATGATCACAGGCGCACGACCAGTGGTCGTGCGCACTATATCCTGTGATCGTGCGCACTGGCATGGAATATCAGGAAGAAGAACTGGGATAACGCGCACCAGCAGTGGCTCCCGACCAGTGGTCGTGCGCACTAAGTCCAATGGTCGTGCGATTACCCCAGACAGGACTCCAAAAATGAGGAATCAATGCACACGATCGGTGGCGCACGACCGGTGGTCGTGCGCAGTATGTCCAGTGATCGTGCGCTTACCCCAGGCTGATTCTGGAAAATGTAGAGTAGTGCGCACGATCAGGGGCGCACGACCACTGGTCGTGCGCATTATATCCCATGATCGTGCGCAGTATTCCTGTTTCACAACCATCCCGGAACACGCACACGACCCCTGTACCGATAGGAAAAACAAATCACTAATCTGTGCAGACATTTCAGACAATCACAAAAGGGAGTACAAACTATAAAAATAACAAAATACACAACCACAGACATAAATGTGCACTTCCTATGGAAATAAAGATTAGGTGAAATAGGAACGATAAAGAACTAAAAGTGAAGTGCAACCGCGTGAAAACTAGCCCAGATGAGTTCGAAAAAAGGTATATAAAGTGGACTCATCACACCCCCAGACTTAACTGTTTGCGCGTCCCGAGCAAACAAAATCTAAGCAGATAGGGAAAAATACTAGTTAACAAAGAAATTGCGATACGTAGTACCATGCGAAGTCGCATGCTCTCGCGCGTAAAAATATAATAGAAGAAATTTCTAATTATGCAGAATAATTTATACTTTTCACAATGCGTATCAACATTTTATTATTACTCAAAAATAGAATCACGGTGAATCATCCGGTCATGCGTAGGGAGAAAGTAGACTAATCGCTAGGCGAGCATTGCCAAAGATCAGGGCTCAGAATAACCTCCAAAGGAATCCACCAATGTCGGTGACCATATGCTTGCCCTTTCGCATTCTCTCCACGGCACTGTTTTGGTTCACACACGAATCAGTAGGACTTTAGGTGAAGAGATGGGGCTTGGGTTTCGGTGAGGTAAACAAAGATAAACATGAAGGCTATGCACCTAACCCAAATGAGCTAGTATAAAATGAATCCATCAGCTAGCCAAAATACATGCGGGTACACCACACCCCAAACTTAACTTTTAACATATGGGTGTGTGCAGCACCTACTCCAAAAATAAGCACATCTCAAATAGGATTTTTAATTTTTACTTTTCCTTTTCACTTTTTCACTTTAACATCATTTTTTTTAAACTTTTCTTTTTTTTCTTTTTCAAATTACTTTTCTTTTCACAAATTCAGCAAATATAAGCTTTGGAGCACATCCACATTTTCACATGTAATAACACCACATCACATCCCAACATGAAAATATAAAACACTAAACTCGACTTGGGTGTGCGACTAGGATTGACTATGAGGCTTTGGTGAAATCATGATGGAGCTGAATCAAAAGGAGGGGTAGACACAACAGGGCTAGCGAGGATATGATGTTAGGAATGGTACAAAGCTCAACCGGGCCAAAATGATGGCCTACATCACGCTCATGCATGACTAACCTATACTCATGCTTCAAGAATAGCTTGGGGCAAGTTCTTAGCCAACGAGAAAGACTATCCCTCCTCCCGACTCGAGTAATACGAAACTAACGGCCGTCTACACACATCCCTAAGCTACTGTTTGATTCATACCGGATTCACCAACTTTTGAGTAGAATAAAAAGTCTTTACATAAATAGAAAGATATAAAACTATAAGCATACAGAAAAATTAAATCTACTCGAATTTCTGCACGAGACGAGAGCAGTTGACTAGGAGCACAGCAAGGTCAACATTTTACTCCGTCTCACAATCCTAAGCCAACACCATAGTTTTCCCAAATCTAACGAAGAAATGAGTTTAACTCGCGGCACACTAACAACTAAGCACGCGCTCATGTGGGTGAAGTGGTGTGTGATTCAATGAACTAATCAAAATAAAACTATAAAGGCTTCTAGTATGCACATGAGATGTGCACTTGCAAAAGGTAACAAAACTAGCTCTCCCCCAGACTTAAACTAAACTACACAGCATATGATGGAGAAATTAAAATCATAAAGAGCTAAGGGAAGAGGTTACCCAATGCTCAGCTAGTGAGCATACCAGAAGACGCGTGGAAACCAGAAGCAGGTCTGCCATACGAAGAATCACAACCCCGCCAACACGAAGTTGTTAAGAAGACCTGCAGGGGTGAGCTCCGCAAAAATAAAAGAAAAATATACAAAAAGAAATGCTAAAACTAAAAGAAACATGAAAATAAAAAATGCAGGAAATAAAAGATAAGTACTAGGGTTATTGTCATTCCAGCACGACTTATTAAATTCTAAACAGTTCTAGCTTATAGGCCTATGAAATAAAAAGTGCACAGCTAACTGGCCTAATATCCATTTCGGTAACGGGTACCGATACGGTGATAGAGCAGTTACCCCTCTACCTAAATAATCATACCTGCCCAACACAGGTAGAGGAAATAGGAAATAGGATGAGGAGGAGGCCTGGTCCTCCCTCATCGTATCACAAAATAAATCCTTGCCTAACAAGGTTTCGTCCACCACAAGTTCGCTGGGGGCGAAGGTGACGACAGGGGCTTCCACTGTGAAGGAGTTAGGAACCTCCTCACACAAGAGGATGCACTCGTCGACAGCCTGAGCGCAAGGCTCAATGTCAACCCAACTTACCCGTGGAGATTCAACCTGCACAGGATCAGATAAGGAAGGGGGATCAAGAAATACAAGAGACGAAGAACATAAAGAAATAATCGGGGGAGTGATCCCGCTTTCACTCCCCAAAGGCTGAGGTAGAAAAATATCGTCAGCAATGTCGATAATGCTATAAGGCTCGGCAGGATCCATAGAGGCCTCCACCAAGACTTGGACTTCCTCCTTTGGTATCAAGGGAGAATCCTCGACACCAAGAAGGTTGTCCTCCTCCATGGGAGTGGAAACAACCCATGTATCACAAGCCTCAACTTGTGTTGCATCGTCGAAAATGTCGTCAGAGACGACTGAAGTAGAATGCACAAAAGGCGGAAGAACTTTGCTTGGATAAAAGTCAAGCACAGGTTCCTCACAAAGAATCGGCTCCACGCTTGGAGATGTATGCACATGGGAGATAGGCTCAGCCATGTCGAACCCTAGATCAGTCACACATCTGGTGGTTGTGTCCATATCATTCCCTTCAACAAATGAAGGTGAAAGGGATACATAAACAGAGGATGAAGGTGTGCCACCAAGGGTAGGAGTCGGGATGATCCAGATGTCCGGCTCATCATCCTCTTCCATAACACGGAGGTACTTGGCACAATCCTTCAGGACATGATCTGTTCTACGACAATACAAACACTTTCTCCCATTACGCTGCGGTCCTTGTGGGGCCGGAGAGGAATAGGAGAACGGTGTATGTGGCGAGGACGATTGACCATAAGCTCGGGGCACAGTGTTCGAAAGGCTGTACGAATACAACATCTTATGCATTGTGCGTTGAGGCTTATGCTCAATATCTCTCGTATGGCATTCATGACTAGCGTGGGAAGGCTTCCCACACCAACGACATTGGGCATACGAATATCCCCACATGGTGTCGAAACAGCAGATTCAAAATAAATTGTACAAATTACTAAATCCAACAATTTATTACTACAATTGCCTAAACAACAATAGAAAGGAAGGCAAAACAGAAATAGAACAAAACAAAAGTGATTAACAAAGGAAAAGGAAAGCAATCTCACGTCTTCCTCTCCAGAAACTCACACGACTGTGTTCCCCGGCAACGACGCCAAAAACTTGATGCTTAAGATCACGGCAGTGAACCGGTCGCACAAGTAATATAAAGTGGGTGAGTTTTCCCAAGTATCGATCTCTCAAGGAACACAGTAAGGTGGAGTTAATTTTGAGGAGGACTTGAGATTGAAGTCCTTAGGTCGGAGGTAACAATGGGGGCTTTGATATTGCGGACAAAGAAAATAAAACACTATCAACTACTCCTATGCAACGCTGCTATGCAATGCTTCGCCAGGCGGGATGGAAGACTAGTCAGACCGCTATGCACCGAATCACTAGGCGGATGGGAAAGTAGGCTTGCGAATGAGGTGATGAGAATGGCGGAATGAGGGCCGTGAGCACCTCTTCGCTACGCACGCCACTAGCAATTGCTAGTGCGGCAAGGGTGGATGGATGGTGGATGGAATATAAGGCGCAACTCAAGCAACTTAGGCAGTAGTATGAAATAGGAATCACATAGACATGAAACACATAACATAAACAACCACAGTGCACTTCATCAATATAAATAAAGTTAAACACCAATATTCAACAAGAAAGCAAGAACAAGACAAGAGATCGACCGAATCCGAAGCCTTGGTGAGGATTCACGGTTGGAATCGTCGGGTTGTCATTCCGCGTCCAAGCTCGGTCCTCAACTGCGTTCGGGGTAGAGAAGGGCTGTCACCACCTTCCAATGGCCCGTCTTCTTCATCTCACGATAGCGGACGAAGTTTGCTAGCTTTCCTTTGCTTGATGGCTATGACGTCAAACCCTATTTGAAGCTCACGGATGAAGGAGAAGGCCGAGAGGAAGCTCCGGCTTGGATTTGGCGGTGAAAGCTTGCCCGGAGCACCTCCCTAGGGTGGAAGATGAAGGGGAACGGCGGAGAAGGCGGAAAACGGCGGAGAAATGTCGAGCTCCGGATCCTCCCTCGAATTAGGGCGAGACCTGCACTATTTATACAAAAGCAGAAATGAACAATGCGCACGATCACAGGCGCACGACCAGTGGTCGTGCGCACTATATCCTATGCTCGTGCGCACTGACATGGAATATCAGGAAGAAGAACTGGGATAACGCGCACGAGCAGTGGCGCCCGACCAGAGGTCGTGCGCACTAAGTCCAATGGTCGTGCGATTACCCCAGACAGGACTCCAAAAATGAGGAATCAATGCACACGATCGGTGGCGCACGACCGGTGGTCGTGCGCAGTATGTCCAGTGATCGTGCGCTTACCTCAGGCTAATTCTGGAAATATATATATATATATATATATATATATATATATATATATATATATATATATATATATATATATATATATATATATATATATATATATATATATATATATATATATATATATATAGAATATGTGGTCGATTTACATATAACTATAACAGTTGTAATGAACTTTATTTAATACGAGCATTTTTGCACGGGCTACGCCCGTGCTCGATGCTCTCGTGCGGCCTTCGGTCGCAATAGGCAGGCTTCGCCCGCCTGCGCACTGGCTTCGCCAGTGCTTGATGCTTCGGGTGATTTTCGGCCGCATAGAAGCTTCGACCGCTTCCATGCAATCCAACATCTCGGCGCCGCACCCGCCACTCGCGGCTCTCGGAGTCCGAATCTGAATAATTTTGCTTTGGGGGGGCCGCGAGTGGCGGGTGCGGCGTCGAGATGGTTGATTGCATGGAAGCGGGCGAAGCCCGTGTGCAGGCCAACGAAACCCGCTTTCATGCGGCCGAATACCACACGAGAGCATCGAGCACGGGCGTAGCCCGTACGCCCATACGAAGATGCTCATATATAAAAAAAAAGGTCATTGCACCAGTGCACATTCAAAGAATCCGCCGCCTTGTAGTATTATTATTATTACTATTATTGTAAAAAGAATATAATTATATATATTATTTATTATTATTGAGTATTTTAAGAATGCCGATGAGCTAGCTCATGAGTAATTTTTAAGTACGCATCTCGTACGGCTACAGTGCCGTGCGAGACGCATCACTGCCATGCACTCACACATCAAAAATCATATAAGTGATTTGATATGCAAGTACACGACACAGATCACACAGATCACGTGCGCACGGCACTGTAGCCGTGCGCGCGCGTACATAAAAAATGTTCCCAACTCATAGACGTTCAACAGCCGACGGCGAGTATAATCCTCGCACGTGTCGGCGGGTTCCGTGACCCACACGGCAGCCGCCGTAATTGACGGAGCCGCACGCATTTCCAAGGCGCCGGGATACCCGCAGTCTGCGTGGGTCCCGCGCCGTTGTCCGCGGCGGGCTCCATTGCCGTGGACTACACGCGGCAGTACAGCCTGCCGCCTCCGGCAAGTGGCAACTGCCCACCCACCGGCGACTGACGACAGCGACTGGAAGTGGTTTCTACGGCTGAATTTGAACCGTCGGTGTTGCGGCGACCGCGCTTGCTGCCGTCCTTGCGGCAGCTGCTGCCAGTTAGCTTTGCTAGATTGCCAAATTAAAATTTTATTTTAAATATTATTTGAGAAAGCGATATATATAGGTGATTGTTAACCGCAACCCGAAATTGGCTAGTCTCATCTCAAAATCTCTCAATTTTTCGCGCCTTTTTGAAATACGCCTTGTACATGCAATTTCAGCAAAAGTGTTCAACACGAAAGTTGTAGATATCGACGAGATCTACAACTTTCGTGTTGAACACTTTTCCTGAAATTGCATGTAGAAGACGTATTTCGAAAAAGCGCAAAACTTGTACATATTTTCAAAGTACGCCTTGTACATGCATTTTTAGGAAAAGTGATCAACACGAAAGTTGTAAATCTCGTCGATATCTACAACTTTTGTGTTGAACACTTTTCCTGATATTGCATGTATGAGCCGTATTTCGAAAAGACGCAAAAATTTGGAAGATTTTGGGGTGCGACTAGTAAAACAACGGGCTGCGGTTAACAGTCACCTATATATATACGTTTTTTTTATTTAATAGATATGTTTAATATAAGAGTTTGCTACTTTGCTAAAATCCGCCGCCGGGGAGAGCCAAAGAGCGCAACACCTCCCGCAGTCCCGCGTAGCTTCCAGCGTCGCATCAGACACTGCTGTTCTTCATCTGCATTTATAATATTAGTAAAGTACTTAAATATATTTATTAAAATTTTAAGTTTTGTATTATTGAAAACAAAATTTCAGTAAAATATTAAAAAAATTCTTACTCTAAATTTCGTTATGTTTTTATGGTTTTACATGATGCGGTGTTATTGACTTATAACGCTAGATGTTATGAAAATTGATCCGAGTGCAGATATTTATCTCCATCCAATAAATTAAGTATCGGCAAAAGTTAGTGCGGTTACGAATATGAATACGAAGTACAATAAGTATGAAAGAAATAGGCAAACATCATAAAATGAATAGCATCAAATTTAAAGTGATTTCTCAAAATTGGATACGTCCAATGTACCAGCAGAAGAAAATTACTTTTAATATTTCAAACATATAATACAAATAAAATGAAGGAGAAAAATAGATCGAGAAAATGATGGAAATCTCGAATCCTCCAAGGCCCGACCGTACACGTTACGATGAGAAAATAGTTTCGGAGGTGAGAGAGGAACTCGGCGGCGAGAAATACTCGACGGCGAGAACTCATGGTGAGGAAGAAGTCGGCCGAAAAGAAGAAGATGGCCGAGAGGAAGAAGCCGGTCGAGACGAAGAAGCCGAAAATCTCTATGTCGGAAAACTATTGCTTTGCACTACATACTTGGGGAAAACTCGCCTCCTCTTTATATAGGTTTGAAGAACCCTAAATCGGATAAAAGAATGGTTGGGCCGACTGGATCCAATCAAGGAAGGAGAACAAATTTTCTTCCAAAAAATCTCCTCTATTGATTGGAAGAAAATATATTGTCACCAATACTTCTCCATAATTGACGGAATTTGGGGAATTTCAAAGGAGCAGCCACAAATTGAGAGGTCTTCAAAAAAGGATCGAAAGGTTTCCAAAAACTCAAAAAGATACCGTCAAGAATTTGATTTCAAAAATGATGACACCATAGATTGTGTGACTTCCAATATCAGCCCTCCGCCCATATGGAAAGAGGCGGCAATTACCGCAGCAATCTCCATCTTAACGCCTCTTCCATGACAAGCTCCATTTAGTTGAGATAACTCCAAAATGCTCCAACGGTCACCAAGATCCAAAAACCAAAGAGACTGACACAATGAACTTCATTCGAGAACGGATTATAAGAAAACTCATTCAATCCTGAGTAGCACACAAACTGAACGGACGTGGCTATCGCAGAAACACTTCACATTAAAGCTAAATTTTAACTGCTGCACCTCTAGTGGTGGTCTCCCATAACAAAGTAAATGAACCTATCAAGACTTCTAGCCTTTGATGTGCGCGCGAAAGAGGAATTGATAAATACAGACACATCAAATAATTAATGCAAACAAACTGACATCAACATGAAAAAATGAACCCATATGAGAACTAATCAGAGAAAAGTTGATTAGGCATGCTCTAAGCTCATGTAAAACGAAGAAGTAACAAGAAAAGAACTTAGGTAATAGAGGGTGAGCAAACTGCATTCAAAAACGAAGTTCTTGACTAGGACTAAGAGTTATAGGAACACAAGTCTACAGATAACATGACTAAGAAATAAAGGGAAAAAATGTAAGCAAGTGAAGGGATAAAAAAAGACAATGTAGGAAGCCCAAAAAAGAAAACACACAAAAAACCAGAAAAAATATAATGATAAAAAACACTAGAAAACGTTTTCATCAAGATCCTCACAAAAATATGGATGTGACAGACGTTTCCTTATCATCACCAGGAGTCTTCCTTTTTTCTTGTTTTGAAGCTTCCAGCAATCATTAATTCCATGACCATTATTTTTGTAGTAGTTGCAGTGACTATCTGAACTTTTCTTAGACTTGCCTCCTCTAATTGAATCAGACTGACCCCAAGAGAATAAAGCTGAACTTTCAACAACACCGGAGTCAGACGACTTCTTTCAGATGTCATCTGAGAGTAAGGCTGGAGTGACCACTTCCATATTCAAAATATCTTTACTGTAGGTGAAGGTAGTGGTCATGTCGTCATAGGACTTTGAAAGAGAGTTCAGAAGAATAATTGTCATGTTCTCTTCTTCCACCTAAATATCCATGCTGAAACACTAAGATAACAGTTTATTGAAATTGTTCAGGTGGCTATGTAGAGAGGAACCCTCCTTCATGCTAAACTTGTACAACTGCTGCTTGAGGTAGATGCGATTGGGGAGAGACTTTGTCATATAGATACTCTATGACTTTGCCCAAAGACCATAGGCAGTCGTCTTTGAAAGAACTTCATATAGCACATCATCATGTAAGCACAACTATATGGTGGACAGAGTTCTGAGATCCAAATCCTCCCACAAGCGATCGGTAGCCTCAGCATCCTTATGGGTCTTTCCCAAAGGACATGGCATAAACCTTTCTTGATAAGTAGTGTTTTGACTTTCACATGTCATAGGCCAAAATTGTGCTTCCCATCAAACTTTGCAACTTCAAATTTCGCACTGGGTGTAGAAGATGCCATAGAAATCAAACTGAGGTAATCTGCACTGAGATCAATGCAACCAGATAAATTCACGGATCAAGATTGGGAAGATAGGGACAGACAGATGTCTTCACCTACCGTTGACCAAACTCGAACCGAAACGTCCAAATAGTCACCGATCGAACCTGGCTCTGATACCACTTGTTATGAAAACCGATCCGAGTGCAGATATTTATCCCGATCAAATAAATTAACTATCAGCCAAAAGGTTAGTGTGGTTACGAATACGAAGAACAATAAGAACAAAAGAAATAAGATATCACCACAAAATGAAGATCAACAAATTTAATGTGGTTCCCCGAAATTGGGTACGTCCAGTGTGCCAGCAGAAGTAAATTTACTATTAATTTCTCAAAAGTACAATACGACTAAATGGATGAGAAGAATAGACCGAGAAAATGATGGAAATCTTGAATACTTCGAGGTCCAATCGTACACGTTGTGATGAGAAAATAGTTCTGATGGCGAGAGAAGAACTCGGCGGTGAGAAGAACTCAACAGCGAGAAGAACTCATGACGAGGAAAAAGCCGGTCGAGACGAAGAATCCGGCTGAGACGAAGATGCCGAAAATCTCTCTGCCGAAAAACTTTTGCTCTGGACTGCATACTTGGGGAAAACCCCCCTCCTCTTTATAGAGGCATGAAGAACCCTAAATTAGGTAAAAGGAAGGTGGGGCCGGCTGGATCCAATCAAAGAAGTAGAATAAATCTCCTTCCAAAAAATCTCCACCATTGATTGAAAAAAATATATTCTGCCATCGATGTTCCTCCATAATTGATGGAATTTGGGAAATTTTAAAAGAGGAGTTACGAATTGAGCGGTCTCCAAAAAAGGATTGAAAGGTTTCCAAAAACTCAAAAAAGATACCGCCAAAAATTTGATTCCAAAAACGATGACAACATAGATTGTGTGACTTTCAAAATCAGCCCCTGCCCATATGGAAAGAGTTGACAATTATCACAACAGCTAGATATGCAGTATTATAATTAAATGTAACACTCAGTATTCATATAAGCGTTACATTATTTCCTTAAGACCATCACATCATTTAAAATTGTTTAAAAAATTAGGGCACTATTAACCGCACTACATATATGACTATTTACACTGCAAAACAATTAAGGGGTTTTTTATATGCTATCGACACTGCTAACTCGCACTACTACTGCTAGGTTGTCCCTAAAATCTAGTCGCTCCTTCCTCTCTTGCGAACCCCCTCGCCGATCCGTCCTCCATCTCTCTGGCGGCCACGAAACTCTAACAAATCCCTTAATCGATCGCTCGTGGCTACCCCTGGACCGGCAGCAACCTTCTTCTCTATAATAACCATGATTTAATATGTTAATATGTTATAATTATCATAACAATAATAATAATAATAATAAATAAAATAAAACCTAAGTAAAAACTCCTAACCTAACCTAACTGGCCAGCCCCCCATTTATTTTTTCTCGTATCCCGCTCCCAGCCCTTCCCCCATTTCCACCTCACGCAAGCCGCATCACGTTCTCTCGCTTCCGTCGCTGCTCCAGTCTCCAGTCCGCCGCTCCAACCCCGCCTTCTCCTGCTCCAGGCGTCAACGCCTCCTACGGCTCCTCCCTCCATAGCCAGTGTCGCCTCCTCTTGCTCCTCCTCCGTCTCAAGCCGTCGACACCACCACCATAGGGCGATGCCCCTACTCCCTCTCCTCCTCCAGCAGCCGCCTCTTCTCCCTCCAGTAACCCTAATTTTGGCTCTTCTTCTTCGATTTGGCCGAGATCTGCAAGAGAGCGCATGGGGTTTGCTCGTATTTCATCTCTACTTTGATTTAGAGCCCGGATTTGATCTCCTTGGGTAAGGTTTTTTTGCTCCCCTTCTTTATTCATACTTGCTTGACCTTATATTTGCAAAATTATGCCCTAATTTGTGTATATTTCTGTGGATCCAAGTTTCTGCCTCTCTCGCAATCAACTAATCTCGTCGTATTTGTGATTTCCAGTGCATCTCCTTGACTCAAGTGATGGAATTTCTCCTAAGCACTCAAAATTAGGGTTTATCCATACCCAAGTGCCGTCAAGCCTCCTTTTTTGTGTGATAGTCTCTTCTCCCCTCTCTTTGAGGGAGGTAAATCACTAACTCTCTTGTGCTTTAAGTTTTGTAAGTAAGCTCTCGTGTTAGCGTAAATTTTCCATCTTGCCGAATATCAATTGTGATTGTTTTTGAACAGGTTTGCTTGAGGAGTGTCAACTTTGCTCGCGCCAGTTGACCGCTTATGTCACAACCTGCATTTTCTCCGAATTTAAATGAATATCATAGTATGAGAAAACACGCATTGTGATGTCACGCCATGCAGGGGATAACTGCAAACGTTCAAGCAAACTCCAACTCTAATACAATTTATGATAATACCAAATTATAATGTGAAAAAAGCATGTTTAAGTTAAGTTTTAGACGGCCGTATCCCTCAGCTCAGTGGAT
The DNA here is from genome assembly GCA_039583875.1 of Platanthera guangdongensis. NCBI lineage: Eukaryota > Viridiplantae > Streptophyta > Magnoliopsida > Asparagales > Orchidaceae > Platanthera > Platanthera guangdongensis. The sequence continues at coordinate 147,767,803 of CM077155.1, read as the reverse complement.
CAACTAGTCTACGATTGAAAATATAGGTTTACACTGTAGAAAATACCTTGTTTACATTAATTGACATCCTACATGAGTAAAAACATCCACATAGGACAACTCATGGTATGCACGACTATAAATTTATCATAAGTATGGAAATAGCTTTTACATTAGTTAAAATATAGTGACTTTAGCTTTCCAATATGACCAGAATGAAGTGACAATGATATTACTTTTATACTTTAAATTATCTAACATGCAACCCAACATAAAACATTCCCAAAGAGCAAGTACAACCAACCAAAAAAGGGCAAACTAGCAGCTAGCAATGTATTCAACATTTCAAAAGAAAATTACCAGTGGGCATCAACAACCTGACACGAACCCATTGAAAGTATGCATGTTTGAACATAAACCGAAAACAACAAACTTTCTCATGATGGTGGGGAAAACTACTGCAATAACTATACTCCACAAGCTATAACCCAACATAGCCGCTCCACCGGTTACATCCCTGATCCTGAGGCATTCAAAGAAAGAATACCTCAACAAGATATTTACAAGTGGCAATAGAATTTAAACAATAGATGAAAACAAATAGTTAAAGAGTTACCAGCCCATGACAAGATAACTATAAGGAAACATCAACACTTAACGACAAGGGAAATGGGGAGAAAGAACTCACAAGGGTAAAATGTTGGGTATTGTATCCATAATAACCCTGATTTGAAGAAGGGTCCAGTCAAGCTAAGATGAATTGAGATTGTATTTGATATTGTATTTTAGTTATGTACTTGTAGGTTTACAATGCTAAGTACACACCAATGTCAGGTTACAGTGAGTCATTAAACACATGACTACACAATGTAATCCCTTATTATGTAGGTCATAGTGTTGACTCATGTGTAATCTCTCTATTGGGGTGTACTTCTTTTCCAAGTACAGGAGACAGATCAAGGAAGGCCAAAATCAAGAAGTCAGAAATGGAAAATTCTACCTAAGCAAAATTCGGCGAGTATGGTGAGTCATACACGCCGAATTCGTCGAGTATCCCCTTGATACTCGTCGAATTCGCCGTGTATTGTTCCCGATACCCGTCAAATTCATCGTAAATACTTTGGAAAAATTCGCAGGAAAAGCAGAAAATCGCCAAGGCAAATTCGTCGAGTATCATTGATGATACTCGCCAAATTCGCCGAGTATCAGCAACGATACTCGCCGAATTCGATGAGTATCCCATGCGATACTCGCCGAATTCTACGAGTATCCCTTGCGATACTCGCTGAATTCGACTAGTATCCTGGGCGATACTCGCCGGGTATGTTGGGCCTTATATCGACTTTTCTTCTATTCTGTCCAAGGCATTTTCGGCGAATATCATCTTCATATTCGGTGAGTATCATACTGATACTCGACGAAACTCACCGAAAAACACTTGTCTTCTTTTCGATTTTTTCTTCCTGGTTCGAAACCGACGACCATGTACAATACTTCTCTAGTTTTCAATTTTGGAAACCTTTTATAGCTGTTTGATTTCGAATCTCCCTATAAATACCTAAGATAATTTCGAAATCAATAGGAAATCCAAAAACCTAATTTCTAAAATCAAAATCTCTATTTCCCGAAAAATAATCTCGCCGGCCGCTCCATACCGATTTCGCAAACTTCTTCCGATCGGTCGTAACTTCACGCAACTGTCTTCTTCGCCGACGAATTCGTTGACTGGATCGCTTCTTCATTCAAGATCTGTTTTCTCCAGTCCTTGTTGGTCGAAGATCATGGTTCTAGATCCAAGATTTCACGGTTCTTAGTTCTCCAAGATTCAACTTCCAACCTTTAAAGGACGTCGTATCAAGATTGGAATCGTGTGTTGTTGTAACTTTATTTTTGAATATTATAGGAGATTTTCTCTGAGTTTTGTAGATCCGTTTGTGGATCGAGAAAGTAGATCCGGTTGTGGATCGAGTGTGTAGATCCAGTTTGCGGATCGAGTTGCAGGAGAATTTGTTCCCCAAGTGGTAGGAGCTTCGTCTCCGAGGTGTAGGAGTTGCGACTCCGAGGTGTAAGATTTGACGAAATATGAGTTTAGTGAAGTAGCCGAATCTGCCTTTCGTGGGAGATAGGTGAGGCGGGACAGTGGACGTATGCAACTCGGGGAACGACTACAAAATCTCTACGTTTGTGTGTTTGTTATTTACGATTATTTTTATTTCGGAAAAAGACACAAACATCACATATTTACCCCACTCTAGGTGATTTAAGTCAACGTTAGATACTTTCAAATGGTATCAAAGGGAGGTTGGTCAAATAAGGTTAACACCTTGATCAAGATCCCTGATCTAGCATTCAGAGATTCTGCACTTTCACCATTGATTGAAGCAAAGACATATCATCTATGAAGCTACCAGTGTGTACCCAGGAAAACTTTCCCATGTGGAAAGAACGAGTATGGTTCTTCATAAAAGTTGTTGATCTAAGGATCTTTCAGATAGTAGAAGAAGGACCTCACATCCCTACATAGCCATCAACGATAAATCCAGCAATCATGATTCCAAAGAAGATGATGGATCTTACTAAGGATAAGATTGCCTTAGTCTCCCTTAATAAGAAGGCTAAGAATATCATAGCAAGTGCAGTTGACGATTCTATGCTCCAGAACTTATTCCACTGCAAGTATGCTAAAGAGATGTGAGACTGTCTTGTTGTCCTGATGGAAGGTACTGAAGAAGTAAGAGATGATCGTAGATCGCTGTTGAACCAGGATTACGAAGCCTTCAAGCAAGGTGCCGATGACTCCATAGCTGATAGCTTTGAAAAGTTCATCAAGATAATGAATGGTTTCAGGAACTACGGTCGCGTCTTCACTTATGGTGAACTCAACGACAAGTTCCTTAGATCCCTCACAAAGGACTGGGACACAAAGGTCGTCACCATCAGAGAATTTGGAAAGTTGTCGGAGATCGGCCCATAGAATCTTTTCGGCAAATTTCTCTCCTACGAACTCAAAATGAACACCAGAAAGAAGGAGGAGCAAGCCAATCGATCTTCAAGCAAAGAGAAGTCTACAGCCCTAAAGGCAGAAGGTTCAAAAAAGTCTAGAGATGTGTCACCTGTAAGGACACGAGCTCCAGACACCCATGAAGACTCTGAGCCTAGCACGTCTGGCTCCGAGTTATCAGATGGAGAATTTTCTCTCCTATCCAAGCAGTTCAAGAAGGTGCTGGGCAAGAGGAGACAAATGAAGTATAAGTCATCCTCTTCAGATAACAAAAGATCACGTCGTGATGGTAATTGAATGACCAGAAGCTACAATAAAGAGGACATGTACAAATCCAAACCGAACAAACATGTTTCCTCTGACGTTGTTTGTTACTATTGTAAAAAATCAGGTCACATGATTGCGGAGTGTCCTTACAAGAAGAAGGAGAGATCCAGGAAGGACGAGAAAAGATCCTTCAAAGGGAGGAAGAAAGAAGAGAAGAGCTTCGTCGCCAAAAAGACGAAGACTCTCAGTGACAGTGACTCGAGTGAGTCGAGTTCTAAAAATGAAGAAGCCTACTTTGGGCTGATTGCTCAATCTGACGAGGAAGTGAGCGACTCAAAATACCATGGTGTTGGGTATATTGGTCACAATATACTTGATTTGAAGAAGTCCTTTCAGCTTAATGATATACACATAGTTGTATTTGATAAATGTTAAGTTCTTGTCTGAAGGCAAATTAAGCTAAGTACAAAAGTGTCGAAACACTAGGCTAGTGTAGACACCTTTGTCAAAGTTGTGCTGAGACAAAGAGAAAGCTGTATAGACACTCAGGACTAGTGTCGACACACTTAAACGAGAAGTGTTGAGACAAGGAGAAAGTTATGTCGACACCCAGGACTTGGGTCGACACTATGATACAAGAAAGCAACTGTGTCGACACTCAGGACTAGTGTCGACATACACTGCACAATTTGTGTCGAGACAAAGAACAGCTGTGTCGACACTCAGGACTAACGTCGACACATACTGCACAAGTTGTGTCGAGACAAAGAGAAGCTGTGTCGACACTAAGGACAAGTATCGACACACTCAATACAAGCAGTGTCGAGACTGAAACAGCTGTGTCGACACTCAGGACAAGTGTCGACACACTTCACAAGCTGTCAAGACTGGAAGCAAGCAGTGTCGACACTCAGGACTAGTGTCGACACATTCTACATCAACTGTATCGAGACAAGGTGAAGGTTGTGTCGACACATTCAGAAGTATGCCGACACCACTACAAGAGTAGTGTCGACACCAATGACTGGTGTTGACACATCCAACATACAAGTTTCAACACTTCAAGCAGATTTGATTCCTAAATACAGAAATCAAGCTAGAGGTACTGACAACTGTCATAACTGTCAGAACTGTCAGATGTCAGTTATTAACCGGATCAGCCGGTTACCTTTGACAGAGCCTATATAAAGGGATCAACTCTTCAGAAAAATAGACAAGAAAAATTTGGCATGACCAGATCTAAGAAGCAATCAGCTATAATTCAGAAGGTGGAGAGAGGCCGAATCAAGAATCGTCTTCAACATTCTCCGGCCTAGATCTACCCTAATTTCAACTTCAAGAAGCTTTGAAAAGCTAAGAAGGGTTGGATCAGATCCATCATTACAAGATCAAAGGAAGCAAACACATCTGGATCAGATCAAGAAGCAGTCAACCATTTTTCTGTAGATGGGTGACTAATTCTGAATCAATTTCTTTTACCTTTGTTAATTTTGTAAGATCTACCTGTAGATCTGAGTGTAGGGGAATCATTTTCTCTGAGTTGTAAGCCTGTGTTATAAAGGCTGAGGTAGAGCAGGGATTGCCTGAGGTAGGAGAAGTGGGTATTTCTCTGAGTTGTAGGGCACGATTTGCATGAGGAGTGGGAGTGTGGATACATTCTGAGGTAAAGTTCTTGGGAAGAACTTGAGGTGTAGGATCTTGGTGATCTGAGTGGTAAGACTTGTAAAGTCTGAGTTATAGGGGCCAGCTGGGCTCTGAGCTGTAAGATATAAGGATCTGAGTAAAGGAATAAGAAGGAGTTTGATCGAATCTAGTTCATTGCTAGATATACGAAGGGGGAAGTGGATGTACCCATAAATTAGGGTACCACTATAAAACGGTGTGTACTGTGATGTGATTGCTGTGCTATAATAGTTTTAAATTGCTGTCAAGATTATCTTGTAATATTTGACTGAGAAAATTATCATAAAGAAAGTATATCTCTAAATTAAAAAAGTAGCCAAGGTTTTAATTGGACCTATTCACCCCCCTCTTGGTCATTCTCAATCCTAAGACAAATATTTACACATGGGAAGGTAAACTCACACACAATTCTCTCCAAATCAGAAACTTCTTCGAATGGTCATGAAGACAACTCTGATGAGAACGATTCAGAGTTGATGGCTCAGCACAAGCAGTTGTTAAAGGCTTTCGACAAATATCAAAAGGTAGTCCGAAAGCAAGTTAACGAGATTGCCTCCCTCAAGGCAGTAGAGGCAAATCTGAAGGAAGAAATTGCATAGTTAATTCCTCTCAGAGTTGAAGTCCACTTCTTGAAAGAGGAACTCAAGGACTCAACTGAGACGTTAAAGCTGAAAGAAAAGTATCTTGATGAGCTGGAAGAAAAGCTCGCAGTGGAGAGAATACTCGTTTAGAGTTTCTCCAAGCCAAAGACTATTCTCCCTCTCATCGATGAGTTCTCAGCTCAAAACAAGGGTAGTGGTATTGGCCATGTTGGTGGAAAATGTAAGGCTTCCAAGAGGGCTAGCGCCAATGAAAAAGGGAAAGCCCTCATGAGTCAACCATCGTTCAGGAAGGTAATCTTCCCAACGAATAAGTTTGACCTGGATTCATCCTATGGTCATCATGCAAGGCCTACTTATGTAGAGCCCAAGACCAGATACCAGGGATGGACCCGTCCCCGTGACTTTGGTGTTAGCATGTTCAAAGCACCTTATGAAGAGATTCAAATGAAGAGTTATGGTCCATATGTACATGGCTATAACAACAAGAAGACACTGAAAGCCAAATCTATTGTGCCTAAGGAAAAGGAGATGCATAAACCTTGTGTATGCTGCAATAATTAGGCTTCCACCTCTAAGAATTCTACCCCATGCTAGACATCACATTCAAAGGGTCAAGTAGGAGTACAAGAGGAGATACAATAGATTTGATTGTTGGTGTTGTGGTAAAGTTGGTCACTTTGGCGCCGATTACTGGTACAACCCCGCAAACTTTGTGACCCCACGAGTTAGCCATACGAGACAGACCACTAGAACGCAAATCTGGTATTTGGATAGCGGATGCTCTCGGCACATGACCGGGACAAGAAGCCATTTGCGTGATTACACCCCAGTCAAAGATGGACCAAAATTCATTTTTGGAGGTTCAGACAGGGGAACTATAAAAGATTATGGTATGATATCCAACGACATTGTCTCTTTCATAGACGTTGCTTATGTTGAGGGATTACACCATAATCTCATAAGCATAAGTCAACATGTGACAAAGGCTACATCGTTGAGTTCTGCAAGGACATGTGTTTGATAAAATCGTCTGCAAATTTGGAGACGGTCTTAACAGGCACTCGGAGCAGAAATAGTTTCTGTTTAAATTTTCTTTGCTTAGACACTTCTACCCCAGTGTATGTTATGGCAAAAAGTAGCGCGTCTCTCTGTGACCAATGACACAAGAGATTAGCACATATTAATTTTAAAACCTTAAATATGTTATTTTCTCACAACTTAGTGCACGATGACCACAACATTAAATGCCTTAAAGAGAGTCCATGTTGTTGGGTACATTGGAAAATGTGTATATAAATTGAAGAAGCCTCACCTAACTCAATGATATTCATCAATGTGTATTTGATGTTGTGTTGAGTTTCAATGTGCAGATTAAGGAAATGCAGAAAAAGTCCCCAAGTACAAGTGTCGACACTTGAGAAGAATTGTGTCGACACTTGAGAAAAGTTGTGTCGACACCAGAAGCCAGATTGTGTCGACACACAGGAATTATGTCGACACATGGAAAATCTGTCAACAACAACTGTGTCGACACACAGGACTTGTGTCGACACATTCCAGAATTATGTCGACAACAATTCTATCGACACACAGGACGTGTGTCGACACCAACTTTGTCGAGACTAGGAGCTATTGTGTCGACACACAAGACTTGTGTCGACACATTCCACTGAAGCTGTGTTGAGAAGATAAAGAAGGGCTGTGTCGACACTATGAGAGCTGTGTCGACATCATCAAGAATTGTGTCGACACATTGTCTATTTATGTTGACACATTTGAAGTATTATCTCGACATTTTCTCTGCTGAGATAAAGTACACTGAGGCATTAGTTGTCAAGACTGAAGACTTGACAACTATCATAACTAACAATGTTGTTGCATCTGTCAGAGCTGTCAGAAGGCCGTTATGAACCGGATCGGCCGGTAACCTCGGATGGGGTCTATATAAAGACATGTTCTATCATCAAATAGTTATAAAAGAATAAGAAGAAGAGAAGTCTTCATCTAGAGATCAACAAGTCTCTAAGGGCAGATTCTGAACAAGTCTGCAAGAAGAGTTCAGAGCCATATCTGAATAGAAGAAGGAAGCTGGATTGAAGATCATCTCCAACTTCACAAGAAGATCAACCTTACTTTGTTCAAATTCAAGAAGCTTTGAAGAAGCTAAGACATGTTGGATCTAAAGCAGTCAGATCTATCAAGAACTGACCAAGAAACCTTCAACCCATTCTCTCTTTACCTAGGTGAAAGATTTATTCTTTGTATAATCAATTTTCTCTGTAGGATCTTTTATAGATCTGAGTGTAGGAGAGTTATCTCTCTGAGTTGTAGGCCTAAATCTATAAAGGCTTAGGTAGGGCCGAGTGCCTGAGGTAGGAGATTAATTTCTCTGAGTTATAGGCCTGATAAAAGAGGCTGAGGTAGGGCTGAATTGCCTGAGTTGTAGGAGTGTGGACTCACTCTGAGGTAGGATTCTCTGGAAGAATCTGAGTTGTAGGACTTGTTGAAGTCTGAGCTGTAGGAACCATTCTAGGTTCTGTGTTGTAAGATCTGAGGATCTGAGAAGGAAGAAGGAAGTTAGGCCAAATCTAGTATACTGCTAGATAGGCGAAGGGGGAAAGTGGATGTACCCATCTCTTGGGGAACCACTATAAATCTGTGTGCAATCTGTGTTGGCTGTGTTTGCTTTTAAGTTGTGTTGTGATAGTTATTGCATAGATTAATTGCTAGTAAAATATACTGTCTGCCTTAATAAAAAAAAATTGAACCTATTCACCCCCTTTAAGTGTTTAGGATCTCTTGAAACCAATTCTTTCAAGTGGTATCAGAGCCAGGTTGCTCAACATTAGACTTAATAATCTGAGTTGATCTATAAGGAAGTTAACAGTTATAATCAAAATAGGTTCAAGTGAGAATCAGAAGGAACTTGGATCCATGAAACTTCCTATCTATAGGAAAGAAAATTTTGGCATATGGAAAGAGAGGGTCAGATTGTTCATGGAAGCATCTGATCCAGGAATTTACATCATGGTGCTAGAAGGGCCATTTATTCCTATGAACATATCAGTTCTTGATGCTAACCTCAAGACTCCAAAAAGTTATTCAGAAATGACTAAGGAAGAGATCATCCTAGCAACCTTAGACAAGAGGGCTCAGAACATAATTGTGAGTGCCATAGATGACTCTACATTCCAGAATCTAGTCCATTGCAAAACCTCCAAGGAGATGTGGGACACTTTGATTGTCTACATGGAGGGAACAATAGAAGTGAGAGAGGATAGGAAGTCTATGTTAAATCAAGAGTATGAAAGCTTTAGACAAGCTAAGATAGATAACATAGATGAATGTTATAAGAAATTCTTTAGAATTGTTAATGAGCTAATGACATATGGAAGAGTCTTTAGCACTTATGAATTAAATGACAAGTTTCTCAGATCACTAACCAAGGATTGGGATACTAAAATATGTGCCATCAGAGAGGTGACCAGGCTTGCAGATACACCTCCACCAACCTTATTTGGAAAACTGTTATCCTATGAGATGCAGCTCACTGCCAGAAAGGGGGAGGAGAAAAGCAATAAGTCTGAATACAGAGAGAAGTCAGTTGCTTTTAAGGCTGGAGCCACAAGAAAGGGCATGAGAAAGTCACCTTCTCCTCCCAAGAGAATGACTGAAGTTGAATCTGAAAATTCTGACGTCAACACTTTAGACAGTTACAAATCTGATGAAGACTTTGCTGTCTTCACAAGGCAGTTTCAAAGGTTCATGAAGAAGAAGTAATGGAGATCAAAGCCATCTTCATCCTTCTCCAAGGATGACTATTACAAGAAGAAGAAAACATCTAAGGATGACAGGTATGTCTTTAATCCCAGTAAACAAACTTCTTCTAAAATTGTTTGTTATTATTGCAACAGGCCAGGACATGTCACAGGTGATTGTCCTGATAAAAGAAAGGAATCTAAAGATAAAAAGAGGCAACAAAATAAGGGCAAGAAGGAGAGATCCTTTGTTGCAAAGAATCATAAGAGTTGGACTGACTTATCATCATCAGAATCAGGAGAAGAGACTGAAGCTGAAGCATATATTGGACTGTTCACAACTGAAGAGGATTCAGAAGAGATAGAATTCTTGCAACTGCTGGACTCTATCAATGGGATTGAAGAACTTCATTGCAAAGGGCTGATGGCTTTTACTGAGGAAGATTAGTGCCAGGATCAGCCTGGTCCCAGTAAGGTAAACAACCTATCTTCAGATTCCGATTATTACACTGGATCAGAATCAGAAGCATCTGCATCAAAAGATGGGGATGGTTCTGAATCTGAAGGGGATGTTCATCAATTAATTGATGAGTATGATGATTTGTTGCGAGCTCTTAAGAGAAGCAGAATCCTTAAGAAGAAACAGTCTAAGGAAATTGTAACTCTTCAATTGGCTGCATCAGATTCAACAAAAATGCTGGATTTGAAGATGAATGAAGTTGCCAAACTGAAAAATATAACTTTTATTCAGATGGGTACAATTACATTCAAAAATGATCAAATCAAGAGTTTGGAAGTCAGACTTTAGAGAGAGAAGGATCTTGTGACTAAATTCTCAAAGCCAAAGTCAGTCTTACCATTAATTGATGACTTCATCCTCCAAAAGGGTAAGACAAGATTAGGATTCAAGGGAAAAATTAGGGCAGCTAATTCTAAAGGAAAAGAAAAAGCCCCGGTTCAGCCACTAGCCTCCAAACCCCCTATTTCTTTCAGGAAAGTGATGCAGCCTACTAACAAGTATGACCATGACATTACACATGGTCATTGTAAGCTTGGTGTTTAGAATGACAAGAGTGCAAATGCTAATAGGGCAGCCCATGAACAAACACACCATGTTCTTCATAAATCATTAGTGTTTGATGCACCAGCCCCAACACTCAATAAAAGGACTATTGACAGCAATACTGTTAAGACTGTACTTAAAAGAAGATACAACAGATATGAGTGTTGGTGTTGTGGCAAAGTGGGTCATTATGCCATTGATTGTTGGCATAACACTACAGTCAGGAAAAATGCAAGCTTACCTGTCAGAAAGGCTGCAGGCAAGTATGTCAAGTTTTAGTCTAACCTGAACCTAGAACCCAATAATTATTGGGGTTCTAAGGTTAAGTAATTTTATTTGATGCAGGTGAGTCCAAGTGGTCATACCCCAATATGGTACTTGGACAGTGAATGTTCCAGGTACATCAAAGGATTACTCTCACTTGTGTTTACTCTTTTCAGATCTTTGGTGGATCTGAAAAGGGGGTCATCAAAGGGTTTGGTAACATTTCCAATAGCTCTATCATTATCACCCAAGTGGCTTATATGAAAGGTCTGAAACATAACCTAATAAGCATAAGCCAGCTGAGTGATCTTGGTTATGACACTACTTTTATTAAGAATGAGTGTCAAAGTAGAAGGACAAGTGATCAAGAGATTATCTTGTTAGGCTATAGAAAAGAAAATGTTTATTGTCTAAATTTTGTGAGTAAGAATAAAGATTCTCATGTGTACCTAGTTGTAGATGAGAAAGCTTCTCATTATGTCAAATGGCACAATAGGCTTGCTCACCTTAACTACAAAACCATTGGTCAACTCTTTAGTAAAGAGTTAGTGAGAAATGGTCCTCAAGTCAAGTGCATCAAGGAGGGTGTATGTTCAGCTTGTCAAAAAGGCAAACAGACTAAGACCTCCTTCCACAGTCTTGATACCAAAGACTCAGTGAGGTGTTTGTACCTCCTGCATATGGATCTATTTGGTTCTATGCCAGTTCATAGTCTAGGTAGGAAAGTCTACACTTTTGTGATTGTGGATGACTATTCTAGATTTACATGGGTTTTCTTCCTGAGGCAGAAATCTGAAACCCCTACTATCTTCCACAATTTTGTTAGGCAAATTCAGAATGAACTTAACAATTTAGTGGTCAAAATCAGAAGTGACCATGGGACTGAATTTCAGTATGAATGCATGACAAGATTTTGTGAAGAACTAGGGATTCATCAAGAGTTCTGCTCACCTAGAACTCCCCAGCAAAATGGTATTGCTGAAAGAAAGAATAGGACTCTTATTGAGGCTAGTAGAACACTACTAAGTGACACTTCTCTCCCAGAATATTTCTGGGCTGAGCCTGTAAACACTGCATGTCATGTTCTCAACAGAGCTTCTATCACCAAAAGCCATAAGAAGACACCTTATGAGATTATGAAAGGCAGAAAACCAAATATATCCTATTTTAGAATCTTTGGTAGCAAGTGTTATGTTCTTAATAATGGCAAACACTATTTAACTAAGTTTGCTGGCAAATCCCAAGAAGGGATATTTGTTGGGTACAACAACAGCAGTAAGGCATACAGAGTCGACAACTTGACAACTCAAGTTGTAGAAGAATCTGTCCATATAGTTTTTGATGAAACTAAACTAATCAACTGTGAGCAGTCTAGTACTTCTTGTAGCCCTACAGGTTTGAAGGAAGAGACAGACAAGCTAACCATTAGTGAAGACCAACCTACAAGGCTAGATGAAGAAAATGATGGATGCTGTCCAGGGGGAGTACAAGACCCACAAGCTGATGATGAAGACAATGAAGTACAACATGGTGAGGTGATTGGAGAAAATCAAAGTGTAGATAGATTGCTTCCAGCAATAAGACATCTAAAGGATCATCTAGCACACCAAATTATTGGTGATCCAAGTCATGGTGTTCAGACAAGGAGAAAGAACATGAACACAGTCCTTTGCTCAAGTTTCCTGTCCCAGATGGAACCCAAGAAATTTGAAGAAGCCATACAAGACCCAAATTGGATTGATGCCATGCAGGAAGAGCTGAATCAATTCAGAAGATGCAAAGTCTAGAAGTTGGTTCCTAAACCAAAGAATCACAATGTCATAGGGAATAAGTGGATCTACAGGAACAAGCTAGATGAAAATGACATTATAGTCAAAAACAAAGCAAGACTGGTAGCAAAATGCTACAGGCAGGAAGAGGGAATAGACTTTGATCAGACATTTGCCCCAGTGGCAAGGTTGGAAGCAATAAGGCTGTTCCTTACCTATGCAGCTTATCAAGGGTTCAAGGTATTCCAGATGGATGTAATGTCACCATTTCTGAATGGTGACTTAAAAGAGGAAGTTTATGTTGAACAACCATCAGGTTTTGTAGATCCTCTCTATCCTAATTATGTGTATAGGCTTAAGAAAGCTCTATATGGATTGAAACAAGCCCTTAGGGCTTGGTATAGAACATTGTCTACCTTCCTCATTGAGAATAAATTTTCAAGGGGGAAAATAGACAAAACTTTATTCCTTAGGGAATCATAAGGCAAGATCATCCTAGTCCAGATATATGTTGATGACATAATCTTTGGATCAACTGAAAACAACCTTTGTAAGAAGTTTGAAAACCTATGCACGAGAAGTTTGAGATGAGTAGCATGGGTGAGCAGGAATTCTTATTGGGACTCCAAGTTAGACAGACTGATGATGGCTTGTTCATATCCCAATCTAAGTTCACCAAGGAGTTAATTAAGAAATATGGCATGGAGTCATCCTCCACCATGAGAACTCCAATGGGGTCAAGTATGTCTATAAGCAAAGATGATGCAGGAAAACCTGTAGATGAGTCTTTGTATAGAGGGATAATTGGCTCCCTTCTATATTTAACTGCTAGTAGACCAGACATCATGTATGCTACATGTGTATGTGCTGGGTATCAAGCCTGCCCAAAAGAATCTCATTATACTGCAATCAAAAGAATTTTGAGATATCTTAAGGGAACACCAAATCTTGGCCTTTGGTACCCTAAGAATAGAGATTTTTTACTAACAGGTTATTCAAATGCAGACTGTGCAGGATGCAAAGAAGATAGGAAGAGCACCACTGGCACATGTTAGTTTCTAGGTGAAAGATTGGTGTCATGGAGTTGCAAAAAGCAGACAAGTGTGGATATATCCACTGCTGAGTCTGAATATGTAGCCGCAGGCAGTTGTTGTGCTCATCTATTATGGATATATCATCAGCTTGAAGATTATGGCATCAAGATAAGTAGAACTCCATTATATTGTGATTCTATTAGTGCCATTTCTATTTCTAGAAATCCCGTGTCACATAGCAGAACTAAGCATATAGAAATCAAATTTCATTTTATTAGAGATCATGTTGAAAAAGAAGACATAAGTTTAGAATTTGTCAACACTAATTTTCAAATTGCTGACATGTTCACCAAACCACTGGATCAAACTAAATTCAATTATTTTAAAATTGAATTAGGCATGCTAAACTTGGAATAAAAATGACAAATTTGACTAAGTAAATTTGTGTCGACACATAAAGACATCTGTGTCGACACTTAGTAGTTGGTGTCGACACGTAAGGAAAATTTTGTCGACACATCAAGAAGATTGTATCGACACTTAGAATTTGGTGTCGACACAAAGCTCTCCTGACACTTAGATATTGGTGTCGACACATACAGTCATCTGTGTCGACATACAGACATTAGTGTAGACTCTTAAGGTTGTCTTTTTCGACACATCGCTGATGGTGTCGACACATAGTATTATAATACCTTTACATTCTCTGTCGAGACTTTAATAGTCTGTGTCGACACAATCCCAACAGTGTCGACACAATAAGAGTATTTAAACCCGCCTTTTGACCTTCTTTATTTAGAAACATATAAATAGGTGGAAGTAAAACCCTGTCGACTACGCTCTCAAAATTCTCGATACCAAACCTTTGTGTCGACATACCTTCATCTCTCTTCTCCTCAATGTCTAATCCCTATTGGCGCCAAAGCTGGACGAGAACATCAATGAGGGCTATGAACTAGTTTGTCATGCGTTTGAGACTGACACGTCAGAAATCCATGTCGTGGTTACCCTAATCACCGCTAATGGATTGGAGTATTTAGTTTTAGAACCTACCAAGATATGGAAGAAGGAGGTTCTTGAAGTCTACTCATCAGTATCGCTGGATTCGACAGATCTGAAAATTAAGTCATCTGTTCTAGGAACCAAGGTCAAACTCACCTAGAAGAGTTTAAGGAAGACACTACAACTTCCCAGGATTAAAGAAGAAGGTGACATAGCATCTTCCATGACAAGTCATCCTCTCCAATGGTGTGGACTGGCTCCCACTACCAGGATTGGGTCATCCATGAACATGAAGGGAATGAATTCCCAGGGCAAGTTTCTTTCTGAAATTATAGGGAAAGTTATTCTGTGCAAATCTGGAGGACATGATAAGATTTCAGCCTACATGTTCAATCTCATGATCAGAGTTATCTTCAAGGTAAAAACAAACTAGTCTGCTGTTATCTTTGACAAGATCAAAGAAGGACTCAAGAAACCTAATCTGGGCAGAATACTAAGCCTATATCTAGCCTTAACTATTCCAAAAGTGATGAATCAAACAGCAGGCTCTAAGATTAATCACATGAGAAGAATGGACTTAAGAATACTGTCCAGATGAGATAAAGTATTAACCAAAGATGTTTCAACTCCCCAGAAACAGGTTCAGACAAAGAAGAAAACTCCACACAAGCCAGCCGAATCATCTAGTGATTCAGAAGAAGTAGTTGTTTTGCAGCTCAGATGAAGAAGGAGAAGAAAGGACTAACAAATCTCCTGCTTAAGAAACTGTGACTGATAGTCAGGTGCACGGGGAGTAGATTCCTGCCACCAACATCTTAGAGGATCAGGTACAGGAAGAGACTCATCAAGGGGGAGCCCATGAGCTTTCTCCAGTTCCATCTCAACAAGTGTGATCACCTTCAAAGGACACTATTATGTAAGAGCCAACAGACCACACAGCTGCCTTGGACAGTGAAGCAGCTACTCACTCTATACTTGAGGTAGTCCATGACATAAATCAAACTGCTATAGACACTAAGAATGATGTACTGGATATGCATATGAATGATGTTGATCAGACTAACCAAGATAATATTCCTGGACATGAAAATACAATGGAAGAGACTTTTGAATTTGAAGGAAGTCCATCTACTGTGAAAGAGAATGTAATTCCACCAGTTCAAATAAACCAAGAAGTAACATTAGAGGAATTATTTCCTGATTTAATAAGAGAAAGGACTGAGGGGGAGAAGCCAAGAACTAAGAAGGAGCTACCCATTATTGCCTCAAGTCCAAAAGACACTATGGACATAGCAAGTTCATATGATTCTTTTGAACATGAAGAAGCCTCCATGGCTAAGAAGAGAAAAATTGTGGAGCTTAGGAAAAGGAGCTCCAGCTATAAGAAAGCTTTGCAGGCTATTCCACAAACTCCAGCTCCAGCAGTAGACTTCAGTTCACTTCTGGTGCAACTGTAAGTAAAGATGGATGAACAAAGAAATGCACTTGAAAAATATGTCGATGAGAGCAACAAGGAATTGCAATTTCAGCTGGCCCAAGATATCAAATCTATCAGATTTAAAGTGAATTTTCATAAAAAGGAAATAACAGATTGCTTCCATAAGGGAGGTAATGCTGTAGTCTATTTAGCCAAGCAACAAGTGGAAGATAAAACTCAAATAGATGACATAGCAATTAAACATGGCTACGTTTTGGAAAACCAAATCAGAATGAATGACAATCTGACAGAATCACACAATGTTATTGTCACAGAACTTCAGAATAAAGCAACTGCTTTCACAGAAAACATGCTTAAAGAAAATTCTGAGTTTGATAAACAACTCAAAGCAGATTTGGCTAATGTCCACACTACTATTCAGGACTCTCAAGAGATCATTGTTGATCAGCTACAGAAGTTCAGATCATTCTATAAAGAAGGCACCAATTACCTAGCTAATCAGATAAGATTTCAAAAGGATGATCTAAGAGACCATATTGAAAGAGAAGTCATAAAAGGGGAGAGAGTATTAGTCAATGCAGGCTCTGATCATGCTAAATATATCACTAATGCTATCAGAACAACTCTTGGTTATCCACCCCTGTGTGATGATGATAACACTGCTGAATCGGGCATTCAACCGGCTTCCAATGAAGGGGTTCAGGAGGAAGTAGCTAAAATTATTTATCCACCTGCTGATTTTGAAGGCATTCAATATGCAGTACAACAAATGTACAGTCCTCCACAGGAGGTTCATAATGGGATTATTGAAAAGGTTGAAATGTCTGAAGCTGCTTTGAAAAGAGAACAAGAAGCTCACATTTCTAAGAAAAGGTTTAGAGTGCAGGCTGAATTAAAGCCTGATTTTGAAAAATGGAGTCCCACCTCCAGAAACATTATTCTCACTGCCTGGCAAGCTGTTAAAGACAACATGCATGATAGAGGCAAGTGGTACTCTGAACAAGAATGGAGCAAGTATCAGAAATGGCAAGATGCCATTTATTAGTTCAGAAGAGACCTCAAAGCTGGGAAGATACCTGCAACCTCTGTGGAGCCAAGCAAATACTTTCCAAAGCCTTATCATTACTTTGAAAGGCAAAAGGTCAAGGCTGAAGAGCTGAAGAAGAAGGATCTTAAAGGAAAGAAGCTGACTGATGACACTAAAGCTAATGTACAAGCTAGGATTTAGTCTGGCAAAGGAATTGTTATCATGGAGCATGATCAATCCTAGAATTAGATGATCTAGGCTTAGGTCAATGTAAAATTTTGGACTAAATCCTTGTTTTGCTGAACATATATTAATAAAATTCCTTGATTTAGTCTTAATTTGATATTGGATACTTAAAAATTTGTGATGCATGTTTATTATGTTATAACACATTCTGTGATAATATTGATACATGCTATGACTGCTTATGGTTACTCTTGTCTTTAAAATACTTGCTTACATCATAATCTTTGATTTATTATAAGTGATGTATATCATTGACTAAGGGTTATGATTTCTCCAAATAGGGAGAGATTGTTGGGTACATTGGGAAATGTGTACCTGATTTGGAGAAGCCTCACCTAACTCAATGATATTCATCAATGTGTAATTGATGTTGTGTTGAGTTTCAATGTGTAGGTTAAGGAAATGCAGAAAAAGTCTCCAAGTACAAGTGTCGACACTTGAGAAGAATTGTGTCGACACTTGGGAAAAGCTGTGTCGACACTAGAAGCCAGATTGTGTCGACACACAGTACTTGTGTTGACACATGGAAAATATGTCGACAAAAACTGTGTCGACACACAGGACTTGTATCGACACATTCCAGAATTCTGTCGACAACAATTGTGTCGACACACAGGACTTGCGTCGACACACACCAAAATTCTGCCGACACCAACTTTGTCGAGACTAGGAGCTATTGTGTTGACACACAGGACTTGTGTCGACACATTCCACTGAAGTAGTGTTGAGAAGATAAAGAAGGGTTGTGTCGACACTATGAGAGCTGTGTCGACATCATCAAGAATTGTGTCGACACATGGTCTATTTATGTTGACACATTTGAAGTATTATCTCGACATTTTCTCTGCTGAGATAAAGAACACTGAGGCATCAGTTGTCAAGACTGAAGACTTGACAGCTATCGTAACTAACAATGTTGTTGCATCTATCAGAGCTGTTAGAAGGCCGTTATGAACCGGATCAGCCAGTAATCTCAGATGGGGTCTATATAAAGACATGTTCTATCATCAAATAGTTATCGAAGAATAAGAACAAGAGAAGTCTTCATTCAGAGATCAACAAGTCTCTAAGGGCAGATTCTGAACAAGTCTGCAAGAAGAATTCAGAGCCACATCTAAATAGAAGAAGGAAGCTGGATTGAAGATCATCTCAAACTTCACAAGAAGATCAACCTTACTTTGTTCAAATTCAAGAAGCTTTGAAGAAGCTAAGATAGGTTGGATCTAAAGCAGTCAGATCTATCAAGAACTGACCAAGAAACCTTCAACCCATTCTCTCTCTACCTGGGTGAAGGATTTATTCTTTGTATAATCAATTTTCTCTGTAGGATCTTTTATAGATCTGAGTGTAGGAGAGTTATCTCTCTGAGTTGTAAGCCTAAATCTATAATGGTTGAGGTAGGGCCGAGTCCCTGAGGTAGGGGATTAATTTCTCTGAGTTGTAGGTCTGGTGAAAGGGCTGAGGTAGGGATGAATTGCCTGAGTTGTAGGAGTGTGGACTCACTCTGAGGTAGTATTATTTGAAAGAATCTGAGTTGTAGGACTTGCTGAAGTCTGACCTGTAGGAACCATTCTGGGTTCTAAGTTATAAGATCTGAGGATCTAAGAAGGAAGAAGGAAGTTAGGCCGAATATAGTATACTGCTAGATAGGTGAAGAGGGAAAGTGGATGTACCCATCTTTTGGGGAACCACTATAAATCTGTGTGCAAACTGTGTTGGCTGTGTTTGTTTTTAAGCTGTGTTGTGATAGTTGTTGCATAAATTAATTGCTAGTAAAATATACTGTCTGCCTTAATCAAAAAGAATTGAACCTATTCACCCCCTTCTAGGTGTTTAGGATCTCTTGAAACCAATTCTTTCACATGTCACTCATGTCAAATGGGTAAGCAGATACGTGCTACCTTCAAGTGTATTGCTAAGATAGATTCTTCTCGAAGCTTATACTTACTTCATATGGACTTATTCGGTCCTTTGTCGAT
This sequence comes from Platanthera guangdongensis, assembly GCA_039583875.1. Taxonomy (NCBI): domain Eukaryota; kingdom Viridiplantae; phylum Streptophyta; class Magnoliopsida; order Asparagales; family Orchidaceae; genus Platanthera; species Platanthera guangdongensis. Next base: position 147,748,691 of record CM077155.1, on the reverse strand, counting down.
TCACAGCTTAGGAGGTAAGATCTATACGTTAGTAATTGTCGATGATTACTCGCATTTCACTTGGGTGTTCTTTCTGAAAAACTAGTGAGACACCTTCAATTCTTTCACTAATTTTGTCCGGCAAATTCAGAACGAATTGAATTGCTCGGTGATCAAAATAAAAAGTAACAACATAATAGAGTTTGATTATGGTGTCATGACAAAGTTTTGTGAAAGTCAAGGAATCTTTCATGAGTTTTCCTCCCCGCGCACTCCACAACAAAATGGAGTTTCTGAGAGAAGGAATAAAATCCTAATTAAAGCATGCACAACCATGTTAAGAGACGCTTCTCTTCCAGAGTACCTCTGGCCTGAAGCAGTCAACACGGCTTGTCACGTGCAAAACAGGGCACTCGTCAACAATAGCTATCGTAAGACCGCCTATGACCAATTGAAGGGAAGAAAACTGACTGTGTCCTACTTTATAATCTTTGGAAGCTAATGCTTCATACTTAATAATGGGAAGCATTACCGCACAAAGTTTAGTGAAAAATATTTTGAAGATATTTTTGTAGGATATAGTAGCCATAGTATGGCATATAGGATTTTCAACAAGAAAACTCTGGTGGTAGAAGAGTCGATAAACGTTGTATTTGATGAGACTAGCTTGCTTCATAGTAGCTCGTCTAGTGTTATTTGTGCAGATGCAGGTACCAGGTTCAAGGAACTTTGCTTGGATGAAGCTGTCATGGTAGATTCTACAATCTCAGTCAAGCTCGTCAATCCAGGCTTGGTGAATGAAGAACCCATATAGGAAAAATTTCTTCAACCTACAGAGGCAGCACCAGATGCTGCAGAGCCTGTTGGGGGAAGAGCAAGGAACCTAGGATTCAGACACCTAAGAGATAATCCAGCTGATCAGATAATTGGAGAGCCATGTTGTGACACCCCCACTCGTCACATGACATATAACGGTGGGTCCGGCCGGGGCCCCATGCTATATGTCACAGACAGGCGGCGAAATTACCTGTGGAGATCAAAATCTACTCGCACCCTAACTCAATACATTCTAGCGCAGCTTAAAGAACTCAACTCAAAGAATGTCCACTACTATATATAAACTCCACATTTATATATCAACACCAGGAATGTATACAACTCACACACCCTCGCCTTAAGGACTTACAATTTTCTCTTTACACAAATATACTTTCATACATCGGCACGCATGCCGGCCACACATGCAATCAAACCATGCTCACACGGCCTTCAAGGGCTTTAGCAGCAATCCATCCATTCCGCTCAATTCATTTCAAGCAGGAGCACCTGCAATTAGCCATCCAATCTAAAGCGGAAAACAAAGTAACGGTCAGCATGAGCTGACCCATTATAACGACGCTACCCCTTACCCGGGGCAGTGGTTCCTTCCCTGTATGCATGATCATATCATAATCTCTATCAATCTATCAATCACATTCATATCACAAATGTCGGTATCCACCAGACGCTCCATGCACTCAGGGCACCTTCTTGGTGTACCGGATATCCCAGTCGTACACCGCCGATCAAGGGTTATTAACTTGTTAGCTGGCCAGTCCTAGTCACCATAACACGCATGTTGTGAGCATTCTGCCCAAACCATTCAGAGGTCTTAACCCCACAGCAAAAATTGAGCATTTAGATCGACCCACCACTGTGGTGTAGCAAGCCGGGTATGACCGCAGCCCCCATTTGCATTGCCACCCATCGATCTCCCATAATAACCAGATAGGGGTCAGCCTTTTCCCGTGCTCACATCGTCAACACCGCAGCTTGAAGCGGGTCGGTTTTCTCTCCTGATCAGCCATAGCTTTTCACCGCTCTCGTAGAGCAAAGAGCACCCGCATCGCTCAAGGGGCTTGACCAAAGCCTCTACTCATCTAGAAGCAACACCACATATAGTTCATTCATCCAATACACAAAGCACATATTTCATATCATTAAATCCACGGAGACTTCTCTGGTTTACCCATGATCATCACCAATCCAGACTACCAGTCCAGATGGGCTTCACACAGCATTCCTATGCCGTACTCCACACTTCCGGCTCTAAGTGCAGACTCTACCAAGGAATCGCATACGAGATCCACCTCTTGGTGGAGGATTCCACGCACATGCATAAAGAAAGGACTTCGATGTCCAAGAAGGAGATCGTTACCCTTGAAGATCGCTTCGGCGCCATGAATTAGCCGGATGGAAGTCACCGCCTCGGCCTCGCCTTCAAAAATCCGCTCTCGGATCTTCGCTCCGCACTCCGCAGCTCCTCCAGCAGCTGGCTTTCCTTCCTTCTCTCCTTCCCTTGCTCTCCCTTTCTCTTTCTCTCTCTTGAAATGAGATGGAGAAGAAGTAGATGAAGAGGAAATGCTTAAATCCCCATATCCTCGGCCTTGACCCACCTGGAAGCAACCTAGACTTTGGATCCAGGATAAGGGAATCAAACGACTCAGATTTGTCCAGAAAAGCCTGAACACGGCCTGACACGGCCTGACACGCCCGTGTCACAGGCCGTGTCACTTAAGCGGCAGTCAAACAACTCAAATCCAACCAGTACTTGGTCGTGTGACACGCCCGTGTCACAGCCTACACGCTCGTGTCATGCCCGACACGCACGTGTTGACCACTCGTGTACGTCACTCGGCAACATCTCAATTTCACCCGAGAGACACACGGCCCGGGCACACGCCCGTGTCCCTAGCCGTGTGCACCTGTACACACCTGTGTCCCGCAACACATGGATTCCTGCCGGAAACTTAAAAGAGACACGCCATGTGACACGCCCGTGTCACAAGCCGTGTACCCTGCACCCGACGACCGTCGACCCAAAATTCGTCGACTATAAGCCCAAATCCTCATGCCAAACCTGACACGCCCTGGGACACGCCCGTGTCCCAGGCCGTGTCACCCAACCGGAAACCCAAATTGACTTTGGGGTGTTACAATCCTCCCCTCCTTCAAAGAATTTCATCCTCAAAATTTAGCGTACCTACAGACCTTCAAATACGCATTACTCGTTGCACCACAAGAAAATGATCACCTTAACAAAATCATCCGGGTTCGAGCTCAGCGGCCGCAGCTTGTCTCTCCCCACGGCATCGCACAAAATAAACATCACTTGTATACCAGACACACAGACATAGTGCTAACATATATACGTCCATCTAACTAAGAGACGTCCATCAACATCATATGCACATATGATAGAACATACAACACAAATATATACACAAACATTTTAGTGCCCATCAATACACACCACAAATATGTACACCAAAACTATCACAGAGGGCATTTATTTCCGCTCAGCCGCATCTTCATTCAGAATACGTTTGATAGCCTCTTATAGTTCCAACCAAAACACGCGAGGCTGTATTTCACCGACTGAGCTTTGCGGCTCTTGCACTTCCAGATTATGCAATCGAGGTTGCGTCTGGGATGCAGATGATTCGGCCACTGCTTTACCTTTTTTGTTATAGGACGCACCCGTCTTTTTTCACTCCCTAGAGGGCTACTCCAACAATTAGGGGATATATGTCCCTGTTTTCCACATTTAAAACATGTACGGGTTTCAACTCGTCCTTGTCCATAAGTTGTGCCCAATGCAACAGTTGAAGAAGTTAGTTCAGCAGGCCTGAACTTCTTATTGTCTCGTTTTCGAAACTCCAATTGTTGAGACTGCGGAACGTTCAATTACGGCTTCTCCATTTCCAACTTCTTTTTATCCTACACTCGTTTCAAATCTTTCTCCAGTGCCCTGGCCGTATCGACCAACGCTTTGAAGCCTTGGTTCACTGAACTTGGGAGTGCCAACCTCAACTCGTCACGCAGTCCCTCATAAAATTGGTTCGTCTTTCGTGCTTCCTCCGCGAAGGTAGACCCCGCATATATCCCCAGTCTAGTAAACTCATGTAGGTACGTATCAATGACTGCCTCACCCTGCACCAGACGTTGGAACTCGTTCTCCATTGCAATTCGCTGCGATACAGGCAAATATTTGGCAAGAAACAATCGGGAGAATTCATCCATTGAAACCTCCGCTAATCCTCGACCTGCCAAGTGATGCACCTCCATCTCATCCCACCATAATCTCGCGTCTCCTTCCAATAGAAAAGTGTCTAACATCACTTTCTGCTCCTCCACCTTCCCGATTGCAGTCAGGATTCTCTTTACTCTAGCCAACCAATCTTCCTCCTGTGTTGGGGAAAGCGCTCCACCAAACGTAGGTGGATGAAACTCCATAAATCTTTTTAATGCCTCATTCGCTGCTTGCTCCTCCACCACAACTGCAGCACGTTCTTGTCTTGCACCAGTATGTATTGGGACTCCTGCAGGCCTTGCATGCCCAGTAGGTTGTGCCTGTAACAATGCAAGCGCCGTCTCCATCACCATCCGTATGGTCTCCGCCGAGGGAGGTGTAGGCGCTTCAACTGGTGCTACACTCTCATCGGATTGCTGGGGCTCCGGCTGCCCAGCACCACTCCTCGCCACCTAGCAATGCACAAAACACCATTACTCATCCATGTCATAATAGTAATTATACATTGACTACACACTCATGCTCCTTACGTGCATGACATACATTCCTAGTGGACATTCATGAGTTCAATTATGTTCTCTTCTCCCAAACAATCTCAACCTGGCTCTGATACCACTTTGTAACACCCTCACTCATCACATGGCATATAACGGTGGGTCCGGCCGGGGCCCCACGCCATATGTCACATACAGGTGGCGGAATTTCTTGTGGAAATCAAAATCTACTTGCACCCTAACTCAATACATTCTAGCGCAGTTTAAAGAACTCAACTCAAAGAATGTCCACTACTATATATAAACTACACATCTATATATCAACACCAGGAATGTATACAACTCACATACCCTGGCCTTAAGGCCTTACAGATTTCTCTTTACACAAATATATTTTCATATATCGGCACGCAGGCCGGCCACACATGCAATCCAACCACGCTCACACGACCTCCAAGGGTCTTAGCAGCAATCCATCCATTCCGCTCAGTTCATTTCAAGCAGCAGCACCTGCAATTAGCCATCCAATCCAAAGCGGAAAACAAAGTAACGGTCAGCATTAGCTGACCCATTATAACGACCCTACCCCTTACCCGGGGCAGTGGTTCCTTCCCTGTATGCATGGCCATATCATAATCTCTATCAATCTATCAATCACATTCATATCACAAATGCCAGTTTCTACCATACGCTCCGTGCACTCATGACACCATCTTGGTGTACCAAATATCCCAGTCATACACCGCCGATCAGGGGTTATTAACTTATTAGCTGGCCGGTCCTAGTCACCACAACATGCATGATGTGAGCATTCCACCCAAACCATTCAGAGGTCCTAACCCCACAACAAAAATTGAGCATTTAGATCGACCCACCACTATGGTGTAGCAAGCCGGGTATGACCGCAGCCCCCATTTGCATTGCCACCCATCGATCTCCCATAATAACCAGATATGGGTCAGCCTTTTCCCGTGCTCACATCGTCAACACCGTAGCTTGACGCAGGTTGGCTTTCCCTCCTGATCAGCCGCAGCTTTTCACCGCTCTCGCAGAGCAAAGAGCACCCGCAGTGCTCAAGGGGCTTGACCAAAGCCTCTACTCATCCAGAAGCAACATCACATATTGTTCATTAATCCAATACACAAAACACATATTTCATATCGTTAAATCCATGGAGTCTTCTCTGGTTTACCCATGATCATCACCAATCCAGACTACCAGTCCAGATGGGCTTCACACAGCATGCCTATGCCGTACTCCACACTTCCGGCTCTAAGTGCAGACTCAAACAAGGAATCTCTTATGAGATCCAACTCTTGGTGGAGGATTCCATGCACATGCATAAAGAAAGGACTTCGATGTACAAGAAGGAGATCATTACCATTGAAGATCGCTTCAGCGCCATGAAATAGCCGAATGGAAGTCACCGCCTCGGCCTCGGCCTCGCCTTCACGAATCCACTCTCGGATCTTCGCTCCGCACTCTGCAGCTCCTCCAGCAGCTGGCTTTCCTTCCTTCTCTCCTTCCCTTGCTCTCCATTTCTCTTTCTCTCTCTTGAAATGAGATGGAGAAGAAGGAGATGAAGAGGAAGAGCTTAAATCCCTATATCCTCGGCCTTGACCCACCTGGAAGCAACCTAGCCTTTGGATCCAGGATAAGGGAATCGAACGGCTCAGATTTGTACAGAAAAGCCTGAACACGGCCTGACACGCCCTGTGACATGCCCGAGTCACAGGCCGTGTCACTTAAGCGGCAGTCAACCGACTCAAATCCAACCAGTACACGGCCGTGTGACACGCCCGTGTCACACACTACACGCCCGTGTCATGCCCGACACGCCCATGTTGACCACCCGTGTACGTCACTTGACAACATCACAATTTCACCTGAGAGACACATGGCCCGGGGACATGCCCGTGTCCCTGGCAGTGTGCACCTGTGAAAGTGCAGCTAGATCTGATATACTCTAGAGGGGGGGGGGGGGGGTGAATAGAGTATATGGTGCTTTGAAACTTTTTACAACAATTGTTGTAATGAGAGTGAGCAGGGAAGCAATAATAAATCTAATCACATCACTAAGTTAAACAAAAACTAATCACAGCAAAATCAAGGCCAGAAACAAACATAAACACAAGCAAAACCAGATGACACAAGGAAATATAGTGGTTCCCCTAAACTTGGGTACATCCACTCTTCTACCACCCTAGGTAGGAATCCACTGCAGGATGAGTTGATCAGGTGTCCTGGGCACCAATGAGCTTTTGATAAGGTGCTCAAAAACCAAAGCAGATTTTTTGATCAGGTGTCTTGCCACCAATGAGCTTTTGACAAGATGCTCAAAAACCAAGCTCAAACTTTTGAAGGGAGTTTGAGAAACCCTTTACAGAGAGGGGGTGAGAGAGTGATGGAAGTCTTCTCTTTCTCAAACAACTGAGAAGACTATGTGGATTGTTGATGTCAAAGCTCCCCATGAATCCTTGAGATCTTCAGGAAGAAAAGCTTTGCTGAGGGTGATAGGCCTTCAAAGATTGAACTCCAGCAATAGATGATTTCAGCAATAGCTGAAATGTTGAATATCTGGAGTGTTGAAAATATGTTGGCCTTGAACACTTTAAAAACTAAAGAGATCTGAAGATTTGAGAAAGCTTGATCTCCTTAGATGAGTGTTCTTCAGAATTCTTTTGACAAAATGTTTTTTTGAATGTATCTCTGTAATCTGTGTTCTATGAGTGATTCAAAAATTCTGTCTTTTATTCTCTGGTACAGAATAGAATAACATTCTCTGTCAAGAATAGCCGTTAGCCTGCATTGATTGCATCCTTAATTGCAAAATCTCTTCTGGAGGAAAGTCCACAGAAATATTCCTTGAAAAATCCCTTGAAACTTGGTCCAGAAATGAATGAAAACGGCTAGAAAATCTCTAAATTAATTGCAGAATAACTCCTTAACTGATTTGAATTTGAATTTAGAAACATCCTGGAAGTTATCTGAAATCGTCGAACTGAGCTCTGCTATCGTCGAGCTGAGCTCAGCGATCTGGAAATATACAGCAGCAAAATATCGTCGATCTGAGCTCAAAGATCGTCGAACTGAGCTCAGAGATAAAGATCCAAAGCAGAGTCAAAATCGTCGACCTGAGCTCACCGATCGTCGAATGGAGTTCGACGATATAATGAAGTTGAGCTCAGCGATCGTCGAATGGAGTTCGACGATCTGTCAAAGTTGAGCTAGACGATCGTCGACCAGAGTTCGACGAATCGTCGTGCTGAGCTCGACGATATGACTTAGTCTCCAAACATAAAATCTTGGTCTTCAGGGCAGCTTCCAAACCTAGACTTCTAACCCTTAGACTCAATTCTAATTGACCTATTAAGCTATACAGGAGGTCAAGCAAAGGTTCCTAGGGACATAGTGATCCTGACCCAAATTAGTAATAGGGTGTTCCAACAATCTCCCCCTATTTGGGTTAGGATTACTATTTACAGACTTTGGAAAAAATTTAATGACAGCATACAATCAGTAAAGCATAAAAACAACAGCTAGACATTGTAGAATCACAGAGATATATAGCATCCAGATAGTAATCAGAAATCACAGAAATTGTCACCTTACAAAATCAGTTCTTCTCCTTGCCTTTAACAAGTTTAATCTCTCTATTAGGATTGAGGGCTTCCTTGTTTGACCTGGTATCATCTGCTGCACCCAAATATGTTTGCTTTTTAGGCCTGGGAACTACAGCTTCAGGATATAATTCCATATATCTGTCAGCATCAAAGAATTTACTTGAAGCATATCTCTCTAGCTCTTTCTGTCTCTGTTCAGACATTGTTGAAATGTTGGAAGAATCTATTCCTTGTTCTCTAGCCTTTTTAATCTGATCCAGTGCAGCTAGTTCTTTTAACCTTGCAGTCCAAGCAGCTGGATTATTTTCAGGATCCTCAAAAGGTACAGGAGGCTCATATCTGTTGGAGGGATTGTCTTGATGAGGCCTGGCACACACAGTATCTTTCAGCTTGAAAGGGAAAGGACCAGATGTTGTATCAGAAGAAATTTGTCCTCCCCTAGAGTATGGGTGCTGCCTGGAGTAACCTTTGGAGTAGACTTGAATATCTCTTTGATTACCTCTATATACTCCTCTCCTAGAATGAGAACCCCTGGATTGGCTTTCCCTGTGGTAAGATCTGGCATGAGGCTGATAGGGAGCCTGACTTCTGGCTGGGGGTTGAGCTGCAGAGCTTCCACCTGCACCTGCATCAGGAGGAGGTGGTGGAGGAGGATGAGAGTGCTGGAATTGGGATGAACCCTTCTCATATTTTCTTTTCTTCTTCATTGCCTTCAGCTGGTTCTTAGAGTATTGCATCTAGTGTTCAGTAATTGGGCAGTCATGTAAAATGTAATATGGGATATCATTGTTATCCTTAACTTTGGCAGGAGGTTCCCTCTTCATTGCTTTGCTCCTTGCCTTTCTTTTCCTGGCAATGGTAGCGGAAGAGTCATCAGAGTCTGTTCTAAATTCATCACTTTTAGAACTCTGGTCATCATAGAGAGCATCTATTTTCTTCATTAGATCCTTCTTGAGTTGTACAGAAGCAGATGAGGCAGAAGTTGTAGCAGCAGGTGTTGAAATGGTAACAGCAGAGGCAACAACAGATATTGAAGCAGAAGCAGAAGTGACAGCAGCAGATGTTGAAGGTGTTGCACTAGGAGTAGAAGCAGAAACAACAACAGCAGCAGCAGTAGGCTCTGGAGAGATGGCAGCAGCAACAACTGTCTCACTAACAGCAACAAAAACAGAAGGAAGATCATCAAGAACTGCAGAAGGCTCAAATTCAAGTGCCTCTGTCATAAGAATGTCCTTGGAAATTGGTTCATCAGAAACAACAGGTACTTCAGCAGCAGTAAAGGCAGTAATGTCAGAAGCAACAATAATACATTCTTCAGAAGAAGCAACAGCATCAACATTTTCAGCAGTAGCAATTACTGAATTTACAAAGGAGGTGATAATGCTAGGGTCACAGCAAGAAAAAGGCACAAGTGCCTTGGATAAATCTTCTGGAGGCTGGACAACATTGACCTCTGGCAGACAGCTGAAGTATGCAGAATCAAAAACTGATAGCAAAGACCTGAGGTCTATTGCAAGGACTGCAGCAGGAGGAACTTGTGCTTGAGGCACAGCAACAGCAGCAAGAGGAGGAGCAACAGAAGAAGCAGTAATAACAGCAGCAGCAGACATGCTTACAGAAACAGCAGCAGCAGCAGACATGCTTACAGAAACAGCAGCAGCAGCAGCATGAAGAGTCACTTCATATGGCATCTCCCCCTGGCTAGATGCAGACAGGTCTGGATCAAGGCACACTGCTGTAGGTGCTGCCTGAGGGAAGAGGGAAGAGAGCCTGGCAGAGAGGGCTGCCACTGACAGGTGGAGTGGAGCCAAGGAGGTCTCCAACAGCAGAGAGAGCCTGGGGGCAAGCAGCTCATACAGCCTGTCAGCAAGGGCTGGGAGGTCTACTTGCTCAAGGGCTGGAGCAGAGGTAGAAGAGATAGGAGAAGTTGAGGGTTCTGGTAGTGGAGAGCTGGAGAATGGTGGAAGGGATGGCTGAGGTGTTGGAAAGGTGGATATGGAGGATAGAGGGATGGAGATGGATGGGGTGAATGTTGGTTGATCAATGATTTGGTGTAGGAGGTCTTGAAATGAAGTGGAGGATGAGGGTAGCTCAGGAGGAGATGAGGAATCATCCATAAAGGACTCATCAAGTAGGGTGAAGGATGGAATGGAGGGTGATGAAGTGACATCTGGTGGAGGGTAGGAGAAGAGTGGGTGGAATTGGTCTTCTGGTGGAGGTAGAATGGGTACTGGAGAAGGTGTTGATGTTGGAGAGGGGATGGATATGATGATGGTGGATGGATCTGGAATGGTAGATGGTATGAGAAGGGATGGAATTGGAGGAGGAGGAGGAGAGGCAACAACAGCAGCCAGGTCATCTGCAGGGGCAGAGACCTGTGGAGGAGTGACTCTTAGAGTCCTTGTGCCTGAAGGAGTACTGGAGGAGGGCCTGCTGGGCTTGCTGATTTGCCTGTCCCACTTTCCAAAGAGGGCACAAGACAGTCTCTTGGAGGCATTTATATGAATTCCAGAGGAGACCAGCAAGGCAGGGCACCTGTGCTGCAGAAACACTCCAATGATTCTCCCAAAGTTAACAAAACTTTTGTTGATTTTCTTTTTGATGAGGTCAAAGAAAACCTCTCCCCAATTCAGATTCTTTCTGTCCACAAGAGCTCCCATGAGGCAGAGCTGATATCTTGAAATTGTATCATGGGCTGAGTGCTTTGCCAGTAGCACTTTCCCAACAACATCTGCCATGAACCTATATTCTACAGACAAATTCCTTTTGAAGAGCTTGCTAGGGTTTCCCTCTGAATGACTCATTCTGGCAAGCAGTTCAGAATACTCATCTCCAGATAAATCAGCAGTATCTTCTCCATTTCTCAACTCAAAAACTTCTGATAGAATTGTTGGGGTCAAGGGTACCTGAGTTCCAGCTATAGACCCAACAATGGTAGAGTTATCTTGATTATGGGCAGTATAAACCCACTCCTTTATCTCATCAGATGCCAACTTGATCCTGGTGGTCATTATGGCAGTCAAGTTCTGGTCTTTGAATAATCCCAATATATCTTGAAAAATCTGGTCAGTTGTGCTGAATGATTCCAGGTCGATGTCAAAACCAGCATCAAACTTCATAGCAGCAAGAACAGCAACTGACACAGCCATGGGTACCTGCAAAAATTCAACAAACAAAACGACCAAGTGTAGAACTGTTTGGAGGGAAAGAAAATTCTTGCAGAGAAATCGAAAGCGCAAAAGAGAACGACGGCGAAAAATGAGTTTTATATTAGGGTTTGACGCAGAATTGGAAAGATCGTTGAACTCAGTTCGACGATCGAGGCTTCTAAAGGAATCTGAAGAGTCTTCAACATCGTCGATCTCCGTTTGACGATATTGGAGAGCGTCGAGCTCTGTTCTACGATCGTGCAGAGAACATAATCGTCGAGCGCCGTTCGATGATCGTTGACCGGAAGAGATAGTTCATACTATCTGAGAGACGCTGAACTCAGTTCGACGATTTTTGGAAATCGTCGATCTCCGTTCGTCGATCTTGGGGCAAATCGTCGAGCGCAGTTCAGAGATCAGAAAAATTCTAGACACTAAGAAAAATCAGAATGTTTGCCTAGTCTTGGTCAATTTTTAAGCTTTCAAAATCTTGGATATTATTTAAGACTTCCTCCATCTAACATTCCTAACTGATTTAGGAAGAAGGTGTGTTTCTTTTCATCCAATGGCTTGGTGAAAATATCTCCCCTTTGTAAATCAGTTGGGATATATTGTAATTCAATTTTATTCTTTTCAACATTATCCCTTAAGAAATGATGCCTAATCTCTATGTGTTTTGTCCTACTATGGAGGACTGGATTTTGAGCTATAGAGATAGCACTAGTGTTTTTCACAAAAGATTTTAGACTTCTCTAAGTTGTAGCCATAGTCTAGGAGTTGGTTTTGAATCCACAAGATTTGTGAACAACAACTTCCTGCAGCCATATATTCAGCTTCAGCAGTTGAAGTTGACACAGATGTTTGTTTCTTACAAAACCAAAAGACAAGTCTGTCACCAAGGAACTAACAAGTTCCACTGGTGCTTTTCCTGTCAATTCTGCATCCAGCATAATCAGCATCTGAGAATCCAGTTAAATCAAATGCTGAATCTTTTGGATACCAGAGACCTAGATTTGGACAACTTTTAACATACCTGAGAATCCTCTTTACTAAAGTGAGGTGTGACTCTCTAGGGCTTACTTGGAACCTAGCACATATACATGTAGCAAACATTATATCTGGTCTACTAGCTGTAAGATACAGTAAAGAGTCAATCATTGCTCTATATGTTGTCTGATCAACAGGTTTCCCATGTTCATCAGCATCCAATACAGCATTAGTAGGCATGGGTGTTTTCATACAAGATGCCTCAGACATACCAAATTTCTTAACCAGTTCATTTGCATATTTGGTTTGAGAAATAAAGATGCCTTCAGCATGTTGCTTGACTTGCAATCCTAGGAAGAAGGATAGCTCACCCATGCTACTCATCTCAAATTTAGAATGCATCAGGTTAGAAAACTTTCTGCACAATTTGGAGTCAGTAGAGCCAAAAATGATATCGTCTACATAAATCTGTGCAAGTAGGGTATGGGACTTATGGGTTCTAATGAAAAGAGTTTGGTCTACTCTACCCCTTATAAAACTATTTTCCAAGAGAAAGCATGCTAGGGTCTCATACCATGCTCTAGGAGCTTGCTTGAGACCATATAATGCTTTATTCAATCTAAAAACATAATCAGGATAAGTTGGAGAGATAAAACCTGGAGGTTGTCTGACATAAACTTCCTCTTTGATGTCTCCATTTAGGAATGTACTTTTGACATCCATCTGATATACCTTGAATCCTTTATGAGCTGCATAAGCTAGAAATATTCTGATGGCTTCTAATCTTGCAACTGGTGCAAAGGTCTGGTCGTAGTCGATTCCTTCTTCTTGAGAGTATCCCTGAGCAACTAGTCTTGCCTTGTTCCTTATAATTACTCCTTGATCATCCAGTTTGTTTCTGAATACCCATTTTGTTCCAACAATGGAGTGATCCTTAGGCTTTGGCACTAGTTCCCATACTTTGTTTCTCTCAAATTGATGCAACTCCTCTTGCATTGCAATGATCCAGTGTGGATCTTGCTCTGCATCTTGAATGGACTGAGGTTCAATTTGAGATAGGAAGCAGGTGTGCAACAGGTTTTGGTTGACCTGATTTCTGGTTTGCACACCAGCTGAGATGTCTCCAATTATTTGGGAAATTGGATGGTCTCTTGTTGTTACTAAATCAACAGGGGGTGTTGATTGTTCACCAACCTATGTTGTTGTTTCCTCTTGTGGTACAATAACTGGCTCTTCAAGTTATTCTTCAATGTGTTGAGCATTTCCTTCATCTTCACTGCTTTCATCCTCTTGAGTAACCTGTAACTTGTTCAAGTCTTCAACTAGAGAATGTTCCTGCAAAGGTTCTATGGTAGAAGAAATCTTCTCCTTGAAAGACATGTTAGTTTCATCAAATGAAATGTGAACAGATTCCTCAATTTTCAAAGATGATTTATTATAGACCCTATAGGCCTTGCTGATCATGGAGTATCCCAGAAACACTCCTTCATCATCTTTGGCTTGAAATTTTGCTAAATATTTCTTGTCATTATTGTGAATGTAGCATATACAACCAAAGACTCTAAAATAGTCAACTTTAGGTTTCTTCCCTTTGAGTAATTCATAGGGAGTCTTTCCCTTTAGTTTATGTATCAGACTTCTGTTCAGCACATAGTTGGAGGTGTTCACTGCCTCTGCCCAAAAGGATAGAGGTAGATGAGCATCTGACAACAATGTAGTGGCAGATTCAATAAGGGTTCTATTTTCCTTTCAGCTATCCCATTTTGTTGAGGAGTTCTAGGAGCTGAGAAAGTATGCCTGATCCCTTCACTCTGACAGAACTCTTACATAAGAAGAGAATCAAACTCTGTCCCATGATCACTTCTGATCAGGGCAATGTGAGTATTGAACTCAATTGTATACATTTGAGAAACTCTGTCAGACACTTAAAGTTATCAGACTTCTTCCTTAGAAAGAACACCCAAGTGAATCTAGAGAAGTCATCTACAACTACTAAAGTGTAGGATTTCCCTCCTAGGCTTTGTACTGTGATGGGTCCAAAAAGATCCATGTGTAACAGATACAATATCCTAGGTGAATCACTCTTATTAAGTGACTTAAAGCTGTTTTTAGTTTGCTTGCCTAATTGACAAGCCTGCAGAGTCCTTCCTTCTTGTAGGGGCCATAAGGTAGTCCTCTAACAAGGTTGTCCTTGGATAGCCTAGCAATAGTTCTAAGGTTTAGGTGTCCTAATCTCTTATGCCATAAAATATTTGGTCTACAGACAGAATTAAACAAGTAGATATCTACATCGGTTGAAAGAAAATCGACTAGATAGATGTTACCTTTCCTTTTACCTGTCAACACAGTTGTGTTGTCCTCTGACTTGATTTTGCATAAGGCTTTGCTGAAGGTCACCTGGTAGCCTTCATCACACAGCTGACTGATGCTAATTAGGTTGTGCTTCAGTCCTTCCACATAGGCTACCTTCTTGAAAGTTACTGAACCAATCTGGACTGCACCATATCCTTTAGTCTGTCCAAAGTTTGAATCACCAAAGATAACTTTGGGTCCAAGCTTGGCTCTGAAGGATGTGAGGTTGTCCTTGTTCCCTGTCATGTGCTTAGAGCACCCACTATCCAAATACCATTGCTGGTTAGATGTTGGATAGGTCTTCACCTGCACATAAGACAATTCATTTGTTTTTGACCCAGTTTACCTTGGGCCTAGGTTGATAACCTTTAAATTCTGAAATGAAAGACATCCCAGGTTGACTCTTATATCCTTCAGGATGATATCTCCTTGGAGGTATAATCCATTTAGTATAAGGGTTAAAGATTTGGGATGAAGGACCCTTAGGATTCAATTTTGATTTGCCTTTGAAAAATTTTCCAGAGCTCTGACCTCTGTTCGACGATCTTGGAGCTGCGTTCGACGATCTTGGGTCAGATCATCGAGCTCCGTTCGACGGTCGACTATGGCTGAGGTCAGGTATTTGAGATCGTCGACCTGCATTCGACGACTTTGGCTGAGATCGTCGATCTGCGTTCGACGATTTTGCCTGAGATCGTCGAGCTGCGTTCGACGATCGTCGATCTTCATTCGGCGATCGTCGATCTTCATTCGGCGATCGTCGATCTCCGTTCGACGATTTCTGCTGGGACTTAGTTTTCTGGGGCAGATCAGAATTTTTCCTAGCAACCTCTACAACTCCCTTTCCTTTGTCAGAAATGAATTTGATTGGAGTTGTTAGAACTATAGGTTGGCTGGATGAAGACCCAAGCCCAGTGTACTGTTGAATCTGGAGTTCACTGTGCTTGTGATGTCCATCAGCTTGATGCCTCTCCCATTGAGGGATTCTTCAAGCTTTTTGGCCTCAGAGAGCTCACTTTTCAGTGAAGCTATCTGTTCCCTACAGCACTCCAACTCCTGAGAGAGTTTGAGGTTTTCTGACTTTAAAGTATTGTGTTCAGATAATTGATTTCTGAGAGAGATAATTTCTTTCTCAGACTTTAGCAGGTCTAAACACAGTGCTTTAAATTCAGATTTAAAATCCTCTGAACTAAAATCAAAAGAACCAATTACCTGATCTTCTTCAGGTTGAGTCTCTGAGTCTGACTCTGACTCCTCTTCCTCTGAATTGTGCGAGAGGCATTGATTGCCATCATGCAGAACTCCTTTTCTTCTGCATCATCCTCATCATCACTAGAGCTGGATGAGGCTTCTAACTCCTCTTCAGTCTCACTCCAGGATTCAGCAACAAACCCTTTTCTTGTATGCTTGTTTTTGCTTGAAGAAGGTTTGCCATTGTCATTCCTTTTGGAGTCTTTCTCTTTCTTCTTTCTTTCCTGTCCCTTCTGTCCTTGTTCTTGTTCTCTGGACAGTCAGGAACTATGTGCCCTGTTTTCCTGCAACCAAAGCAAATAATGTCTTTATTATTAATAATGAACTTGTCATACCTTGGCTATCCTGCTCCTTGTATGATCTTCTTCTGAAGTCCTTTCTGGCCATTTTGTAAAATCTTTTGGCCAGCAGACTGAGTAGTTCATCATTGCATGTGGCTTTATCTTCAGGCAGATCTTCAGTTGCCTTGAACGATATGGTCTTCTCTTTTCTTATGGCTGGTGAAGCAGCCTTCTGTTCTTCCTCTCTATTCTTGATGAGTAGCTCATAAGATTTGAGCTTACCCAACAGAGCTTCAGTGGTGATCTCATTCAGACTTCTGGCATCCTTAATTGGCCAGATTCTTGAATCCCAAGTGCTGCGGAAGCACATTAGGATCTTGTCATTAAGTTCAGTTAGAGAGATCTCTTTGTCCAATGTCCTGAGTTCACTGACAATTAGACTTAGCCTGTTGTACATGTCTCCCACTGACTCAGTCTCTCCCTTCTTGAAATTCTCATATTGAGAGATGAGATGGGATCTCCTATCCTTTCTCTCATCAGCTGAGCCTGAGACTATTTCTGAGAGTTTGTCCCAAATTTCCATGGCTGAATTACATTCAGCTACCTTTTGAAATATGTCATCTGACATTGTCTGGGCTAAGATGTTCATAGCATTGGCATCAGCTACCTTCCATCTCTTGATATCAGCATCTGTTCCTGATGGAGGTGGAACAACATTGTACTTGTGTTCTCTGGGGGTCTTGGACATACTGTCAAAACAGAGTTAAAGATATCTTCGTCAATAGAATTCATGTAAAGTCTAATCCTTGCTTTCCAAAGTGCAAACTTGGATAGATTGCACACTGGAGGTCTGGTGCTAGCATAATCTTTGTTTTGGGCCATGATTTGTGAAAACAAAATCTAATAATAAAATACCAAAGAAAAACAGATCTATCTTGGAATCTTTGGGTTCAGGTGTTAGCATGTACAACCAATCAGGTATGGTATGTTTAACCAACCTGGCTCTGATACCAATTGAAAGTGCAGCTAGATCTGATATACTATAGAGGGGGGGGTGAATAGAGTATATGGTGCTTTGAAACTTTTTACAATAATTGTTGTAATGAGAGTGAGCAGGGAAGCAATAATAAATCTAATCACAGCACTAAGTTAAACAAAAACTAATCACAGCAAAATCAAGGCCAGAAACAAACATAAACACAAGCAAAACCAGATGATACAAGGAAATATAGTGGTTCCCCTAAACTTGGGTACATCCACTCTTCTACCACCCTAGGTAGGAATCCACTGCAGGATGAGTTGATCAGGTGTCCTGAGCACCAATGAGCTTTTGATAAGGTGCTCAAAAACCAAAGCAGATTTTTTGATCAGGTGTCTTGCCACCAATGAGCTTTTGACAAGGTGCTCAAAAACCAAGCTCAAACTTTTGAAGGGAGTTTGAGAAACCCTTTACAGAGAGGGGGTGAGAGAGTGATGGAAGTCTTCTCTTTCTCAAACAACTGAGAAGACTATGTGGATTGTTGATGTCAAAGCTCCCCTGAATCCTTGAGATCTTCAGGAAGAAAAGCTTTGCTGAGGGTGATAGGCCTTCAAAGATTGAACTCCAGCAATAGATGATTTCAGCAATAGCTGAAATGTTGAATGTCTGGAGTGTTGAAAATATGTTGGCCTTGAACACTTTGAAAACTAAAGAGATCTGAAGATTTGAGAAAGCTTGATCTCCTTGGATGAGTGTTCTTCAGAATTCTTTTGACAGAATGTTTTTTTAAATGTATCTCTGTAATCTGTGTTCTATGAGTGATTCAAAAATTCTGTCTTTTATTCTCTGGTACAGAATAGAATAACATTCTCTGTCAAGAATAGCCGTTAGCCTGCATTGATTGCATCCTTAATTGCAAAATCTCTTCTGGAGGAAAGTCCGCAGAAATATTCCTTGAAAAATCGCTTGAAACTTGGTCCAGAAATGAATGAAAACGGCTAGGAAATCTCTGAATTAATTGCAGAATAACTTCTTAACTGATTTGAATTTGAATTTAGAAACATCCTGGAAGTTATCAAAAATCATCGAACTGAGCTCTGCTATCGTCGAGCTGAGCTCAGTGATCTGGAAATATACAGCAGCAAAATATCGTCGATCTGAGCTCAAAGATCGTCGAACTGAGCTCAGAGATAAAGATCCAAAGCAGAGTCAAAATCGTCGACCTGAGCTCACCGATCGTCGAATGGAGTTCGACGATATAATGAAGTTGAGCTCAGCGATCGTCGAATGGAGTTCGACGATCTGTCGAAGTTGAGCTAGACGATCGTCGACCGGAGTTCGACGAATCGTCGTGCTGAGCTCGGCGATATGACTTAGTCTCCAAACACAAAATCTTGGTCTTCAGGGCAGCTTCCAAACCTAGACTTCTAACCCTTAGACTCAATTCTAATTGACCTATTAAGCTATATAGGAGGTCAAGCAAAGGTTCCTAGGGACATAGTGATCCTGACCCAAATTAGTAATAGAGTGTTCCAACAACCTGGACACACCCATGTCACACAACACACGGATTCCTGCTGGAAACCCAAAAGTGACACGCCCTGTGACACGCCCGTGTCATAGGCCGTGTACCCTTCACTCGACGACCGTCGACCCAAAATTCGTCGACCACAAGCCCAACTCCTCAAGCCAAACCTGACACGCCCTGGGACACGCCCGTGTCTCAGGCCGTGTCACCCAACCGGAAACCCAAATTGACTTTGGGGTATTACACATGCAACGGTGTTAGAGCCAGACGAGGTACAACTAATGAAAATTTGTATATGAGTTTTTTATCTCAGGTTGAACCAAAGAAGTTTTAGGAAGTGAACAAAGATCCCTCTTGGATCATGCCAATGTAAGGGGAGCTCAACCAGTTTGAACGATGTAAAGTCTGGGAGCTGGTACCAAGACCAAAGGGACAGAACGTGATCAGCACCAAGTGTATATTCAGAAACAAGCTGGATGAACATAGAGTAATTATCAATAACAAAGCCATGCTTGTAGCACAAGGATACATACAAGAAGAGGGGATCGACTTCGACCAGACATTTGCTCCAGTGGCTTGGATCGAGTCCATCATGTTGTTTCCTGTGTATGCAGCCCTCAAAGGCTTTGTCGTCTACCAAATGGATGTGAAGTCAGCATTCCTCAACGGGAATCTTAAAGAGGAAGTATATGTAGTGAAACCCCCAGGTTTTGTCAATTCTCAATTCTCTGACTACGTTTATTTTCTAAATAAAGCATTATATGGGTTAAATCAAGCTCCCCGAGCTTGGTACGATACGTTGTCTAGCTTTCTTCATGAGAACAAGTTCACATGGGGAAAGATAGACGAGACATTATTTCTTAGGGAAGTTAAAAGCAAGATTCTGCTAGTGCAAATATATGTCGACGACATCGTTTTTGGCTCTACAGAAGACAACCTTTGCAAGAAGTTTTCCAAACTTATGCAAAGAAAGTTTGAAATGAGCAGTATGAGTGAGCTGAAGTATTTCTTAGGACTTCAAGTGAAGCAATCTGAAGATGGAATTTTCATCTCTCAGACGAAGTTCACCAAGGAGCTTCTTAAGAAATTCAGAATGGAGAGCGCATCCTACATGCAGACTCCAATGGGTTCAACTGTATATCTGCACAAGGATGAGAAAGGGAAACCTTTTGATGAAACCAAGTACAGAAGTATAATTGGATCATTGCTCTACCTGACTGCCAGTAGACCAGATATAATGGTCTTGACATGTGTTTGCGCTAGATATCAAGTGAACACTAAGAAATCTCATTATGTCGCTACAAAGCGAATTTTAAGATACCTTAAGGGTACACCTAATCTTGGCTTATGGTACCCAAGAAGTAATGACGTCGAGCTAATTGACTTTTCAGATACTGATTTTGCAGGTAGCATGGACGATAGGAAAAGCACTTCCGGGACATGTCAATTCCTCGGAAGACAGCTTATTTCGTGGAGCAGTAAGAAGCATAATTGTGTGGCAACATCTACTGCCGAATCAGAGTATATCTCTGCAGGTAGTTGTTGCGCACAACTTCTATGGATAAAGAATCAACTCGAAGATTATAACTTAAAGTTCAGAGAAATTATGATGTTTTGCGATTCCTCTAGTGCCATTGCAATCACAAACAATCCAGTCTTCTACAGCCGGACCAAGCACATCGAGGTGCGCTACCACTTCATTCGGGAACATGTGGAGAACAAGGACATAGACCTCAGCTATGTCCCAATGGACAAGTAGGTTGTCGATATCTTTACGAAGCTGCTGGATGAGACCAAGTTCTCGTTTTTCAAAACGGAGCTTGGTATGCTGAACAAGGACCCGTGAAGAAGGTCAAGCAAGCAAAATTTATCTTGGGATCGTTTTCAATAAAGCAGGCATTTCTACTAGTCCAATTCGGTGAATATCAACCGACACGTCGCATATTCATGCAACACTCGCCGAATCGGACTCCTCCAACAGCTAATTTCGGAGAAGTTTATTTGGGGCAATATTTCAAATTGTTTATATTGGACCCGAAGACTCGACGATCAAATTTGAGGAACGCGCAACCTAAATGCAATTTTAAAATGGATATATATATATATATATATTCATTTATAAATAGAAACAGGAGGGCATGCATGGCTTTCGTCGAATTCTAAAGCAGCCGAAACCTAGCGATTCACACCACTGCGCTACCTGACCTTTCGGATCCAGATTCACTGATTTTCGTCGATCGCTGCCCTCCTCCCGTGCCCTAGCTCTCATCGATCGTGGAAAGCTTGCCGCAAAGCCCTCGTTTGAAGCTTTCCACCGCCTACAGTGTGTTGCCGCCGGCTACCGCGTGTCACCGCCGCCTGCCAACAGAAATGCTCCGATAATCGACGTCTCTTCATTACAGTGAAGTATTTAGTTCTTGCAACCTTCCAGAGGATCTCCAGTACAGTGCTTGCATCGACACCAGAAGCTTCCTCAGACCCGTACAGTTTGCTCTCCAGAGTTTCAAAAATTCCAGTTTTCCGTAATTTTCAATGGCTACTAGAAGCACCAGTGGCTTGCTATGGGGAAGTGAGTTGGTCTGCGCAGGATTTGCTCAAGCCTCCAATGAATTTAGCAACGCCATTCTGATGTTGGAGACCGCTGGACTCTCCTTCGTCCTCGAACACCACTACAAGGTGCTCGAGAAGGAAGTCTTGGAGTTCTTCAATAATGCCAAATTACGTCATGAGGACTCTGTGATAAAAAGCAAGGTTTAGAAAATCAAAGTGAAGGTGGATGCCTCCCGTCTCTCTAGGTACTTGCGGCTACCCATCTGTGATCAGGCTGACTACCTAGAGGAGGCAGATTTTGCCAGAACGTTATCATTCTGTGGTTTGCCCTGGAGCACCAAAGCCATCAAGCAAAAAGGAATGAGTGAGGAGGGAAAACTCCTTTCAAACATAATTGGCAAGTTGCTCATTTGCAAGATGGGTACGTACGACTATCTGTCCTTAGATATGTTCAAGATACTAGTTGCAATAGTCTGCAGGAAGAAGTTGGACTGGGGTGTGCTACTGTTTGCCAAGATAAAAGACAGCCTACGCACTCCCAACTTTGGGAGGATTATTACCCTATACCTGAATCAGCTTGATGGTGATAGGTTTGATATGACCAAAAGAGTTCCTATCCATCACCTAAAAAAGATAGATTCTACAATCTTCTCGAGGTGGGACAGGCGGATCATCCAGCATGGGGGAGCCCCTGTACCCCCAGTAGAGGAGGAAGAACATGTTCCTGATGACAAGATCCCTCCTCCACACCCCAGTGAGATTCTTGATAGCTTGAGTGCAGGAATTGAGGGGGAGTCAGTGATCCCAGGTTCAGTTACAGCTACAGTGACTTCAGTTCCTGATACAGTTTCATTTTCAGTGGCACTAAATATCGCGCTTCCAGACTCAGTGTCAGTGGATATCCTAGCAGAGGTTACTGCTATTGGTGCTGTCGCCGCTGCTGAGGTTCGAATAGTTGAGGATACAGTAGTGCATGCTGAGGAAGAGGATCCAGCTCCTTCGAAGCATGATGAGGATGTTGCTACTGAAGAGGAACAAGATGATGTTGCTGATGATGATGATACAGTTGCTGACGAGGATCTAACTGTGGAAGATTATAAGATTGAGGTTGCTGCAAATGAGAATGTGAGTGTTACTGATGTAACGCCCCCACCTGTCACATGACATATCACGGTGGGTCCGGCCGGGGCCCCACGCCATATATCACAGACAAGTGAAGAAATTACTTGTGGGAAATCAAATTCTACGCGTATCCTTAACTCATTCCATTCTAGCGCAGCATATTTTTATGTGAGCATGAACTCAAACCAGAATGTCCACCAATATATAAATACCACATTTATATATAACAACACCAGGAATGTATACAACCCACACACCCTGGCTGTTGAAACCAAGAACTTGGTCTCTGTGGAGTTCGGGGTCCCTGAAAGGGGTGACCTCACACCTACTACACTCGAGAGAACGTCACGGACCGGAGACTTAGGCGACTATGAACAGACCCTCGGCTCTAGCGCGGAGGTCCCACCTCACACCCGGAAGGCTACCTGAGCTCTTCCCCTCCCTTACCAAAGGGCTAGGCTAGGTGCCTTGGAGAGCTCTCTCTACTCAACCAAGAAGAAGCTAAGGGAGGAGGAAGCTCAGAAAAGGATCCCCTCCAAGGCACCCAAGGGGTCTATTTATAGTTTTCCAAAAGTCCTGGGCCAGAAATGACCAAAATACCCCTACGGTCAAAGACCTCGGGCCAATAGGAAACCGCCACGCCGGGGGGTAAGGAGTAACTCCCCCCCAGGGCAAGAAGGCTGGGCGAGCTGGCGGCCTGCGAGCTGGGCGGTCTGCGAGCTGGCGGCCTGCGAGCTGGGCGGTCTGCGAGCTGGGCGGCCTGCGAGCTGGGGCAGCCTGCGAGCTGAGGACAACGTGAGCTGCGGCGGTCTGCGAGCTGGCGGCCTGCGAGCTGGGCGGCCTGCGGACTGGGGCGGCCTGCGAGCTGGGGCAGCCTGCGAGCTGGGGCGACATGCGAGCTGGGGCGGCCTGCGAGCTGGGGCGGCCTGCGAGCTGGGGCGGCCTGCGAGCTGGGGCGGCCTGCGAGCTGAGGACAACGTGAGCTGCGTCGGTCTGCGAGCTGGCGGCCTGCGAGCTGGGCGGCCTGCGGCCTGGGGCGGCCTGCGAGCTGGGGCGGCCTGCGAGCTGGGGCGGTCTGCGAGCTGGGGCGACATGCGAGCTGGGGCGGCCTGCGAGCTGGGGCGGCCTGCGAGCTGGGCGGCTTGCGGTCTGGCAGCCTGGGCGGCTTGCGGCCTGGCGGCCTGGGCGGCTTGCCAAGAGCGCCTTGGGGGGAGAAATATTTTCTCCCCCTACTAGTATGTTCTACATGTTCACCAAAAATTGGCCCCTAGGAGTCCAAAACTCCCAAAAAGCTTAAAAACTTGCTTACCTTGTTTTGGGGCCCAATCTTCGCGAATACGGGGTTGTACACAATCCCCGCTCTTTTCGAGGTTGGCACAAGCTCGGAAAGAAACATCCAACCCAACGTATTCGCGGAGTGTAACTTCCCCTTGGGGCCAACCTGTCATGCCAGCTATGGGAGCCTGGGTGGCGAGACGGCCTCGGGGTAAGGGACTTGGGCTACCACGAGAGATCAATCTACCCAGCCAGTTAGTGGGAGCCTGGCGGCGGAATCGATCTCGGAGCTAAGGGACTTAGCCTCCACGATAGATCAACCTGCCCTGCCAGCTAGTGAGAGCCTGACATCGGAATCCATCTCGGAGCTAAGGGACTTAGCCTCCACGAGAGATCAACCTGCCCTGCCAGCTAGTGAGAGCCTGGCAGCGGAATCCATCTCGGAGCTAAGGGACTTAGCCTCCATGAGAGATCAACCTGCCCTACCAGCTAGTGAGAGCCTGGCAGCGGAATCCATCTCGGAGCTAAGGGACTTAGCCTCCACGAGAGATCAACTTGCCCTGCCAGCTAGTGAGAGCCTGGCAGCGGAATCCATCTCGGAGCTAAGGGACTTAGCCTCCACGAGAGATCAACCTGCCCTGCCAGCTAGTGAGAGCCTGGCAGCGGAATCCATCTCGGAGCTAAGTGACTTAGCCTCCACGAGAGATCAACCTGCCCTGCCAGCTAGTGAGAGCCTGGCAGCGGAATCCATCTCGTAGCTAAGGGACTTGGCCTCCACGAGGGATCAACCTGCCCTGCCAGCTAGTGAGAGCCTGACAGCGGAATCCATCTCGGAGCTAAGGGACTTAGCCTCCACGAGAGATCAACCTGCCCTGCCAGCTAGTGAGAGCCTGGCAGCGGAATCCATCTCGGAGCTAAGGGACTTAGCCTCCACGAGAGATCAACCTGCCCTGCCAGCTAGTGAGAGCCTGGCAGCGGAATCCATCTCGGAGCTAAGGGACTTAGCCTCCACGAGAGATCAACCTGCCCTGCCAGCTAATGAGAGCCTGGCAGCGGAATCCATCTCGGAGCTAAGGGACTTAGCCTCCACGAGAGATCAACCTGCCCTGCCAGCTAGTGAGAGCCTGACAGCGGAATCCATCTCGGAGCTAAGGGACTTAGCCTCCACGAGAGATCAACCTGCCCTGCCAGCTAGTGAGAGCCTGGCAGTGGAATCCATCTCGGAGCTAAGGGACTTTGCCTCCACGAGAGATCAACCTGCCCTGCCAGCTAGTGAGAGCCTGACAGCGGAATCCATCTCGGAGCTAAGGGACTTAGCCTCCACGAGAGATCAACCTGCCCTGCCAGCTAGTGAGAGCCTGACAGCGGAATCCATCTCGGAGCTAAGGGACTTAGCCTCCACGAGAGATCAACCTGCCCTGCCAGCTAGTGAGAGCCTGGCAGCAGAATCCATCTCGGAGCTAAGGGACTTAGCCTCCACGAGAGATCAACCTGCCCTACCAGCTAGTGAGAGTCTGGCAGCGGAATCCATCTCGGAGCTAAGGGACTTAGCCTCCACGAGAGATCAACCTGCCCTGCCAGCTAGTGAGATCCTGGCAGCGGAATCCATCTCGGAGCTAAGGGACTTAGCCTCCACGAGAGATCAACCTGCCCTGCCAGCTAGTGAGAGCCTGGCAGCGGAATCCATCTCGGAGCTAAGGGACTTAGCCTCCACGAGAGATCAACCTGCCTGCCAGCTAGTGAGAGCCTGGCAGCGAAATCCATCTCGTAGCTAAGGGACTTGGCCTCCAGGGGGATCAACCTGCCCTGCCAGCTAGTGAGAGCCTGGCAGCGGAATCCATCTCGGAGCTAAGGGACTTAGCCTCCACGAGAGATCAACCTGCCCTGCCAGCTAGTGAGAGCCTGGCAGCGGAATCCATCTCGGAGCTAAGGGACTTAGCCTCCACGAGAGATCAACCTGCCCTGCCAGCTAGTGAGAGCCTGGCAGCGGAATCCATCTCGGAGCTCTTGGACTTTGCCTCCACGAGAGATCAACCTGCCCTGCCAGCTAGTGAGAGCCTGACAGCGGAATCCATCTCGGAGCTAAGGGACTTTGCCTCCACGAGAGATCAACCTGCCCTGCCAGCTAGTGAGAGCCTGACAGCGGAATCCATCTCGGAGCTATGGGACTTAGCCTCCACGAGAGATCAACCTGCCCTGCCAGCTAGTGAGAGCCTGGCAGCGGAATCCATCTCGGAGCTAAGGGACTTAGCCTCCACGAGAGATCAACCTGCCCTACCAGCTAGTGAGAGCCTGGCAGCGGAATCCATCTCGGAGCTAAGGGACTTAGCCTCCACGAGAGATCAACCTGCCCTGCCAGCTAGTGAGAGCCTGACAGCGGAATCCATCTCGGAGCTAAGGGACTTAGCCTCCATGAGAGATCAACCTGCCCTGCCAGCTAGTGAGAGCCTGGCAGCGGAATCCATCTCGGAGCTAAGGGACTTAGCCTCCACGAGAGATCAACCTGCCCTGCCAGCTAGTGAGAGCCTGGCAGCGGAATCCATCTCGTAGCTAAGGGACTTGGCCTCCACGAGGGATCAACCTGCCCTGCCAGCTAGTGAGAGCCTGGCAGCGGAATCCATCTCGGAGCTAAGGGACTTAGCCTCCACGAGAGATCAACTTGCCCTGCCAGCTAGTGAGAGCCTGGCAGCGGAATCCATCTCGGAGCTAAGGGACTTAGCCTCCACGAGAGATCAACCTGCCCTGCCAGCTAGTGAGAGCCTGGCAGCGGAATCCATCTCGGAGCTAAGGGACTTAGCCTCCACGAGAGATCAACCTGCCCTGCCAGCTAGTGAGAGCCTGGCAGCGGAATCCATCTCATAGCTAAGGGACTTTCCATGGACCACAAATATTTTTCGGTGGTTTCTAACATTAATCATAGCTAATACAACACAAGCCAAGTTCATTACAAAAAAGATGATTCACTTCTCTCTTACCTCCCTCTTCCCCGTGAATCATTCGATCCTTCCCCGGGTGCCCACATCAACCCTGTCCTCACATCTCTCCTCTGCTGCCTTAGGTCGGACTTCTTCAATCCGCACCGGATCTTGCGCTTGTTGAGGCTGATGAGGTTGCGGTGCTGGAGCTCTTGTCCTTCTCAACTCAGAAAATCGGGGCAAGTAGATGTTGCGTGGCCTTCCTCCTGGTGGAACTCACAGTAGGGTAACTCTATTCTGACTCTTCTCCTTCCCGTGCGGTTCCTCCTCTCCCTTCGACCAATTTCCATCGCTTGCTGTGGCGGGGGTAGGAGTTGCCTAGGGGCTTGCCTTTGGAAGTTGAACCTCCTCGGCCTTCATGAAAATCCCCCCACCTTGGTTGTGACCTCTTCCTGGACCCTGAATGGGTCCTCCCTGCTGCCTCCAACCTGGCTCTAGACCCTCCTGACCCTGGAACCCCTGAGCTCTCTGCTCCTCTCTTGTTCTTCCTTCCTGATGTCTTGCGCCTCCTTGTTCCTTCGACTCCGCCTCTGTTAGCCTTGCCAATTTTTTGACAAATGTCGGGTTGGCTGCCTCCATGTCTATCTCCTCAGCCGCCCTCTCCATCAGCTCCTCGAAGGAAAGGGGGGTCTTCCGGGTCAAGCCCATCTTGAAGAAGCCCTCCTTCAGCCCAACAGTGAAGGCCATCTGGAGAGCATACCCTGGCATCTCCTGGACCTCCAGGATCTCCTCTTGGAACCTGTCAACGTAACGGGTCAGCAGCTCCTCGGCCCCCTGCCTTATCAGGAAGATGGACTCGGGGCTCCTCTTCCGCTTCTTGGAGGTGGAGAAGCGAAGCTGGAAGCTCCGGCTCAAGTCCTCGAACCCATAGATTGACCTAGGAGGGAGTTGATGGAACCAGTCCCTTGCCTTCTCCTTTAACGTGATCGCAAAGAGGCGACACTTGAAGGCATCTGTCATCGGCCTGATGGAGACCGCATCCTCGAACCATTGCAAGTGTTGGACGGGATCATCCTTCCCGGAATAGTAAGCCATGTCTGGCTCTCTGAACCCCTCCGGAACGGGAGCTGAGATGATCAGCTCGCTGAAGGGTGACCCCCTAAGGGGTGGTCTCGCCACTTCTACTCGCGCGGCCTGCTCGCCTGGGAGGTTGGTACTTGCCGGGCTGGAGAACAGCTTCCGGCCGGTGAGGTCTCGCTCGACCCCATCTCTCATCCTCTCCCTCCCTGGCCTTCTTCCTGGTGCACTTCCTTCTCCCCCTGCCGGGGTCATCCCGCCTAGACCCCTGGGAGTCGACTCGTCGAGGGGGGGAGCTAACTCCTGGGCGGTCGGGGTGGAGCTGCCACCCTGAGGAGCAATGCTTCGCAGCATCTCCATGATGCCCTGAATGGAGGCCATGAACTCTTACCTCCCCACGAAGGGTCCTGGGGTGGGGAGCTCGCCGAGATCATCACTACCTCCTTGACCTCCCGTCATGACACTCTCTCGGGATCTTCTGTGCTGGTCACTCTCCACGCTCACCGCACCAAAGTGTTGAAACCAAGAACTTGGTCTCTGTGGAGTTCGGGGTCCCTGAAAGGGGTGACCTCACACCTACTACACTCGAGAGAACGTCACGGACCGGAGACTTAGGAGACTATGAACAGACCCTCGGCTCTAGCGCGGAGGTCCCACCTCACACCCGGAAGGCTACCTGAGCTCTTCCCCTCCCTTACCAAAGGGCTAGGCTAGGTGCCTTGGAGAGCTCTCTCTACTCAACCAAGAAGAAGCTAAGGGAGGAGGAAGCTCAGAAAAGGATCCCCTCCAAGGCACCCAAGGGGGTCTATTTATAGTTTTCCAAAAGTCCTGGGCCAGAAATGACCAAAATACCCCTACGGCCAAAAGACCTCGGGCCAATAGGAAACCGCCACGCCGGGGGGTAAAGGGGTAACTCCCCCCCAGGGCAAGAAGGCTGGGCGAGCTGGCGGCCTGCGATCTGGGCGGCCTGCGAGCTGGCGGCCTGCGAGCTGGGCGGTCTGCGAGCTGGGCGGCCTGCGAGCTGGGGCGGCCTGCGAGCTGAGGACAACGTGAGCTGCGGCGTTCTGCGAGCTGGCATCCTGCGAGCTGGGCGGCCTGCGGCCTGGGGCGGCCTGCGAGCTGGGGCGGCCTGCGAGCTGGGGCGGCCTGCGAGCTGGGGCGACATGCGAGCTGGGGCGGCCTGCGAGCTGGGGCGGCCTGCGAGCTGGGGCGGCCTGCGAGCTGAGGACAACGTGAGCTGCGGTGGTCTGCGAGCTGGCGGCCTGCGAGCTGGGCGGCCTGCGGCCTGGGGCGGCCTGCGAGCTGGGGCGGCCTGCGAGCTGGGGCGGCCTGCGAGCTGGGGCGACATGCGAGCTGGGGCGGCCTGCGAGCTGGGCGGCTTGCGGTCTGGCGGCCTGGGCGGCTTGCGGCCTGGCGGCCTGGGCGGCTTGCCAAGAGCGCCTTGGGGGAGAAATATTTTCTCCCCCTACTAGTATGTTCTACATGTTCACCAAAAATTGGCCCCTAGGAGTGCAAAACTCTCAAAAAGCTTAAAAACTTGCTTACCTTGTTTTGGGGCCCAATCTTCGCGAATACGGGGTTGTACACTGGCCTTATGGCCTTACAAGTTCCTCTTTGACACATCAATAATTTCGTACATCGGCACGCAGGTCGGCCACACATGAAATCCAAACACAACTCTTCACATGGCCTTCAAGGGCCTATAGCAGCAAGCTAGCCATTCCGCTTATTTATTTCAAGCCGCAGCACCTGCAATTCGATATCCAAGCCAACACAGAAAACAAAGTAACGGTCAGCATTTGGCTGACCCATTATAACGACCCTACCCCCTACCCGGGGTAGTGGTTCCTTCCCTGTATACAGTGCTATCATCTATCAGCCAGTATCATCAAGCATATATCATTCTCTTTATCCCGCTAGCAAACACATGACATCACAAACGCTGGAATCCACCAGACGTTCCGTGCACTCAGGGCACCTTCTTGGCGTACCGGAATCCACCAGTCATACACCGCCGATCCGAGGTTTTAACTTGTTGGTTGACCGGCCCTAGTCCACCAGTCTCGCAAGCTGGCGACATCCCGCCCAAACCACTCAGAGGTACAACCTCACAGCATCCAATAAACAACCAGGGTAGGTCGACCCACACCATGTGGTGTAGCACGCCGGGTTTATCCAAGCTCCCCAGGCATGTCTACCCATCGACCCCCCTCCTATTCCGATCGACCCACCCATGTGGTGCAGCAAGCCGGGTTTAACTCGGCTCCCCAAGCATTGCCACCAATCGATCCGTACCTAACTAGATAAACCCACCCTAGTGGTGTAACAGGCCGGGTTTATCTCGAGCTCTCCAGGCGTGCTACCAATTGATCATATCATAACCAGGAGCTTTGCCAAAGCCTCCTCACATTCAGCATCACATCCATACATTCATCACAATAGAAATCCATTTACATCGTACCAAATCCACGGAGTCTTCTCCGGTTTACCCATGAACATCACCAATCCAGACTACCAGTCCAGATGGGCTTCACACAGCATGCCTATGCCGTACTCCATATTTCCGGCTCTAAATGCAGACTCAACAAAGGAATCACGTCCGCATATCCACCTCTTGGTGGAGGATTCCAAGCACATGCATAAAGGAAGGATTTCGATGTCCAAGAATGAGATCGTTACCCTTGAATATTGCTTTGGCGCCATGAAGTAGCCGAATGGAAATCACCGCCTCGGCTCTGCCTTCACGAATCCGCTCTCGGATCTTCGCTCCGCACTCCGCAGCTCCTCCAGCAGCTGGTAGTCTCCTCCCTTCCCTCTTGCCTTAGGCTTTTCTTCCTCCCTCTCTTGGAATAAAATGAAGAAGAAGAAGAAGATGAAAAGAGGGATAAATCCCCTTTTTCTCGGCCTTCCCAATACCTGGACAGAGCCCAACCATTGGATCCAGGAAGAGGGAAACAAATGGCTCAGATTTGGCCAGAAAAGCTTGAACACGGCCTGACACGCCCTGTGACACGCCCGTGTCACAGGCCGTGTCCCTCTAAGCGGCAGACAACCGACTCAAAACCAATAGTACACGGCCATGGGACACGCCCGTGTTACATGCCGTGTCCCCGACACGCCATCAGACACGCCCGTGTCTGAGGCCGTGTGCCTCAACGAAAATAATCCCAAAACAACCCGAGACTTCACACGGCCTGGCACACGCCCGTGTTCCTGGCCGTGTGCACCTGGACACACCCGTGTCCCGCAAACACGCCCTAGCTCGAAACGTCGAGTTGAGTTCACCACTGACACGCCCTGTGACACGCCCGTGTCACAGGCCGTGTCCTCACTCAACACTCGACACTCGACGATCGTCGAGCAAAATTCGTCGACCTGACGACTCGACACAACCCAGGCCTGACACGCCCTGGGACACGCCCGTGTCCCAGGCCGTGTGCCTCCTCTCGACACATCGTCGATCGAAAAAAATCGTCGAAATCAAGACCGATCGACGACACGGCCTCGACACGCCCTGCGACACGCCCGTGTCGCAGGCCGTGTCACCCATGCCTGAACACAAATTGGCCCAAATGACCCAGAATTGCGGGGTGTTACAACTGATACTGCCATAGTTGTTTTAGAGCCGATGTTCGTGGACAATCAGATAGTCCTCTCCCTCAGATGATCACCTCTGCAGTGTCTGAGGGGGAGCCAACTCCGTCCCGAATATCTGCCTCCACTTAGGTTGCCAGACTCATACGCAACCTGGACAAAAGACTTGGCAGGAAACCACAAGTGCCCGAAGGGGTAGTAGATCTTTCTGATGAAGAAGGAGTTGCAGATGTGCATACACCTGTCATAGGTTCTGAGGAACCAAGTATGATTACCGTGAATGTTTCTATTCCTCTTCTGCCAAGTGTTCCTAGCTCAAGTTCTAGTGATCAGATCCTGAAAGCTGTTGAAGCCTTGCTAGCTAAGCAACAAGCACAGTTTGATGCCTCATTGGCTAAAGTTGTTAAAAGAGTTAAACAATCAGAGAAGTTTATGCTTGATGGGCTTGCAGAAGTTAAAGTAAAATTTGATAAGCTAGAGTCCAGATTTGATACAAAGTATGAAGAGGCTGCAACTCCTGTAACCCTCATGATGAGAGGACTTAAGCAGAACAAAGGGGTACTGAAAAATGTTGACACAAATGCTCTCTCTCTCATCGAGGCCCATAACAGATCTATGGAACATTATGACTCTTCCTTGAAATCTTATGCCAATGCAATTGCTGCAGAAGCCAAAAAGGAGGAGGATGCCATTACAGCTAAGGTCGTCGGTGTTGAAAAGACTATGCTTGATCAATTCAGACAAGCAAATGATTATAGCTATGACAACACTGTGTGGTTACATGGATAGCTATTCCCTCCTCTAGTTCCTGCTGAGCCTGTTGTTGTTGACGTTCATCCGGCTGAGCTTGGTCATGATGATGTTTATCCGGCTTCAGACTACACTCAATACTGGACAGACTCACAGTGCTTCTCTCATGTTGTTGCTGCTGTGACTCCAGATGTTCAAGCTGCTACTGATGCTGCACTTGCTGCATTCTCAGAGGCTCAGGTTCTCAAGAAAAGGACATTTGGAGAAGGTACTTCTGAAGTTAGACCAGAACCGGACAGGCCAGCTCAAGTCAAAGAAGGTCTTAACCGTGAAATGGATGAAGTTTGGAGCCCAACTTCAAAATGAATTATCTTGGACACCTTTGCCTTGTACGAGCTCGGAGCGGAGAAGCATCCGGATCATTACAGTCCAGAAGAATGGAACAAATACAAAGAGGCTAGCACCAGGAGGAGGATTCATTTTCGGAAGTACAAGAATGTTGATCCAATGCCTCCTCCTCCTCCCAAGTACTATCCAAAGCCCAAAGAATATTTTGACAGACAGTTGTTGAAGAAGAAGAACAAGAACACCTAAATTATTTTATATATCTCAATGTTGTGTATTGTGGACTGCCCTCCCTAATCTAAAATAATTTTGATATATATATATATATATATATATATATATATATATATATATATATATATATATATATATATATATATATATTTGATTTATATAATTGTCTTGGAATGCGCGCTGTTATCTTTTCTTAATTTCATTTATTTTTTCAAGTCTTAGTTTAATTTTATTTGATATGTGCAATTCACCTTAGCTTGTAGGATTTTGGCTTCTTCAAATAGGGGGAGATTGTTGGGTATTGTATCCACAATAACCCAGATTTGAAGAAGAGTCCAGTCAAGCTAAGATGAATTGAGGTTGTATTTGATATTGCATTTTATTTATGTACTTGCAAGTTTATATTGCTAAGTACACACCAATGTCAGGTTACAGTGGGTCAGTATACACATGACTACACAATGTAATCCCTCATTGTGTAGGTCATCATGTTGACTCATGTGTAATCTCTCTATTGGGGTGTACTTCTTCTCCAAGTACAGGAGACACATCAAGGAAGGCCAATGTCAAGAAGTCAGAAATGGAAAATTTTACCGAAGTAAAATTCGATGAGTATGGTGAGTCATACATGTCGAATTCGTTGAGTATCTCCTTGATACTCGCCGAATTCGTCGTGTATGCTTCCCGATACCCATCGAATTCGTCGTATATACTTAGGGAAAATTCGCAGGAAAAGCAGAAAAATCGCCAAGGAAAATTCGTCGAGTATCACTGGTGATACTCGCCGAATTCGTCGAGTATCACTAGCAATATTCACCGAATTCGACAAGTATCCCATGTGATACTCGCTGAATTCGACGAGTATCCTAGGTGATACCCGCCGGGTATGTTGGGCCTTTTGTCAACTTTTCTTCTATTCTGTCCAAGGCATTTTCGGAGAATATCATCTTCATATTCGGCGAGTATCATACTGATACTCGACGAAAATCGCCGAAAAAACACTTGTCGTTTTTCCGATTTTTTCTTCTGGGTTCGAAACCGACGGCCATGTACAATACTTCTCTAGGTTTCAATTTTGGAAACCTTTTATAGCCGTTTGATTTCGAATCTCCCTATAAATACCTAAGATAATTTCGAAATCAATAGGAAATCCAAAAACCTAATTTCTAAAATCAAAATCTCGATTTCCCGAAAAAGAATCTCGTCGGCCGCTCCATACCTATTTCGCAAACTTCTTCCGATCGGCCATAACTTTGTGCAACCATCTCCTTTGCCGACAACTTCGTTGACTGGATCGCTTCTTCGTTCAAGATCTGTTTTTCTCCAGTCCTTTTTGGTCGAAGATCAAGGTTCTAGATCCAAGATTTCACGATTCCGAGTTCTCCAAGATTCTACTTCCAACCTTCAAAGAACGTCGTATCAAGATTGGAATCGTGTGTTGTTGTTGTAACTTTATTTTAAATA
The DNA here is from genome assembly GCA_039583875.1 of Platanthera guangdongensis. Lineage (NCBI taxonomy): Eukaryota > Viridiplantae > Streptophyta > Magnoliopsida > Asparagales > Orchidaceae > Platanthera > Platanthera guangdongensis. The sequence goes on along the minus strand of CM077155.1, from coordinate 147,714,670 downwards.
TAGTAGGAGATTTTTCTTTGAGTTTTGTAGATCTGCTTGTGGATCGAGAGAGTAGATCCGGTTGTGGATCGAGTGTGTAGATCCGGTTTGCAAATCGAGTTGTAGGAGAGTTTGTTCTCCGAGTGGTAGGAGCTTTGTCTATGAGGTGTAGGTGTTGCGACTCCGAGGTGAAAGATTTGACAAATTTTGAGTTTGGGGAAGTAGCCGAATTTGCCCTTCGTGGGAGATAGGTGAGGCAGGACAGTGGATGTACCCAACTCGGGGAACCACTATAAAATCTCTGCGTTTATGTGTTTATTATTTATGATTATTTTTATTCCGCAAAAATATGCAAACATCACCTATTCACCCCCTATACGTGATTTAGGTCAACGCTAGATACTTTCATAGAATATCCCAAAATGCACCAAGTGCAAAAAGATCAAAGCTTTAATAACATATGCATAAGTTCATGCATAAATAAAAAAATTTGATCAATTCACCATTTGGAGAGCAAAACACCGACCAAGTCCGGCACAAGTGGTGGAAGGGACATATCCAAGACACAAATATCAAAAACTTTACAAAAACACCGACAAAGTTCGGTACTTACGGTGGAAGGGTCCTACCCAACACACCAATAGCAAAAACTTCACAAAAACACCGGTAAAGTCCGACACTGACTGTGGAAGGGACCTACCCAACACACCAATAATAGAAACTTTACAAGGGCCCAAGGAAAGGTGGTCTTATACCTTGACACACCCAAACCAGGGAAAAACCGGCACCTGCGGTGGAATGGACCTACCCAACACACCAACAGTCACATGCCCACACCGGGCAAACCCACCAGGGCAACAATTCACCAAAAGGGCAACAAGATGATGGTCCTTTATATACAACCAAAACACTGACAACCATATTCAAACACAGACTACCCATAACCAAGACAATGGGCTTCTCCAATAATAAATGGAGGAATAAATCCCAGAAATCGGCCTGAGGCCACAAAATACCAAGTTTGTATAAAAAGCGTCGAGTCAACTCGACGCCTGGCGTACACTCAACATTGCGTTGAGTGCATCTAGTGCACTCAATGCCAAATAGAAGTTCTGAGTCCACTCGACGCCAAAGGACATCCACTCAATGCCTAGCCTGACTCAGTCAACACACTCAACGCCAGAGGTAGTTTGGGGAAAAGCATCGAGTACACTCGACTCCGCGTTGAGTGTAGTCAAAGCACTCAACGCCATACCAGCTAACTCAACGATCCTGCCTTCACTCAACGTCGTGTTGAGTTCACTCGACATGACATCGAGTTCACTCAATGTCGCGTTGAGTTCATTCAGCACACTCAACGCTCTTTCACTCCACGCCAAGTCATCACTCAACTCTGCGTTAAGTGCATTCAACACACTCAATGCTTCTTACTTAGCCTCTCAGCTCACTCAACGCTGCGTTGAGTGTATCAAGCACACTCAATGCTTTTTTACTTAGCCTCTCATCTCACTCAATGCTGCGTTGAGTGTATCAAGCACACTCAATGATTTTTTACTTAGTCTCTCAGCCCACTCAACGCCAAGGCTGAACACTCAACGCTTAAGGCTGAACACTCAACACCTAAGGTTGAACACTCAACGCCTAAGGTTGAAACCTGACAGAAAAACCGTCTTTCCTAAACGGAGGTTCATAACTTATAATAACTCTTTTTTTGTGACAACGGATAAACCTAGACCAGAACTAAGTTCATTTCTTAATCGTAAGAGAGGGGTGGACAAGGCAAGAGCCCAACAAAAGAAAAAGGCTTCTTCCTGACCACAACAAGAAGAGAAAAGCTAATTTGATGTTATACAAAGCACTATACAGCCTATATAACTAAGCAAATTCAAAAAAGAACCAAGAAAGAATGTAATAAAAGACTTGGCAAGGGTACAAATCAGCACTTGCCTCAAGATCTTCAAAAATCCGGCCTCACAACGCTCTGCTTCAAGGATCTGGCCGCAAGAACCCTTCGACAACTATTCCTGAAACTTTTTAGGATGAAAGATGGTCAATGTGAGAAACCCTAACGCCAAAAGTCCAAGAAATCAAAATTACTTACCACCAACGCGTAGATCTCGGTGAGAGCTTTCCGGATCTACTCTCCAATGAAGATTTCATGCACCGGAGCTCCTACAAGTGGGGCCGAAAGCCTAGCGAAACCCGCCGCCCTCTATCTTCTGCGTTCTCGGTCCGATAACTTGGGGAGGGAGATGATGAATAGTAAACTATGTATATCCGATAGCTATTATAATATATTATCTATTACAATATTATAATATATTATCTATTTTACAATAGAATATCATATTATAATTTTATAATATAGTATCATATGAAGATAAGGACTTTTATAATATCATATAATGATTCGTAAAGAACGTCCAACTAACCCAAAAACTCAAATCAACTCGGATTTCTCCGAAAATCGCATCAAAACTAAATATCGATGCTATGAATACAACGACGAAGTCAATTTAAGATTCGACAAACCAAACTCGGGTAAAAATTCCCCCGAAGTCCAAAACACCAAATATCCCAAAAAAGTTCCACCGACTTCCAAAACAAACCCGGTTCGCAAGGGATATTTCCAAAACCGCCCCAGAATTTAGCCAAGCTAATATTCTAAGCCAAAACCTCGAATACCAAATGAGCAAAAGTCAAGCTCCAGCAATGGTACCCGTCAACTACGCGTCAACATAACGTCATGACATCAAAATACGTTGCTAAAGGGAATAAAATAAACATCGAAAAATCTGGTGCGTTACAACCACTCCACCTAAAAGAAAGTTTCGTCCTGAAACTTTACGCACAAAGATTCCACTATAGAAGGAAACTAATCAAATATTATAGAATAGGAACACATACCAAAAGAAATTAGGAGAATAGATGAGGATGAGCCTCCCTCATAGCTGAGTCCAACTCACAAGTTGCGTTGTCCACGTCTTGGTTGCGCCATAAAACTTTAACCATGGGTATGGTCTTCCTTCGTAACACCCGATCTTGAGTATCCAGAATGCGAACAAGCACTTCAACATAGGAAAGATTAGACTCCAACTGGGGCACAGAATCAAGAACCTGCTAGTCGCTGAGCGCACATTTCTACAACTGGCTTACGTGAAACACATCGTGCACACTAGGAAAACTTACAGGCAAATTCAGCCGATAAGCTGACACTCCAATGCTTTTAATAACTTTAAAAGGTCCCATATACCTAGGATCCAGCTTGTGGTCCTTTCCAAACCTTTTTACACCGGACATCGGGGAAACCTTAAGAAAAACCATATCCCCAACAACAAATTCCAAATCAGTCCTTCGACGATTAGTGTTCTTCTCAGAATGCTCCTGAGCTATTCGAAGCTTCTCTCGAATACGTCTCACAGAAATATCCATTTTGTCTAAAGCTTCAGGACCCAACAACAGCCATTCACTAACTTCTGCCCAAAATAAAGGAGTTCTGTAATGTCTCTCATACAAATCCTCAAACGGGGTTATCTGCAAGCTCCATTGATAACTATTATTATAGGCAAACTCTATCAATTTGAGTCGCTCATCTCACGCTCACCCATGGCCCAAAATATAACATCTGATCATATCCTCCACAATATGGTTTACTCTCTTTGTTTGACCATTTGTCTGCGGATGATAAGCGGTGGAATACCTCAGATCAGTACCAAACCCTTCCTCTAAACTTTTCCAAAAGCGAGAGGTAAACCTGGAGTCTCAATCCGACACAATACTCACCGACACTCCATGTAGCCTGATAATCTCATCTAGGTACAACTCTGCTATTTTCTTCATGGAATAATCAATATTGAAAGGCACGAAGTGAGCACACTTCGTCAGTCTATCCACTATAACCCAAACAGAATCATGCCCTCGGGGAGATTTTGGCAAACCAACAATAAAATCCATGGAAATGCCCTCCCATTTCAAACTTGGAATCTCTAAAGGCATCAAATTACCACCTAGCCTTCTATGTTCAGCCTTAACTCGCTTGCAGGTGAGTCATTCTAATACAAACCTGGCTATATCAGCTTTCATACCATACCACCAAGCGATCTGCTTCGGATCTCGGTACATCTTGGTAGAACCAGGGTGGTAGGCAACACAACTTAACTTGGATATCCTCAATAGCGGGGATATAATATCTGTCGTAGTACTTCAAAGTACCTGTGTCATCAATGGAAAAGTTTGGTAACTCCCCTTTCTCAGTTCTATTGTAGAGGTGCAGCAAATTAGGATCATCCTTCTGATGCAGCCTTGTTAGTGTAATCCAAGAGGGCTCTGACACTTCTAAGATGCTTTGCAAGTCACTACTCCCAACAAAAATATTCATTAACATAAATTATCCTACCAAGGATTCCACTGAAAGGTTAAAGATCTGCGCGGTCTTTCTACTCAAGACGTCGGCTACCACATTAACTTTGTCTGAATGATACAAAATGTCAACATCATAGTCCGCGACATACTACAACCATCTACGCTGACACAAATTCAGCTCCTTCTGAGTGAAGAAGTACTTTAAAATCTTATGGTCTGTATAGATCTTGCACACAGCACCATACAACAGATGTCTCCACAGCTTAAAAGCATAAATCACAGCCGCAAATTCCAAATCATGCGTAAGATAATTTCTTTCATGAATCCTTAACTGTCAAGACCCATACGCAATCACATTACCATCTTGCATCAGGACACATCCCAGCCCGACATGTGATGCATCCACATAAACATCATACTCTACTCGCTCGGTAGGCAAAGATAAAACTAGAGCAGTGCACAATCTCTGTTTCAATTCCTGAAAACTTTTTCGCACTTATCGCTCCAGATAAACGATGTGTTATTCTACATAAGCTTAGTCAGCGGTGCAGACAACGTAGAGAATCCTTTTACAAATTTTCTTTAATATCCTACCAATCCTAAGAAACTTCTTATCTCTTTGGGTGTGGTAGGTCTATTCCAATCCAACTCGGCCTAATCTTCTCTGGATCAACAGAAATACCATCCTTATTAACCATATGACCCAGAAAGGAAACCTGGGGTAGCCAAAACTCGCACTTGCTCAACTTGGCATACAACTTGTGCTCTCTCAAAGTAGACAGAACTAAGCGTAAGTGCTGGGAATGCTCCTCAGTACTCAGAGAATAAATCAGTACATCTTCAATAAAAACAACCACAACCGATCCAAGAAATCCTTAAACACTCGGTTCATCATGTCCATAAAGGCAGAGGATGCGTTCTCCAATCCAAAGGACATTACCAAGAACTCAAAATGCCTGTACCTAGAACGGGAAGCAGTCCGCGGAACATTCGACACGTGGATTCTCAACTGATGGTAGCCCGAACGAAGATAAATCTTTGAAAACAATGTACTACCACACAACTGATCAAACAAATTATCTATCCGCGACAAGGGATGCTTGTTCTTGATAGTTACCTTGTTCAATTCTTGATAATCGATGCACAGTGTTAAAAACCCATCCTTCTTCTTTACAAACAGAACAGGAACACCCCAAGACGAAGAACTTGGCCTAATGAAATCAGACTGCAATAACTCATTTAGCTGGGTACGCAACTCTTCTAGCTCTTGCAGGGCCATACAGTATGGTGCTTTAGCAATAAGACAAGTATTCGGCTCCAGATCTATAATAAATTCCATGTCTCTCTCAGGCGAAAGTCCAGGAAGACTATCTGGAAAGACGTCAGGAAACTTTCGTACCACCGGAACCTCCTCGACACGCGACAAACCACGAATAGTTCCCAAAACGGAAACCAATTAAGCAAAACAACTTGAATCTAAAATCTTCCGGGCACATACCGTAGAAATAATCGGGGAATCCGGGCGCGGATAACCAAAAACACTCTTGGGGTGACCGTTGTCCATCTTGAAATCCAAGCGCTTGACCTTGCATTGGATAACTGCATCATATCTGAATAGCCAGTCCATGCCTAAGATCATATTAAAATCCTTCAGGTCGATCACCTTCAAATCAGCAAAAGCTAGAAAGTCACCCAAAAGAATTGGACATCCCAAGATACCCTAGTCAGACACCACTGATTCACCAGAGGGAAACTTGGCACGAAAAGAATTGCCAACTTGATCAATAGTCAAATGATGGCACTCCACAAAGGTCTTAGCCACAAATGAGTGTGTTGCACCAGAATCGAAAAGAACGCGCGCCCAATGGTTCTTTACCTTAAACTTCCCTATAAAATCGCATACATAACTAACCGAGCAACATCAAAACTATAATTATGAGCTAAAAACAAACTAGGTTGGGATCTAACCTAAGATCACCTGGGTGGATGTCTGCGCTTCCTCCATAGACACAACATTCAGCTTGCCCTTCCCTTTGTTAAATGGTTGCGGTGGCGGAAAGGCCTGAAGTAGAACTAGTTGCAATAGGGGTTGAGCCTGCGGGCACTTCGACTTGAAATGACCTTTTTGCCCACACTGAAAGCAGCCCCTTTCCCTTCCCCAACAGTGGGCAGCATCGTGCCCCTTCCATTTGCACGAAGAACAAACCAAATCTCCCTTAGTAGCGCCTCGATCGCATGCACTTGCTCCTGCTTCTGGGCTCCTATCCTCTTATAACATCTCTTGAACAGATGGCCAGACCAGCCACAGAAACAACACACTTCTTTGGTTCTTTTCTTGGAAGCAGAACCAGAATCTCGAGAGCTCTTACACTCATCAGCCTTCTCTTATCTTTATTCATCTTTTGGCCTCGATTCTTAGCATTATCAATACCCTCAACCTTAAGAGCAGCTTCTACTATCTCAGCATAGCTCTCAGGTCCATACGCACAAGATAGTTGTTGGATGTCGCTCCTAAGAACACATAGAAAATGTTTAACTCTATTAGCTTCAGAGGCTACCAAGTCCGGGGTAAACTGGCTTAACTTACTGAACTCCACTTCATACTCACTAACTGTGAGTTGGATCTGCTTTAGATGCAGAAAATTATTCATCAAGCGGTCCTGCTCGACCGACGACAGAAACTTTCTTAGCAATAGCTCTTTAAAGGCATCCTACGAACATCCATCCTTCAAGTTCTCCTTCTCTCTCAACCACAAGCTCTTAGCCCGACCATTTAGCTGGTAGGCAACGACCATCACTCTCTAGTTGGCAGAAACCCCTGAGTAAGAGAACATCTCCTCAATTACGACAAACCAGTTGTCTAAAGCCATGAAATCAACTCTCCGATCATAGGCCCCAGTCGCTAAAAATGCGAAATAAAGTTCATCTTTAGTGGCAACAAAACTGGAGGCACCAGAGGAGTAGGAGGAACCAGAACAACTTGACCCACAGTAGGGTCCTGCACCCTAAGCGGTTGACCTGACACAACAGTCAACAAGGCTTGGATCTGTGATTGCATCTCCACCAATTGCCTAAACAGAGCCTCATTACTTTTGTTGCAATCCTTCTATCACAACCTAATTCTGCACCTCAGACGACTCGACCTCAGATTAGGGAGTCAACCTTGTCGCAGGATACTTCGACGACATTCTAAACACAACAAACAACTAATCAATACCTAGCTTACCACTAGAACTACACAACTTGGTTAAGACAATACATGCACAAATACTTGCTCAAGCTGCTAACTTCTTCTGGGAATTTCATTAATGATGTCATGCTTAACTTAGGTTGATATTGTAACACGCCATCCGTCACATGGGATATAACAGAAGGTCTGGCCGGGGCCCCACACCATATTCCACGGACAGTTAGCGAAGTTACGTATTAATACCAAATTACTATGAAACATTATCGAAACCTAACACAGATCATTCAAGCAGAAGCTTTTAAGTAAGTTAGGGGAACCCACCACAATACATGAATGTCCACTAAAGCTCAAAGTAGGAATGAAAGTACAGATACACATAGAGTCTTGGCCTTATGGCCGTACAACATTCATCTTCAAATAAAGTGACTTACATACTTTGGCTCGAAGGCCGGCTATACAGGAACAATAGTAAAAGAAAACACTTCGCTTTGGCCTTCAAGGGCCAGCATAGCAGCAAGGGCTACAACCCACTATTTGCCACTAGGCTCACCTGTTCCTGCAAGAATAATCCACCGAGCGGAGGCAAAATAAAGCAACGGTCAGCAAAAGCTGACCAAATTATAACGACCCCACCCCATACTCGGGGAGGCGGTGCTCCTTCCCTGCAACTGCATTAACAAAATCCAACATTTAATTGAAAGTGCAATTTAAGTACACTTCACCACAGGCATAGGCACGACGGCCACACACCTCGTGCTCTCAGGGCACATTCTCAGTGAATCTAGTCCAATCCGAGTCTTCACCACTGCACACAGGATGACAACATCATATCGTGAGCATTTCAGTCTTTCCGGCCAATGCCTAAAACTCTCCATCTATGCCAACGGTAAGTGCCAAGTACCTTAGGTCTCTTTAACCGAACCACATAGATAGGGTACGGTTCCACTCAACCCGTTGCTCACACCACCATGTCAAGTTAAGTCATTGGCGCGGATCAAACTTCCCCAAGTCCCAACATATCAATCAAAAAATAGTACATAACCCGATTATGCACAAGGTCGGCTCTCGGCCACTAAGCTAGGCTCCTTGAGCACGCAGCCCCACATACTGGCCCCAAGGTCTCTGCAAGACAGGCCTCACAACAGCTCTGACACAGAGCTACCGCCTGTGGTAACACTACCATCGCGGGGTATCTGGCAAAAATTCATTTCTGCCCAGTTTTCTGGGTACTCCTTGGGGTTAGTCCCCAAAGTTCCCTGCTACAATCTACCACATAGAAACCCGAAAAACAAACAGCATAGAGTCTTCTCCGGCAATACATGCATAATGAAACATCACCAATACAGACCAACCCGTCCGGATGAGCTTCACATATCATGCCTATGTCCGTACTTCAATTCTGAACTCTATATACAAAACTACGGGGATAATCCATATCTATCCGAAGAAAAACCTCACGCTGACCGCACACTCGCGGGAGAGAGATTTTCCTATGCAAAAGGAAGGGGACTTCACATGTCCAAGTAGAGATTTGTTACCCTTTGTGATTTCTTTGGTGCCATGCCCGAGATCTAGATGGATGGACGCGACCGCAACGACCTTGCCTCCACAAATCCGGACTCGGCTTGCAAATCAGAGCTTCAGAACTCCTATGGCGGCGGGATTTCTCCCTTCTTCTTCCTTCTTCACTCTCCCTTCTCTCTAGTACTTATAAAGAGAGTGTCAATGAAGAAATGAGTTGGGAAAACCTAACTCCCGGCTATAAACCGCAGAGGCACGCACCAGCCGTCGGATCTCCAAATAAAACCAGTGGATGGTCCTGATTCCTCCAAGAATCCAGTTTACGAGATCTACCACCGCATGGTAGGAAGTTACTGCCACGCGGTAGCCCAATCGTTCGGCATCTCGAGAATGTCACCGCTTAGAAACCCAATTGGGCGGTGACACGTGGACACGTCATAACTGCTATGCTATCGCCATGCGGTAGAAAACTATCGATGCACGGTAGTCTACGCGTTTGTAAGGAAATGACAAAACTACGCTACCGCCCGCGGTAAAGTTAACGTCGCGCGTTAGCAACCCGAGAGCTCTGACAAATAAATCGTCAGGCTACTGCCCCGCGCTACCACTATTGCTGAGCGCTAGCGCTTCTCGAGAACATCGAGCTCTGAGTTCCCTCGACCCAAACGTCGAGCGGACTACCGCCGTGCGGTATGCATTACCGCCCGGCACTAGCATGCGCTGAGACGCTGAGAGCATCGATAGCGTTGAGAGCATCGAGAACGTTGAGGGCGTCGAGAGCGCCGACCTACCACTAGGGGTAGCTCTACCGCTGCGCGGTATCTCCCAAAAAATCATTTCCTGAACCTGGGGCGTTACAAATCACCCCCACTTGAAGAAATTTTGTCCCAAAATTTAAAGTTACAGGAAAACAAAAAGAGTAGCAGTACATCAGGTTAATTTAGGGAAAAAGCTCTGGAAACTCCTCCCTCATAGTTTGCTCGCGCTCCCAAGACAACTCTTCTCGGCCACAATTATCCCAATGGACTTTGACCATTCTGATGACTTTATTATGAAGTTGCTTGACATCCTCATCCTCAATGCGAATGGGCTTGACCTTCGTCGTCAACCCGCTATCGACTGGCACTTGATTTGCAGCTACCAATTGTGAAGGCTCTTGGATAGCCTTCTGCAGTACTGAGATGTGAAATACATCATGCAAACTGCTCAACTCCGGCGAAAGAGCCAAACGATAGGTAGCTTCACCAATCCGCTCCAAGATCTCAAAATCCCAACATACCTCGGACTAAGCTTCTTTAAGTGTCGAATTCTCGACACGCCTTTAAATGGTTTTATCTTGAGGTACACTGAATCGCCCACCGCAAACTCCACATTCCGGTGCTTGGCATTAAAGTACTCGGCCTGCCTATCTTGAGCGATCAATAGCTGTTCTCGTATCAACCGTATCATTGAAGTAGCATCTTTAATGTCCCTTCGCTTGTACAGCTTCGATTCTCTTGTTTCTACCCAAGACAATAGCGTACGACACCTCCTTCCGTACAGAGCCTCAAAAGGCGCCATCTGAATGATGGCTTGGTAGATGTTATTATAAGCGAACTCAATCATGTAAAGATGGTCTTCCCACCTTTTCCCAAAATCCAACGCACACATACAAAGCATGTCTTCCATCGTCTTGTTCACCCTTTCAGTTTGCCTTCCTTTTTGTGGGTGAAAAGTCGTGCTGAAATGCAACTTGGTACCCAACAACTAATGAATGAGCCTCCAGTCATTAGACAAGAACCGACCATCTCGGTCACTTACTATGCCCCGGGGCACGTCGTGCAATCTGACTATGCTGTGAACATAAAGCTTCGCAAGCTTCTCCACTGAATCATCCTTCCTATTGGGTATAAAATGTGACACCTTCATTAAATGATCAACGAGCACCCAAATGGCGTCGTTCCCCTTGTGCGATCTCGGCAAACCATGCACGAAATCCATGGAGATGTCATCAAATTTCCACTCCAGTATGGGCAAAGACTTTAGGAATCCACCAGGTTTCTGGCATTCAGCCTTCACCAAGGCACAGGTTTGACATTTCGCCACATACAATGCTATGTCTTTCTTTAGACCCGGCCACCAAAACAATTTCTTCATGTCCTTGAACATCTTGGTGCTCCCGGGGTGAATCGAGTACTTTGTAAATTGTGCTTCGTACATCAATTCCTCCCGTAACTTCCCCATATTGGGAATGCACAATCGACTACCTTTCCACAAAAGGCCATCATCGATAGAGAACTAGTCGTTAGACCCATCAATGGCTTCCTCCCAGTGACGTTTTAGGCTTACGTCCAACCCTAAAGCCTGCCAAATCCTGTCAGTGAGGTCGTACTGAACCTCCATCCAACTCAAACATGCATTTGTACTGGATCCCCTGTCAACACAAGTGATCTCCAAGGCCTTCAAGTCCTGAATAAGCTGCTCATCGTGCATCTGCAGCCAGTTGGCTCGTTCAAGAGTCCTACGACTCAGAGCATCTGCCATGACGTTCCCCTTCCCAGGAATATAATGAATCTTATAGGTGTAGTCCCCAAGGAACTCCATCCACCTACGTTGATGCTTGTTCAGGTCCTGCTGATCTAACAGATCAGGCTCTTGTGATATAAATATATATCGACCTTTACCCCGTACAGATAATGCCTCCAAAGTTTGAGAGCGAATACCACGGCCGCCAACTCCAAATCATGGATCGGGTAGTTCCTCTCATGCACCTTTACCTGACGTGATCCATAGGCTATCACCGACCCGTGCTGACGCAGGAAACAACTTAATCCACTCCCAGAGGCGTCACTATAAACCTCAAAGCCTTCAGAACCACAAGGCGAACGCAAGACAGGTGTCGTGGTCAAACGACACTTTAGTTCTTCAAAGGCTTGTGCGCACTCCGGCGACCAAACAAACTTCTGATCCTTCCTTTTTAGAGTAGTGAGGGGAAATGCTATCCGCAAGAAGTTCTCCACGAAGCGCATGTAATTGCCGGCAAGCCCCAGAAAACTCCGGACCTCCGCCACCGTAGACAACACAGACCACTCTCGTATAACAACTATCATTGCCGGATCTACCACAATACCCTCTCCACTAACTATATGACCAAGGAACGCTACCGAGGACAATCAAAATTCACATTTGGAGAACTTAGCATACAGTTGGTTCCTCCTCAATGCCTCCAACACCATATGCAGATGCCTGAAATGATCATCTTCGCACTGCAAGTACACCAGTATATCATCGATAAAGACTATCACGAACTGGTCCAAGTATTCTCTGAATGTTCTGTTCATCAAATCCATAAACACGGATGACACATTTGTCAACCCAAACGGCATGATGGTGAACTAATAATGCCCATAACGTGTGCTGAAAGCCGTCTTGGGAATGTCATTTTCCATTATCCGCAGATGATAATATCTGGATTTCAGATCCAACTTCGAGTACACAATTGACCCAACCAGCTGATCAAACAGATCGTCAATTATTGGGACTGGATACTTATTCTTCTCTGTTAGCTTATTCAACTCCCGGTAATCAATACAGAGTCATAAGCTTCCGTCCTTCTTCTTAACAAAGAGCACCGACACGCTCCAAGGAGACGAACTTGGACGCACATAACCTTGATCCAACAGCTCTTGAAGTTGTACTTTCAGTTCCGCCATCTCCTTAGGCACTAACTGATACAGAGAGCGTGACACAGGTTTGGCACCTGACACTAACTCAATGGTGAAGTCAATCTCTCGCTGTGGTGGAGCTCCAGGGAGATCTTCAGGGAATACATCAGGAAACTTAGATACAACTGGGATGCTGTCCAGACCAGGCTTGTGCTTCGAAGCCTCCACTAATGCAAAAAACAGCTCTGCACCCCTATGAAATGCCTTAACCACATGAAGAACAGACATCAAAATCTTGCTCGATCCCTTCATGCTCGATAACATCGTCTCACAATCTGTATCTAGTCCCAGTCTGATCACCTTATGATTGCAATCAATGTGCGCACGCTGCTCCGATATCCAATCCATTCCAAAGATCACGTCGAACTCCACTATCGATAGTAGAGACGCTTGCAGGTCAAACTCTTGACACCCAATCCATATCTTCACGCAACAAACTTTATCCGCACGCAGAGAACACCCATTAGGCAGTAGCACATCCAATTTGTCCCTTGCCATCGAAGAAGATACTCTGATGCGTGATACAAATTCTTCGGACAAAAAGGAATGCAAAGCTCCCATGTCGAACAGTGCTCTCGCCGGACATTCAAAAATCAAAATAAAACCTAGCACAAGTAGTCATAAGCTAACACACATGAGGCAACAAGTATATCAAGCTAAACTGCCATTGATTAAATCTTACCTGTCACCACGTCAGCCTGCTTTATGGCCTCCTGAAGGCCAAGGTTGTACACTCTAGGCTGTGCTAGAGCATAGTGGGATGCGGTTGACTCCACCACCTTTCCCTTCTCCTCAAAGTTGCTTCAGGCCTCTTCTCGGACTTTGGACATCCGCTCCAACAATCTATGGCAAAATGTCCCGGCTTTTCATAATTATAACAAGCGCCCTGAGCTCAGCCTGTAGTTGCCCCAGACACACTCGAATAAGGGACTGAACCCAAAGTCCTTGCCTTCTTGTTCCACTTACGGAACCCAAACTTTGAGTTCGGTACTTTGAACTCCGTCTTCTTCGCACTCGAGTCCTTCTTCCCTTGGACTCTCTTCAGATCTTTTTCCAATGATCAGGTCGTATTGACCAGGGTTAGGAAACCTTGCGTCATAGGCCCAGAAAGTAGTAGCCTCAGGTCATCACGTAGACCCTCGTAGAACCGGTTGGTCTTACGCTCCTCATCGATAAATTTAAAGCCAGCATAATGACCCAACTGCATAAACTCGTGGAGATACTCATCTACGCTACTATCTCCCCGTGTCAGTCTCTGGAACTGATTCTCCATATCGATCCTCTATGCTAAGGGAAGGTATCTTGCCAAGAATAACCTCGAGAATTCCTCCATCGAGACATCATTGAGTTGCCTTCCAACCAAGAGATGCAGCTTCAACTCTTCCCACCAAAATCTCGCCTCACCATCCAACAGGAAGGTGGTTATGGTGGTATTCTGCCATTCCTCCATTTTAGTGGCCGTCAAGACTCTTTTCACCCGAGAGAGCCAATCTTCGGCCTGGGATGGGGTTCCAGTCCCCAAAAACACTGGAGGATTAAAGCTCATTACATGCTTGAGCTGCTTCTTTGTTGCTCTTCTTGGTACTAAAAGCTCTACCACCACTTGTTCCACCATTCTAGGTTCTGCTACTCGAAGCGATACCTGCACCCCTGCAGGGGCAGGATGCTACACTTGCCTTCTTGGCTAGGCATTTAGCATTGCAAACACCACCTCAGCCACAAGTCTTCTTGTTTTCGCCGAAGGAGGGGTTGCAGGCACGTAATTAGGTGCACTACTTTCCTCAGAAGGAGGGCATTCTAACTGCCATACGCCACTCCTAGTCACCTATAGTCATACAACACAACATTAAGTGACCAAACAGAATTGCAAAAAGAAATCATAGGAACACGCAGGTTCTTCAAACATGTGTATTTTCATTCCTAAGTGGACATTCATGGGTTCTTTTCAGGTTATAACGATGAAGCACATGACTGTGCTCATCACCCCTTAAAAAGAATTCAACAACGAATTCTCCTAAGAAAGACCGACACCGTAGTCTGATAGTAAATTGTAACACCCCCATCTGTCACATGGGATATAACAAAAGGTCCAGTCGGGGCCCCACGCCATATTTCACGGACAGTTAGCAGAGTTGCGTATTAATACCAAATTACTATGAAACATTATCGAAACCTAACACAGAGCATTCTAGCGGGAGCTTTTAAGTAAGTTAGGGGAACCCACCACAGCACATGAATGTCCACTAAAGCCCAAAGTAGGAATGAAAGTACAGATACACATAGAGTCTTAGCTTTAAGGAAATACAACATTCATCTTCAAATAAAGTGATTTACATACTTCGACTCGCAAGCCGGCCATACATGAAAAACAGTAAAATAAAACACTTTGCTTTGGCCTTCAAGGGCCAGCACAGCAGCAAGGGCTACAATCCAATATTTACCACTAGACTCACCTGTTCCTGCAAGAACAATCCACCGAGAGGTGGCAAAACAAAGCAATGGTCAGCTAAAGTTGACCAAATTATAACAACCCCACCCCATACTCGGAGCGGCGGTGCTCCTTCCCTGCAACTATATTAGCAAAATCCAACATTTAATTGAAAGTGCAATTTAAGCACACTTCACCACGGGCGTAGGCAAGACGACCGCACACCCCGTACTCTCAGGGCAAATTCTCAGTGAATTCGGTCCAATCCGAGTCTTCACCACCGCCCCCAGGACGGCAACATCATATCGTGATCATTTCAGTCTTTCTGGCCAAAGCCTAAGACTCT
The DNA here is from genome assembly GCA_039583875.1 of Platanthera guangdongensis. Taxonomy (NCBI): domain Eukaryota; kingdom Viridiplantae; phylum Streptophyta; class Magnoliopsida; order Asparagales; family Orchidaceae; genus Platanthera; species Platanthera guangdongensis. The sequence continues at coordinate 147,699,140 of CM077155.1, read as the reverse complement.
CCATCTATGAAAACGGTAAGTGCTAAGTACCTTAGGTCTCTTTAACTGAACCACATAGATAGGGTACGGTTCCACTCAACCCGTTGCTCACATCGCCATGTCAATTTAAGTCATCGATGTGGATCAAGCTTCCCCGAGTCCCAACATATCTATCAAACAATAGTACATAACTCGGTTATGCACAAGGTCGGCTCTCGGGCCACCAAGCTGGGCTCCCTGAGCATGCAGCCCCACACACTGGCCCTCAGGTCTCCATGAGACAGGCCTCACAAAAGCTCTTACACAGAGCTACCACCGGCGGTAACTCTACCGCCGCACGGTATCTGGCAGAAATTCATTTCTGCCCAGTTTTACAGGTGCTACTTGGGGTTAGTCCCCAAAGTTCCCTGCTGCAATCTACCTTGTAGAAACCCGAAAAATAAACAACATAGAGTCTTCTCCGACAATACATGCATAATGAAACATCACCAATCCAGACCAACCCGTCCGGATGGGCTTCATACAACATGCCTGTCTTCGTACTTCGATTTTGAACTCTATATGAAAAACAACTGGGATAATCCATATCTACTCGAAGTAAAACCTCACGCTTACCGCACACTCGCGGGAGAGAGTTTCCTATGCAAAAGGAAGGGGACTTCACATTTCCAAGTAGAGATTCGTTACCCTTTGCGATGTCTTCGGTGTCATGCCCAAGATTTAGATGGATGGACGCGAACGCAACGACCTTGCTTCCACAAATCCAGACTCGGCTTGCGAATCGGAGCTTCAGAACTCCTATGGAGGTGGGATCTCTCCCTTCTTTTTCCTTTTTCACTCTCCCTTCTCTCTAGTACTAAGAAAGAGAGTGCCAATGAAGAAATGAGTTGGGAAAACCTAACTCCCAGCTATAAACCCGCAGAGGCATGCACCAGCAGTCGAATCTCCAAATAAAACCAGTGGACGGTCCTGATTCCTCCAAGAATCTAGTTTACGAGATCTACCGCTGCGTGGTAGGAAGTTACCGTCGCGCGGTAGCCCAATTGTTCGGCTTCTCGAGAACGCCGCCGCTTAGAAACCCAATTGGGCGGTGACACGTGGACATGTCATAACTACTATGCTACCGCCACGTGGTAGAAAACTACTGCCACGCGGTAGACTACGCGTTTGTAAGGAAACAACAAAACTACGCTACCACCTGCGGTAAAGTTAACATCGCGCGTTAGCAATCCGAGAGCTCTGAGAAATAAATCGTCGGGCTACTGCCCCGCACTACCGCTACCGCTGAGCGCTAGTGCTTCTCGAGAACGTCGAGCTCTGAGTGCACCCGACCCAAACGTCGAGCGGACTACCCCCGCGCAGTATGCATTACCGCCCGGCGCTATCATACGGTGAGACACCGAGAGCATCGAGAGCGTTGAGAGCGTCTAGAGCGTCGAGAGCGCCGACCTACTGCCAGAAGTAGCGCTACCGCCGCGTGGTATCTCCCAAAAAAACATTTCCTGAACCTGAAGCGTTACAGATATACCATCATCTCACAGACTCATGTGCATAGACCATGAATGCATGAATTTCTTATTCCTTTCTAACTTAAAACCATGTGTATACATGTGTCATCATGTAAATCTTTAGCTTGGAACGTGTGCTAATGTTATGTTATGGCATGTATGCTGTACTATGCAATCTAATAAAAGGCCTTAGTCCATGTTATGAGCGGTGTACACATGGAATATTGTGCATCCCATACTACATAATATCGCATGCAACGAAAAAAAAAATCTAATGTGCATTCATGTGATGATTGTTATGCATCCCCATAACAATCACATGTTGCCTCCTATGAGGATCCATATACAAACACATATTATGCATCCCATACTACATAATATGCCATGTATATTTCATGTCATGCTTATAAGTGTAGTGTTCATGCTTCAGCCAAGATGTACTGATGATACATCAGTGTGTGTATGCAATGGAACAAAACAACTAACACTAACTCGAGATGGTTGTTAGACCAATTGTCAGATAACCTACTCTATGATACCAACTGTCACAACCCGCATTTTTTCCAAATTTAAATGATATCAGAGTATGAGAAAACACGCGCCGTGTTGCCACGCCGTGTAGGGGATAACTGCAGACGTTCAGGAAAACTCCAATCCTAACATAATTTATTACAATACCAAATTATAATGTGAAGAAAGCATGTTTTAAGTTAAGTTTTAGACGGTCGTATCCCTTGGATCAGTGGATCAACTAGTCCATGACTGAAAATATAGGTTTACGCTACAGAAAATACCTTGTTTACATTAATTGACATCCTACATGAGTAAAAACATCCATATAGGATAACTCATGGTATACACGACTCTAAATTTATCATAAGTATGGAAATAACTTTTATGTTACTTAAAATGTGGTGACTTTAGCTTTGCAATATGACCTGAATGAAGTGACAATGATATTACTTTTATACTTTAAAATATCTAACATGCAACCTAACATAAAACCTTCTCAGAGAGCAAGTAGCAAGTATAACCAACCAAAAAGTGCAAACTAGCTGCTAACAAAGTATTCAACATTTCAAAAGAAAACTACTAGTGGGCGTTAACAACCTGACATGAACCCACTGAAAGTATGCATGTTTGAACTAAAACCGAAAACAACAAACTATCTCACGACGGTGAGGAAAACCATTGCAACAACTGCAGTCCATAAGCTATCACCAAACACAGCCGCTCCACCGGCTCACACCTACGTCTCCCAAGCCATCCCTTGGTGAAAGACCTAAATTTGGAAAATGACCTTTGGCTCTAGCGTGAAGGTCCTACCTCACACCCGGAAGACCTTTGAGATCTCCCCCTCCCTGGCCAATGCTGAGCTAGGTGCCTTGAAGGATGAAGGAAGAAGATGAGGATTAGTGAAAATGGATCCCTCTCTAAGGCACCCCAAGGGTCTATTTATAGATATTTTGGGGATGGCCTGCCAATAGCGCAATCCTGCTGCTCTGAAATTACTGAAATACCCTGGGCTGGTCTTTCAACAGCCAAACTTCTCTATTTGAATAGCTATTCACAGCCCACTAGGGGAAAATAGTAGACCCTCAAGCCGGGCGAGATGCTCGAGTCGGGCAAGACCCTCGAGCTAGGCGAGTTGCTCAAGCCAGGCGAGAACTAGGTCGGACGAGACCTCCAGCCGGGCGAGACCCTCAAGCCGAGTGAGAACTAGGTCGGGTGAGACCCTCAAGCTGGGCGAGCTTCTCAAGCCGGGCGAGACACTCAAGGTGTCGGCCTCCCGCCACACTCGCCGCCTGAAAAAGGGCCGGGGAGTGTGCCAGCCTCCTGCCTCACCCGCCCCTTGAAGAAGGGTCGGGGCGGGTATCGGCCACCCGCAGCACCCGCCCCCCTGAAAATAGGCTGGGGATGGTGCCAGCCTCCGACCGCACCCACCCCATGAAAAGAGGCTGGGGTGGGTGCCGGCCTCCCGCTACACCCGCCCCCCCTGAAATTGGGTCGGGGCAGGTGTCAGCCTCCTGCCGCACCTGCCCCCTGAAAAGAGGCTGGGGCGGGTGCCATCCTCACACTGCACATGCCCCCTAAAGAATGGGCGGGGTGGGTGCCGGCCTCCCGCCACACCCGCCACCCTGAAAAAAGGCCGGGGCGGGTGCCAGCCTCCCACCGCACCCGCCCCCCTGAAATGGGGCTTGGGCAGGTGTCGGCCTCCCGCCACACACCGCCCCCTGAAAAGAGGTCGGTGCGGGTGCCGGCCTCCCGCTACACCCACCCCCTGAAATGTTGTTGGGTCGGGTGCCGGCCTCCAGCCGCACCCGCCCCCTGAAAAGAGATCAGGGCAGGTGTCGGCCGCCCGCCGCACCCGCCCCCCTGAAATGGGGTCGGGGAGGGTGCCGGCCTCCCGCCGCACCCTCCCCTTGAAAAGAGGCTGGGGCGGGTGCCAACCTCCCGCCCCCCCTGAAATGGGGCCGGGGCGGATGCCGGCCTCCCGCCGCACCCTCCCCCCTTTGCCACCTTAGCCTTTGGGCTTACTTGTCCCGGACCATTCTCTTGGTTACACATTGTGCTTGCTTGGGGACCCACTTCGCGAATACAGGGTTGTACACAATCTCCGCTCTTTTCGAGCAAGTTCCACGCTCGGAAAGAAACGTCCAACCCAAAGTATTAGCTGAGTGTAGCACTCTTGGTGCCGAAAATACTTGGCCTCTCCAAGAGGTCAACCTGCAATGCCAGATAATGGGAGCTTGGGTGGCGAGATCCCCTCTGGGTAGTATTCACTTAACCTCCTGAGGGGTCAACCTGCCCTACCAGCTAATGAGAGCCTGGATGGGGAGATCCCCTCGGGGTAGAATTCACATAACCTCCCTGAGGGGTCAACCTGCCATGCCAGCTAATGGGATCCTGGGTGGCAGAATCCCATCGTGGAAGGAACCTTCTCTCCATAGAGGCACATTCAACTCATCCAGCTAGTGAGTGCCTGAGTTAGGAGATCCTCTCGGGGGCCAGTTCCTTCTCGCCACCGAGTCACATTCAACCCATCCAGCTAGTGGGAGCCTGGATGAGGAGATCCTCTTGGGACAAGAACTTACTACCGAGGCACATTCGACCCATCTAGCTAGTGGGACCCTGGTTGAAGAGATCCTCTCAGGGTCGTAACCTTCTCTCCACCAAGGCACATTCAACTCATCCAGCTAGTGAGAGCCTGTGTGAGGAGATCCTCACGGGGTTGGAACCTTCTCCCCACCGAGGCACATTCGACTCATCCAACTAGTGAGATCTTGAGTGAGGAGATCCTCTCGGGGGTCGGTTCCTTCTCGGCACTGAGGCACATTCAACCCATCCAGCTAGTGGGAGCCTGGATGAGGAGATTCTCTCAGACGAGAACTTACTACCGAGGCACATTTGACAAATCCAGCTAGTGGGAGCCTAAAGGATGAGATCCTCTCGGGGTTGGAACCTTCTCTCCATCGAGGCACATTCGACTCATCTAGCTAGTGAGAGCATAGGTGAGGCGATTCTCTCGGGGTCGATTCCTTCTCGCCACTGAGGCACATTCGACCCATCCAGCTAGTGGGAACCTAGATGAGGTGATCCTCTCGGGATGAGAACTTACTACCGAGGCACATTCAACCCATCCAGCTAGTGGGATACTAGATGAGGAGATCCTCTCGTGGTTGGAAACTTCTCTCCACCGAGGCACATTCGACTCATCCAGCTAGTGATAGCCTGGGTGAGGAGATCCTCTCGGGGGTCGGTTCCTTCGCGCCACCAAGGCACATTCGACCTATCCAGCTAGTGGGGGCTTGGATGAGGAGATCCTCTCACGATGAGAACTTACTACTGAGGCACATTCGACCCATCCAACTAGTGGGAGCCTGGATGAGGAGATCCTCTCGGGGTTCGAATCTTCTCCCTACAAAGTCACATTCGACTCATCTAGCTAGTGAGAGCCTGAGTGAGGAGATCCTCTTGGGGGTTGGTTCCTTCTCGCCACCGAGGCACATTCGACCCATCTAGCTAGTGGGAGCCTAGATTAGGAGATCCTTTTAGGACGAGAACTTACTACCGAGACACATTCGACCCATCCAGCTAGTGGGAGCTTGGATGAGGAGATCCTCTCAGGGTTGGAACATTCTCTCCATCGAGGCACATTCGACTCATCCTACTAGTGAGAGCCTGGATGACGAGATCCTCTCGGGGGTCGGTTCCTTCTCGCCACCGAGGCACATTCGACCCATCCAGATAGTGGGAGCCTGGATGATGAGATCCTCTCGGGATGAGAACTTACTATTGAGGCACATTCGACTCATCCAGCTAGTGAGAGCCTGGATGAGGAGATCCTCTCGGGGTTGGAAACTTCTCTCCACTAAGGCATATTCGACTCATCCAGCTAATGAGAGCCTGGGTGAGGAGATCCTCTCGAGGGTCGGTTCCTTCTCGCCACCGAGGCACTTTGACCCATCCAGCTAGTGGGAGCCTGGATGAGGAGATCCTCTCGGGATGAGAACTTACTACCGAGGCACATTCGACCCATCCAGCTAGTGGGAGCCTGGATGAGGAGATCTTCTCAGGGTTGGAACCTTCTCTCCACTGAGGCACATTCGACTCATCCAGCTAGTGGGAGCCTAAAGGAGGAGATCCTCTCAGGGTTAAAACCTTCTCTCCACTGAGGCACATTCGACTCATCCAGCAAGTGAGAGCGAGTGAGGATATCCTCTCGGGGTTGGAACCTTCTCTCCACCGAGGCACATTCGACTTATAAAGCTAGTGAGAGCATAGGTGAGGAGATCCTCTCGGGGATGGAACCTGCTCTGCACCGAGGCACATTCGACTCATCCAGCTAGTGAGAGCCTGGGTGAAGACATCCTCTCGGGGTTGGAACCTTCACCCACCGAGGCACATTCGACTCATCCATCTAGTGAGAGCCTGGGTGAGGAGATCCTCTCGGGGGTCGGTTCCTTCTTGCCACTGAGGCACATTCGACCCATACAGCTACTGGGAGCTTGGATGAGGAGATCCTCTTGGAACGAGAACTTACTACCGAGGTAAATTCGACTCATCCAGCTAGTAGGAGCCTGAATGAGGAGATCCTCTCGGGGTCAGAGCCTTCTCTCCACTGAGACACATTCTACTCATCCAGCTAGTGAGATCCTGGGTGAGGAGATCCTCTCGGGGTCGGTTCTTTCTCGCCACCGAGGCACATTCGACTCATCCAGCTAGTGGGAGCCTCGATGAAGAGATCCTCTAGGGACGAGAACTTACTACAGAAGCACATTCGACCCATCCAGCTAGTGGGAGCCTGGATGATGAGATCCTCTCGGGGTTGAAACCTTCTCTCCACCGAGGAACATTCAACTCATCCAGCTAGTGAGAGCCTGGGTGAGGAGGTCCTCTCAGGGGCCGGTTCCTTCTCTCCACCGAGCCACATTCAACCTATCCATCTAGTGGGAGCCTGGATGAGGAGATTCTCTCGGGACGAGAACCTATTATCGAGGAACATTCGATCCATCCATCTAGTGGGAGCCAGGATGAGGAGATCCTCTCGGGGTTTGAACCTTCTCTCCACCGAGGCATATTCGACTCATCCAGCTAGTGAGAGCCCGGGTGAGAAGATCCTTTCGAGGGTCGGTTCCTTCTCGCCACCGAGGCATATTCGACCCATCCAGCTTGTGGGAGCCTGGATGAGGAGATCCTCTCGGGACGAGAACTTACTACTGAGGCACATTCGACCCATCCAGCTAGTGCGAGCCTGGATGAGGAGATCCTCTCAGGGTTGGAACCTTCTCTCCACTGAGGCACATTCAACTCATCCAGCTAGTGAGAGCCTGGGTGAGGAGATCCTCTCGGGAATGGGAGCTGAGACAATCAGCTCGCTGAAAGGTGACCCCCTACTTAGTGGTCTTGCATGCTCCACTTGCGCGACCTGCTCTCTTGGGAGGCTAGCACTCACTATGCCGGGGAATAACTCCTGACCGGTAAGGTCTCGCTCGACCCCCTCTCCAATCCTTTCCTTCCTGGGTCGTCTTCCTGATGCACTTTCTTCTACCCCCTCCTGGGGGTCATCTCGCCTAGAACCCTGGGATCTGTCTCGCCGAGACCCCTGGGAGCTATCTCGCCAAGACCTCTGGGAGCTGTCTCGCCAAGACCCCTGGGAGCAAGTTCCTAGGGGTGGGAGTTGAGCAGTCACCTTGAGGAGCAATGCTTCGCTGCATCTCCATGGTGCCTTGGATGGATGTCATGAACTCTTCCCTTCCTACAAAGGGTATTGGATTGGGGATCTCTTTTGGGTCATCACCACCTCCATGATCTTCCGCCAGGAAACTTGCTCAGGAACTTCTATAAGAGTCGTGGTACACGCTCACTACAATAAAAAATGTTGAAACCGAAATTCGGTTCCACCTAGATTTCGGACCTAGGGGTGCAGCTCACACTTACTTCTCCCAAGCCGTCCCTTGGTGAGAGACCTGAATTTGGAAAATGACCCTTGGCTCTAGCGTGAAGGTACCACCTCACACCCGAAATACCTTTGACATCTCTCCCTCCCTAGCCAATGCTGAGCTAGGTGCCTTGGAGGACAAAGGAAGAAGATGAGGATTGGTGAAAATGGATCCCTCTCCAAGGTACCCCAAGGGTCTATTTATAGATTTTTTGTGGATGGCCTGCCGATAGCGCAATTCCGCCAAACTTCACTGTTTGAACAACTATTTATAGCCAACCACGGGCAAAATAACAGACCTCAAGCTGGGCAAGTTACTCGAGCCGGGCAAGACCCTCGAGCCGGGCAAGCTCCTCAAGCCGGCTGAGAACTAGGTCGGGCAAGACCTCCAGCCGGGAGAGATCTCCAGTCGGGTGAGACCCTCAAGCCGGACGAGAACTAGGTCGGGCGAGACCCTCAATCCGGGCGAGACCCTCAAGGTGTCGGCCTCCTGCAGCACCCGTCCCCTGAAAAACGGTCGGGGTGGGTGCAGGCCTCTCGCCGCACGTGCCCCATGAAGAAGGGTCGGGGTGGGTGTCGGTCTCCCGCCGTACACTCCCCCTGAAAATAGGCCTGGGTGGTTGCTGGCCTCCCACCGCACCCGCCCCCCTAAAAAGTGGTCGGGGCGGGTGCCGGCCTACCGCCGCAACTGCCCCCCTGAAATGGGGTCGGGGCAGGTGTCGGCCTCCCGCTGCAGCCGCCCCCTGAAAAGAGTTCGGGGAGGGTGTCGGCCTCCTGCCGCACCCACCCCCTGAAGAAGGACCGGGGAGGGTGCTGGCCTCCCGCCACACCCGCCCCCTGAAAAGAGGCAGGGCAGGTGCCGGCCTCCCGCCGCACCGCCCCCTTAAAATGGGGCTGGGGCGGGTGTCGGCCACCCGCCGCACCCCCCCCCCCCTAGAAAAGAGGTTGGGGAGGGTGTCGGCCTCCCGCCGCACCCGCCCCCCTGAAATGAGGCCTGAGCGGGTGTCGTCCTCCCACCGCACCTGCCCCCTGAAAAGAGGCACGGGGCGGGTGACAGCCTCACACCGCACCTGCCCCCCTAAAATGGGGCGGGGGCGGGTGCCGGCCTCCCGCCGCACCCGCCCCGTGAAAAGAGGTCGGGGCGGGTGTCGGACTCCCGCCGCACCCGCCGCCCTGAAATGGGTCTGGGACGGGTGCCGCCCTCCAACCACACCCGCCCCCCTTTGCCCCCTTAGCCTTTGGGCTCACTTGTCCCAGACCATTCTCTAGGTTATACCTTGTGCTTGCTTGGGGACCCCACTCCGCGAATACGGGGTTGTATGCTCAGTAAGATATTTACAAGTGGAAATAGAATTTAAACAATAGATAAAAATAAATAGTCAAAGGGTTACAAACCCAAGACAAGATAACTATAAGGAAACATCAACACTTAACCCCAAGCAAAATGGGGAGAAAGAACTCACAAGGGTAGAATATCCCAAACTACACCAAGTGCAATAAAGATCAAATCTTTAATAACAATGCATAAGTTCGTGCATAAATTAAAATGAATTGGTCAATTCACCACTTGGAGAGCAAAACACCGGCCAAGTCCGGCACAAGCGGTGGAAGAGATCTACCCAACACACCAATAGTAAAAACTTTACAAAAACACTGGCAACGTCCGGCACTTACGGTGGAAGGGACCTACCCAACACACCAATAACAAAAACTTCGCAAAAACACCGGCAAAATACGACACTGACGATGGAAGGGACCTACCCAACACCCCAATAACAAAAACTTCACAAGGGCCCAAAGAAAGGTGGTCTTATACCTTGACACACCAAAAACCAGGGAAAACCGGCTCCTGCAGTAGAAGGGACCTACCCAACACACCAACAGTCAAATGCCCACACCGGGAAAACCCACCAGGGAAACAATTCACCAAAAGGGAAATAAGATGATGGTCATTTATATAAAACCAAAACATCGACAACCATAGTCAAACACAGACTGCCCATAACCAAGACACTTTACTTCTCCAATAATAAATGGAGGAATAAATCCCAAAAATCGGCCTGAGGCCACAAAATACCAAGTATGCAGAAAAAGCTCTGAGTCCACTCGATGCCAAAGCACATCAACTCAACGCCAAGACTGACGTAGTCAACACACTCAACGCCATAGGTATTCCGGGGAAAAGCATCGAGTACACTCGATGTCGCGTTGAGTGTAGTCAAAGCACTCAATGCCATACCAGCTAACTCAACGATCCGGCCTTCACTCGACGCGGCGTCGAGTGAACTCGCCACGGCGTCGAGTGAACTCGCCGCGGCGTCGAGTGAACTCGACACACTCGACGCGGCGTCGAGTGAACTCGACACACTCGACGCGGCGTCGAGTGAACTCGACACACTCGACGCGGCGTCGAGTTCACTCCGCACACTCGACGTGGCGTCGAGTTCACTCATCACACTCAACGCTCTTTCACTCCACGCAAAGTCTTAACTCAACGCTGTGTTGAGTGCATTCAGCACACTCAATGTTTTTTTACTTAGCCTCTCAGCCCACTCAACGCTGTGTTGAGTGTATCAAGCACACTCAACGCTTTTTTACTTAGCCTCTCAGCTCACTCAACACTACGTTGAGTGTATCAAGCACTCTGAAAACTTTTTTACTTAGCCTCTCAGCCCACTCAATGCCAAGGCTGAACACTCAATGCCTAAGGCTGAAACCTGACAGGAATTCTGTCTTTCCTAAACAGAGGTTCATAACTTATAATAACTCATTCTTTGTGACAACGAATAAAACTAGACCAGAACTAAGTTCATTTCTTAAGAGTAAGGGAGGGGTGGACAAGGCAAGAGCCCAACACAAGAAATAGGATTCTTCCTGGCCACAACAAGAAGAGAAAAGCTAATTTGTTGTTATACTAAGTACTATACAGCCTATATAGCTAAGAAAATTCAGAAAAGAACCAAGAAAGAACGTAATAAAAGATTGGGAAGGGTACAAATCACCACTTGCCTCAAGATCTTTAAAAATCTGACCTCACAACGCTCCGCTTCAAGTATCTGGCCGCAAGAACCCTTCGACAACAATTCCTAAAACTTTTCAGAACGAAAGAGGGTCAAGGTGAGAAACCCTAACGCCAAAAGTCCAAGAAATCAAAATTACCTACCACCAACGCGTAGATCTCGGCGAGAGCTTTCCGGATCTACTCTCCGACGACGATTTCGTGCACCGGAGTTCTTACAAATGATGGCTGAAAGCCTAGCGAAACCTGCCACCCTCTATCTTCTGTGTTCTCGGTCCGATAGCTTGGGGAGGGAGATGATGAATAGCAAACTATGTATATCTGATAGGTATTATAATATATTATCTATTACAATATTATAATATATTATCTATTTTACAATTGAATATCATATTATAATTTTATAAAATAGTATCATATGAAGATAAGGACTTTTATAATATCATATAATGATTCGTAAAGAACGTCCAACTAACCCAAAAACTTGAATCAACTCGGATTTCTCTGAAAATTGCACCGAAACTAAATATCAATGCTATGAATCTAACGACGAAGTCGAATTTAAGATTCGACAAACCAATCTCGAGTAAAAAATCCCCAAAGCCCAAAACACCAAATATCCCAAAAAAGGCTCTACCGAGTTCCAAAACAAACCCGGCTCGCCTGAGATATCTCCAAAATCACCCTAGAATTTAGCCAAGCTAATAATCTAAGCCAATGCCTCAGATACTGTGCGAATAGAAAACAAACAGGACGAAAATTTGGAGTAACAAATTTTATTATCCAAAAAGGGTGTGTATTACAAAGGTATAACCTCCCTTTTATAGAGTGGAGTAGATGAGAGAGATTACAAATAAGCAATAGGGGACTAAATAATTACAAGTATATACGGCTTTACAAATAAACAAACCGAACAAGTCGCGCGGTTAGACAAGTAGGCTAACCGAACGACAACCACCAGAAGGAGAGAACAAGCGCCACAGAGAACAAGCCGCCACAGGAGACCGCTAGACCACCGGTCTTTAAGTCGTCAGAGACAAACCGCTAGACCGCCCGACCTCCAAACAACAATTGGCTGGCAAACAAGCTGCTGAGATAAACCGCCAGACCGCCCGGCCTCCAAACGGCAACAGGTCGCCCGGCCTCCATACCACAACACTCCCCCTCAAGGTAGAGCATAGATATCAATCATGCCCAGCTTGTCGCAAATGTGGAAAAAGGAAGCGGACACCAGGTTGGTGAAGATATCTGCCAACTCATTGTCAGAAGTGATGAATAGAGTACAAATCTGTTTCTTAAAGATCTATTCCCGAATAAAATGACAGTCGACTTTTATGTGTTTTATTCTCTTATGAAAGACAGGATTTTTGGAGATGTATATCGCGGCCTTGTTGTCGCAGAACATTGGAAGATGATAGTTGTAGACCTTTCCTAAGTCAAGCATGAGAGCTCGTAACCACTTCAACTCACATGTGGTCGATATCATACTACGATATTCTGCTTCTGCACTGGACCTGGGGAACATGGACTGTTTCTTGCTCTTCCAGCTCACAAGATTTCCTCCAACAAATGTGCAAAAACCCGATGTTAACTTACGGTCACCTTTGTCATCAGCATACCTCGAATCTGAGTACACTTCAACCCTTAAGTGACCATTCTTCTGAAGAAGAAGTCCTTTCCCTGGCGCTGCTTTAACATACTCCAATATCCTCAGGGCAGATTGTAGATGACACTCCCTAGGAGCTTGCATGAATTGGCTCAACTTGACCACAACATAGGAGATGTCGGGTCTAGTTACCGTGAGATAAATGAGTTTGCCAACCAGACGTCGGTACCTCGTAAGATCGGATAGAAGAGGCGAGTCATCTGTTTAAGTTTTGTCTTCTCCAGTAGCCATGAGACATCGGGCAGGTTTAGCACCAGTCAACCCTGCCTCTTTTAGTAGATCTAGAGCATACTTCCGTTGGGAAAGTACCATGTAATTGGGCTTCTTAGAGATTTCAATCCCTAGAAAGTATTTTGGGGAGCTCATATCTTTTGTGACCAGGTGTTGACGGAGGTGTTTTATGTTAAAGCTACCCCAGTCTGGTCATCGTCAGTAAGAAGAATGTCATCCACATATACCGCAAAAACCACTAGACCCGAGGAGGTTTTGCGAATGAACAAGGAGTGATCGACTGAACTTCTTGCAAAACTAATGGTCGCAACAATGCCACTAAACTTGTCAAACCAAGCCCGAGGGCTTTGCTTTAGGCCATAGATGGACTTCTTCAGTCGACATACTCGTGTCTCCCCCTGAGAAACATACATAGGAGGTTGCTCCATGTAAACATCTTTCTGAAGATCACCATAGAGAAAGGCATTCTTAACATCCAGCTGTGAAATGGGCCAATCCTTGTTGACAGCCGCAGAGAGAAGAACCTGAATTGTGCTGAGACGAGCAACTGAAGAGAAGGTGTCAAAGTAATCAACACCATAGGTCTGAGTGAAGCCTTTGGCAACCAGGCGGGCCTTGTAGCGATCTACGATGCCATCCAGACGGAACTTTACAACAAAGACCCAGCGACAGCCAACCACATCAGTGCCTAAAGGGGGATGAACAAGGGTCCAGGTACCTCGTTCAGTGAGGTAGCAATTTCCTCATCCATGGTGGCCTTCCAATGAGGAACATCAAGAGCTTCCTGGTAGGTGAGGGGAGTGGCAGTCGCAGAGATAGACAATGCAAACGCCCTGCGAGAAGGAGTGAGACGATCATATGAAACAATAGTAGCCGACAGGTGCTGGGTACACATCCGCACCCCTTTGCGAAGAGAAATGGGAAGATCCAGGTCGGCGTGTTCCTCAGTGACCGGAGAATCCGTGGCGGAGAGAGCTGGCCCGAGAGTGGAGAGAGATGGCCGCAGAGAGGAGGGAGAGAGCAGTGGTGATGAGGGAGAGAGAGGAGGAGATGGTGGAGGCGACTGTGGGAAAATCTCGATGGGAGTAGACATGGTGGAGGGGACGGTAGGAGAAGACGAAAGAACTGGAGAGGGAGAGGGGTCAGAAGAGAAATAGGACGCATTCTCAAAAAAGGTCAAATCCGCGGATACGTATTGCTTATGAAGAATGGGATCAACGCAACAATAGCCTTTTCGAGTAGTTGAGTAACCCAAAATTACACACTTGTTGGCACGTGAGTCGAGTTTGTCATGAGTGGCGAAATGAGCATGCAGAAAAGCCGTGCACGCAAAGATACGTAGAGGGAGAGGAAACGGATCCTTGCCCGGATATAGAATGGAGAATGGGGTTTGTCCGTGGAGAACCGTGGACAGAATGCGATTAATGAGGTAACAGGAGATGAGAACAGTGTATCCCCAATAGGAGCGAGGAACCTGCATTTGTGCAAATCAGAGTGCGAGCGACATCTAGGAGATGACGGTTTTTACGTTCCATCACCAGATGACGAGTTTGATGAATAATACCATGTTGCATACAGAAAGAGGAGAAAGTAGTACTAAGATATTCCTTAGCATTATCAGAGAGAAAGATTTTAATAGACATATCAAACTGATTATTAATAATATTATAAAACGATGTCCATACAGAAAAGAATTCGGAGCGGTCCTTTAAAAGATACACCCACGTACACCTAGAGAAATCATCAATAAAGGTTACAAAATATAAACTACCCCGACCTATCGTAATGGAAGGAGCAGGACCCCAGATGTCAGAGTGAACAAGATCAAACAGCCGGGAAGATCCACGACCTTGCTTCAGTGGGAAGGATGAGCGGTGATGCTTGTCAAGCTAATAGGTGTCACAGTTGAGAGGAGGACTCTGCGGAGGAAGGTGGGGCATAAGCTGATGAAGAAGTTGTGGAGGAGCATGACCAAGATGGAGGTGCCACTGGGGAAGATCAGTAGAAGATGAGGACAAGGCAGATAGTGCAGAAATATTGTCGAGGAAGTAGAGGCCACCGCTCTTAGTCCCAGCAGCAATCATCTGTTTGGAGCCCGGATCCTAAAAGAACAAGTAGTATATGTGAATGTGACTGAGCATTATAGTTGCTTGCAAAAAGAAGTAACAGATAAAAAGTTTCAAGGGAACTTGGGCACATAGAGGGTGTCCGTCAAGTGAAGAGACGGAGTGAATTGAACAACTCCCGCTGTTGAAGCCAAAATTTGACTTCAACGAAAGTTCGAAATTAGGGGCGTAGCCAACACCTACTCGTCCCAAGCTCTGACCTTCGACTGGTTGTGAAGGACCAGAAACCGACCAAAAGCCTCAGCAGGGAGGTCTCACCGCTTACCCGGAAGATCTCTGAGAGCATCCCCTCCAAAGCCAAAAGCTGGGATTGGAGCTCCTCAGAAAGCACAGGAAAACTATTAAAATCCCGAGAAAAAAGTGCTTCTGAAGAACCCCTATGGGTCTATTTATAGTTTTCTGAGTTTGAACTACCAATAACCAAACTGAAACGACCTAAAATTACCAAAATACCCTTGGTCGGGTCTGCCAACAACCAAACTACGCTGTTTTGAAGGGTTATATGCACACCACCGAGGTAAAAGCGTAAAATCACCTAGGTCAAAGAAGGTGAACCGCCTTCCAGTTGAACCGGCGCTTGGCGAGAGTGCCGTCTCGCGGGCGAGAGCTTCCCCACTATGGGGCTCATCTCGCCTAGCGAGGCCTCTCGCCTGAGCGGCTGGGCCCTATGTTGGGTCCGTCTCTCCTAGGAAGGATCTCGCCTGAGCCACTGGGCCTTCTATTTGGGTCCATCTCGCCTGGGAAGGCTCTCGCCTGAGCCACTGGTCCCTTCTCGCCTGAATCACTGGGGCCCTCTCGCCTAGCGAGTCGGCCTTAACCCGGCGAGTAGCCCTTTTCCTGGGACCCACTCGTCATTGAGTAGGCTTCTGCCAAAGAGTCCATCTTGCCTTACCATCCCCTCTCTTCGAGCCCGATCTGATCCTGCGAGCCCGAGGTTGTACACAATCTCCGCTCTTTTCGAGATTATTTTAAGCTCGAAAAGAAAGTCCAACCGAGGCTAGTGTCATTAAAGCGTGTTTATGGGCGTATTTATGAGGGATTCTTTGGTGTGGTCCCCACACCGGAGCCTATAAATAT
Organism: Platanthera guangdongensis; assembly: GCA_039583875.1. Lineage (NCBI taxonomy): Eukaryota > Viridiplantae > Streptophyta > Magnoliopsida > Asparagales > Orchidaceae > Platanthera > Platanthera guangdongensis. Next base: position 147,683,092 of record CM077155.1, on the reverse strand, counting down.
AGGATTCCTTCCCCATAAGGGAAATCCTTCCTTTCACACTTCTCCCTTCCTTGGCCCTGCTGCAATCATCTCTCATAGCCATAGTTTCCGCGAGCATCTTGCAAAGGTGCGTAAACAGAATAAGGCCAACGTGGCCGCTTTGACCAAGACTTTAGCTCGTACCCCACCCTCCTTACCATCCTCTTCGCCTTGCTAGAAGAAGATAAAGTCAGGCGACCCTTCATCCTCAGCCAAGGGGCCATCTCGCGCTGTCCTGACCCGCCCCTCTCCTCCTCCCGCATCTCCTAAACAGAAGGAGGTGAGTTCTCGCTTTCGCTACTATCATCTTTTCATCCATCTGCTTATTTATCATTTTGCTTCTTCAGGGAGCCCTCGCACCTCTACACTGACCAGTCAGCCCGCGGGATGACACCGTTGCCCATCGCGAAGAAACTGACTCACCACTGCCTTCTACTCCTCCATCTACTCCCCCTAACGAGAGGCGAGACGACCCCTCTCAGGTCGTCGGGACATCCCGTCATCCGGTTAAAAAACCTCCCTCTCGCTTCTCTGTCCCACTCGCTACTCCCACACCCTTCTGCGAGAGCCTCTCTCACCCTGCCCCTCCACTCCTTGCATAGGCGCCCAGACCGACTCGCCCGCTGAGGAGATCTTTAGGCGACTCGCCGTCTCTCCCCCTCCTCCTATCGATGAAATTGAAGATTACTTAGGCGACCCCGCGGACCCGCTGGAGATGAAGCGCAAGACCGCTGAGATGTTCCGAAAACACGCGCGCATCATCAGCAAGCTTGAGAAGGACACGCAGGTGACCGATAGGCGAATCGAATGGCTAGAGAATGAATGCGCTCGCTTGTCTTCTGAGGTTGACCCTGGGATAGAAGTTGAGGGGACCGACCCTCAGGCCATTATCGGCGAGGTCGACGCGCAGCTCTATCTCGCGCGCAGTGGGCTTGGCGCCGTTCGCGCCTTCCACTCGCCCAGTTGGCCCCCTTGCGCGGTGGCTCGAGGTGGCCGCTGGAAATGGTTCACGTATTAAGGACTGCTCTGCTCGACCTGCTTTGTTCATTCGTCTCGCTCTTTCTTCTTTGTTTTTGTATATTTACTGCTGTAATAATTAAATGATACATTATGTTGTCGTCTCGCCGGCAATGTCTGAGAATATGGTTCCCGCCTTATGCGGGATGGTACGTTTAATTATTTATTGCCGCTTGTTTAATAGTTTAATTTTCATTTAATTTCTTTTAAATTAAACATTCTGTCCTGTGATTGTGATGGGCCACGCAAATCGAGGTTTAGGAGAGAGAGAGAGAGTGAACCGCCGGCCGAGTCTTCCCCTTCCCCTACTCTTTTCCCGCCCATTTAGGCTTCATTTGGTTCGGCGGTGGCGGATCGATCCGGCAGGTGGAAACAGAGTGTTCGAACCGGAGGGGGGAGGTGGCTGCTCCAAACAGAGCTTTTTGGGCGTTTCTCAAGGCAGACGGGTGGAAACGGAGCAAATGCCATCGGAGGTTCATTTGTTTACCCTCCTTCCGGCGGCGTTTGCCCAAAATGGAGTAGCAAATGCCCAAACAAATAGAGCCTTAATCATTTTACGACATTCGCTATAAATACTCCTGCACCCCCAGATCAGAAAGATATCTACATGTTCATCTCTGTCGCGTCCAAGCTTTTGCCCCCTTGATTCTTTCGTCTCGCCGATCCCTCTCGCCTTTTCATTTCTCTCGCCTCTCCTTCTTTCGCTCTTCTCCACTCGCTCTCCTCCTCTCACTCTTCTTATCTTTCAACCATCTCGCCTACTTCATTCTTGACTAACATGGGGAAGAAGAGAGTTGAGGAAGGTGAGGGGCGCAGCCGCTGCGGAAGAGGTTTACCAATCATGACTTCCCTCTCGGCAGGCTCCCTGATGAAGACTACCGCAACTTCGTCCGCAAGTATATGAAGGAGGGGATTGAATTGCGGCCCCCCAAGGTTGGCGAGTCGATGAATACCTACTACCCTGGAGAGCTCGCCTTACCCGTCTCGCACTTTGAGGCAGGGTTAAGGTTGCCTCTCTGGCCGGAGGTAAAACAGGTCTTTAAGTACTTTGGCGTCGTCCCGACGTAGTTTAACCCGAACGCCATTTCGGTGTTAATCGCCTTCACCTGCTACATGCTCCAGGAGTGCATTGAGTTCAGCTTGATGGTCTTCCGCATGCTCTTCATCTACCACGCCAACGTCGACGACGTCTCGTACTTAACCGGGCAAGGGCTCAAGGTGTGCGATACGCCAAACAAAAATCATCATGGGCTCACCAGTTTCGTCTTTATCCGCGGCGACTTCGGGGGCATCCCGCTCGCGCCCGTGTTGCCCCCTCGAGAGCTTTTATACATCTCCTCATGTAGGCGGCACAGACAAGCTATTGTTTGACTTCTTCATCGTCAAGAATTTCGAGGTCCACTTCTTGTGGCGAGGCCTCGACTCGCTGCCTCCGGTGCTCCCTGGCGAAGGTACTCTCACTCTCTTATCTCGCGTTTGATTATTTCTTCATCTCGCCATCTCATCACCTCCTTGCCTGTTTCCTAGGGGAGCGAGTTTTACCAGTCCACCCCCCTACAAAAGCAACATCCAACCAAGCAAGGGCCTCAGTCTCGCCAGCGCGATAGCTGAGGCGACGAGAGAGTCCTTGGCTCCTGCCCCTCCGAAGAGGCCTACAGGCGACACGACCCCCTCTTGCTCCAGCCATCCCGGAAAAAAGATGAAGAAAGCCGTGGTCATCTCCAAGGGGAAAAAGAAGGAGGCCCCGAGGGAGAAGAAGGAGATGTCAGGGTCTCTGACCCCCATCTCCATAGGGGATTCACAGTCGCCCCGCACCCCTCCCTCTCATGCCGTCTCACATGCCCGCGAGATGGCTCTACCTGATCGTCCTGCTGTCACTTCTAATCAGCCAGCCGCCGCTACATCTCGCGAAACTACTACTCCCAGTCTCCCAACCCCCTCTTCTCATCCAAACTTTAACCTGGGCCTCGCGATCCAGGATGTTGTCGGCGCCCCTGTTCTGGTGTGGGAGAAGGACGTCAATCGCGTGTCCATCTCCACCCTCCTTCCTTCTTGGAAAGAGCAGGAGGTTCCCACCAGCCATGCCTTTTCTGTGGGCTATGGCCTTTATGGTGCTCCTGAGGCGGTCTCCACTGAGAATGAGTCCTCGCGAGACCTCGTCCTGAAATCCCCCCACTCTCAACTGCGCGCCTTGGAACTCTTGCATCACACGGCGTGCCTCCTAATCTATACTAATAAGAAGTGGAAAGATGCCGAGACGGGCGTGGCGGCAGAGCGAGCGAAATCTGACGACCTCGCGAGAGGATTATCTGACGTCGAGACCCTCCTCGCGAAAGCCCAGGGTGGCGTGGTAAGCCTTAAAACTTATCCTTGGATTATTCTTCTTAAATACTCTTTACTAACGACTGGGCGTCTCGCAGGATGCCGACACGACGGAGCAGTTGCACTCGCGCGTGGCGGCCCAGGAGGAGGAGATTAAGGATTTGAAAGCTGAGGTCACTCGCCTTCAGGCCAACACCACGTCGTCATCTCGCCGTGAACCCCTCCTTGTCTCTCTGCCTCGATATTCTCTGGATGAAGTTGAGGAGCGGTGCCGAGATGCCAGAATCATGACGGCGGAGCTGATACTAAAAATGATGAAGGAGTTGGGGGTCGTGAAGGAGGACTCTGAGACGGTGACCGCTCGCGATCTGGTCCCCCAGCTCTATGGCGAGGAGAGCGAAGATTACTCTTCCGGCGGGGAGGAATGACCTGCTGCTTGCGAGATCCAAGACCCCCCTTTTCTTTTTTGCTGCTGTATAACTTAGACTTCGTTTTGAGTTTGTTTTTGTGATCAAACCTGTATTGATGACACTTGTGATGAACTGATTGATCAAATGTACACTTCTATCATGTTACTCTGTTTTACATTTGCGAAACGATCTATTGTTTTGCTTTTGTCTGCGGACGGTGCTGCCCACCATCGTCTCGCCGCCTAGCTTTTACTTATTTCAATTTCTTTATTTTGTTTACCTTTTGATGACCATGTGATGCGCTCACGCCCGCGAGACGGTGCTACGTCTTGTCTCGCCTCTTCATGGGAGAGTTGACTTTTTTCAGAGCGCGAGTCGTCACTTCCCTCATCTTATTTATGTGAGATCTAACTGATATAACCCTCTCGCGCCTCGCCTAGGTACTCCCGCTTGAGTGGCTTCAGTGACGTAACCTGCTCGCCTATTATTAGGCCGAGCCTTCTGTAACACCCCGAAAATCGTAATCAAACCGGTCGCGTCCTAAGGAATTTTTGGTGCCTTAATAGGGGTACACGGCCTGGGACACGGGCCTGTCCAAGGCCGTGTCATCCTTTGTGTTGGCCGGCTGTGTCCAGAAAAGGATACGACAGGAAACACGGCAGTGACACGGGCGTGTCAAGCGTGACACGGGCGTGTGCATACCCGTGTGACGACCTGTGTTCCCAAGAGTCGTGTCGGTTGGCGTGGCAGGTTATCTGTGACACGCCCCTACGACACGGGCGTGTCAGGACACGACACGGGCATGTTAGGTTGAGACACGGGCGTGTCTTGACCTGTGTCCTTTACTGTGCTCGATGATCGTGCCTGGATCGGGGCACACGGCCCGGGACACGGCCGTTTGCAAGGCCGTGTTCGGCCCAGGATTGAGGATTTTGGGCGGATCTGAGCCGTTCGTTTTCTTTAAATAAGATCTGACGGCCTAGGTGTGTTCCTGTTTTGTTAAGGCCGGGAATTGAGGATTAATTCCTCATTTTCTCTTAAGCCTTGTCTTTTTAAGGATTAGAGAGAGGAGAGAGAAAGGAGGAAGGAATGGAGGATTCCGCTGCCGGCGGAGCATCAGAACACCGAATCGAGAACCGAGACCAGATCTGCAGAGGAAATTCCCTTGCAAAGCGTTTCATCCGGATAGATTCCCATGGTGCAAAAGCGAACTACAAGGGTAACGATTCTCTACTTGAGCATCTAAAGCTCATTTTATTCTGCATAAGGAAACCCGCTCCCGTGAGTGTGCGGTGATTGTGCGGTGTTCCTTGGGGTTGACGTGAATAGTCCCCCTTGTGTTGCATATAGAGTCCGGAATCTAAGTACGAACATAAGCATTGTGTGTGAAGCCTACCCGAACATGTTGGTCTGGATCGGTGATGTTGCATATTGTATGGTTTGTCGGAGAAGACTCCATGTTTTGTGTTTTTAGGGTTTCTGCACGGTAGATTGCAGTAGGGATCCTTGGGGATTAACTCCAGGGTGCACCAAAAAACTGAGCGTAAACGTAGTTCTGCTAATTTGGCGACCGGGAGGCACCTTGAACATAACTGGTGTTATGTGATGTTTGAAATGTTTTGGATCCGAGAGAAGCTTGGCACGTGCATACGTCTTAAGGTGACTATGGCGGAGTGAGCAACGGGCAAGTGGAATCGGACCGAGGCTATGTGGGTTCGGTGTGAGAGACCCAAAGAGGATCTGGCCGTTGGCATAGCGGGAGTCTTAGACAGTGGTCAGAAAGACTAAAAAATGCTCACGATGTTGCCATCCTGTGGATGGTGGTGAAGCCACGGAATTGACCGAATTCACCGTTGATGTGCCCTGAGTGCACGGGGTGTTTGGCCGTATGAACCTACACCTGTGGTGAAGTTTGTTTGCGCTTTATTGTTTAGCTGAGCTAATGAAATGGCAGGGAAGGAGCACCTCCATCCCGAGTAAGGGCGGGGTCATAATAAGTTTGGTCGGCTTTGGCTGACGTTACTTTGTTTGCCACCGTGCGGTGGAATGTTGCTTGCAGGTGCTGCGGAGTCAAGTACCAAATAGCGGGCTGAAGCCCATGTTGCTGAGCTGGCCCTCGAAGGCCAAAGCAAATTGTTGCTTTTATTTTTGTCATGTTAGCCGGCCTACGAGCCGATGTATGTAAATCATTAATTTGATAAGTAAACTCTTGTAAGGTCATAAAGCCAAGTACTTTCAGTGTATTTGTTGTTTCATTCCTATAGTAGAATGTGTGACATTCATGATAGTTGTTATTCAATTATGGGTTCTTTTCTACTATTTAAAAGCTTCCGCTAGAATGCTCTGTGTTAGGGCAAGTAGTTATAGTTGGATTTTTGATATTCCCTATATAACCCTTCCGACTATCTGTGGTATATGGCGTCGGGTTCCAGCTGGACCTTCTGTTATATGTCATTCGACAGACGGGCGTTATAATTTGTATCAGAGCTCGGTGTCGGTCTTCTTTATT